>JAVLVB010000022.1:978304-1010908 GCA_032876305.1 Orestias chungarensis
GCCCCCCCCCCCCCCCACCCCTCAGTCATGTTTAGCTTTACAATGTATTTAACACCTCAGTAATCAATAAATGATTAAGGTACGGGAAGCAAGGGAGGCTCTATAAAGCCTCACTTGGACAAAAAAATCTGTTAAGCACAACCATGACAGCCAGAAAATCATTCTACTAGCCATGATGCTGAACAGGACAATGGGAAAAAATAAATAAATAAAAAAATACATTAAAAAACCCTCTGGAGTCAAATGTAACAGTACGAGACCACCTCGGTTTTCAGATCCTGCTACGAGTTCCACCAACACGGGAAAAGAAACGTACCGGCTCATCTGAAAACCCCTTTAATGCTCTCTTCTCATGAGCTACAGGAGATGATGGGCCAAAAGTATCACTTAATGAATTTGTAAAGAACATTTTTAACCTTTAATATCCTTATTACTTAACAGATATGGAAAATATGTTCAGTGTCCAGACTGAAGAGAGTTGTCTTGTTGTATGTGCAACTGATTACGGCAAATGTATTGGATTGAAAAACTACTTGGTCACATGTCACTTAATTACAGTAATAAAAAGCCAAAAAGAAAAGGTTTTTTTACCCACTGTAAAGTTGTGGATATGTTGAGGATGTACAGTTTTTCACCTTGGCTGTTTGATGTGACACTACAAAGTTATAGCTTTTTTATTTTATTTTATTTTGATTTTTTTTGTAAAGTGGGATTGAATTACAGACTGCTGTAAACAATTACTGCAGAGGAAGCCGCCAGTGAGCTCAGTTCCTTTTGTTTCCTTACAGAAAAGAATGGCTCGTTTTTTTTTTTTTCTGGACTTTGTCTTAGGAAACGAAGCCACAGCTTTTGAGTCAACAGTGACGGATTTACACCCGGCTTTATTTCTCTCCTGTTTTGTCATCCAGAGACTGGGCAGTAGCATGCAGTGTGAGGAAGGAACGGAATGGCTGCTGGAGCTGCTGATGGAGGTGCAGCTGCAGCAGTACTTCAAGAGGATCCGCGATGAGCTCAACGTCACGCGGCTCTCGCACTTCGACTACGTCAAGAATGAAGACTTGGAGAAAATCGGCATGGGTCGACCCGGTGAGGCAGAAGATCTGTGCGTGGGCACATCGAGTTGTTAGTTATTGCAGCAGCAGAATCAGCTCAGTCAGAAAAATGTAGAAGCAAATCCCTATAACTGGAGAGACAAATGGGTAAAATTAGCACTGCTAATAGAGAACTGCAACACATAATCTTGATTACACGGTTTTATAGCACTGATGAGATATTATCACGGTACTAACTAGTAGTTCTAGTTGGTAAACCAGAAAAAAAAATCCTCTGTCCCACCATAACAAACATAAACATGTGGGGTTGGCTTCTCTCTACTTAATGTTTAATGCCACTTTCATATGTGTTACAAAGCATCTGCAGTCTGAATGGTCGTGTCGCATTTTATCCGACTTTTAACGGAGTAAATCTGGTTGACAATGTCTTGAAAATCAATCCTGAATCCAGCGTCCTGAATACGCTTTTCGCACCTTATCCCGACTTGTTAGTACGGTAAAGTGTCCTTGAAGCTGTGGACCTGTTTATCCTCAATGATCCTGGAAAAGTAGAGCGATTTTGCAGGAGAACCCTCAAAGATCACTGTCTGCATGCTCTATTACAGTGTTTTTCAACCTTTTTTGAGGCAAGGTACGTTGTTTTCATTGAAAGAATTACGAGGGACACCACCAACCAAAAATTTTAACAAATGATACTCTATAGTCGCATATATTAAATTTATAGTAATTCTTATCAAAGTGTCTTTAATATGAATCAAATAAACATGTATTTTTTATCATGTTTTATATCTCTTATTTCAAATAACACTTAACATGTCCACTTCAAAAATACTCAACAATTATCCAATTTCACCAAGATATTTCCACGGCACACCTGACGATCACCCACGTGGCACTATGGTTGAAAAACACTGCTCTAATACTATACAGCCGGCACTGTATGTACATTTTGTGTCTACTCCAGCTAAAAGCAAAACTACAGTATCTGGATCTTAAAATTACTGTAAAAAAATGAGCCAGCTAAAAGCTGTATACTTATCAATATTTTTATGTTACATATGTATAAACAATTCATCCCTTTTTGTTAAGTAATGGCTTCACACAAAAGAACTAAAGCCGATCCTCCTACACAACCAGCAGCATCCGTAATGTTACTTCCAAATCCCAGATGATAATCAGACACAATAGGAGGAGAGAGGTAGAGAGCGGAGGCTTTTCTATGTGCGGTGGGTGTGTGAAGGATATCTCCGCAATCATGTGCTAAATCCACTTACTGAAGCCCTCGGGGCCTCCCTTCAGAGCTACTCCAGACTAATTAAACCCACTTCTTTTATCAAACACGCACTCGCATCTCTTTCCGGTCCAGCTCACCGCTCGCAAACCTTTTTATTATCCGCTTGTTTTGTTTCCGTGTCTGCCCACGGCTTCGATTGTCCTCAGCACAAAGGTTTTATTTTTATCACGCGATTTATGTTGAGTTACTGGTTGAAGTTGAATTCTAAAGTGATCCCGTGAAGCCCGGCTTACTGACCACTGTGTTTGCTTGATTATTGATTCAGGCCAGAGACGTCTGTGGGAGGCTGTAAAAAGGAGGAAGGCCAAGCGGAAAACCTGGATGAGCAAGGTGACGGGACGGGAATCCATTCATCACAGTAACACATTTCATTGGGC
Organism: Orestias chungarensis; assembly: GCA_032876305.1. NCBI lineage: Eukaryota > Metazoa > Chordata > Actinopteri > Cyprinodontiformes > Cyprinodontidae > Orestias > Orestias chungarensis. Next base: position 981,028 of record JAVLVB010000022.1, read on the forward strand.
TGACTGTATGCTCTGCAGAATGCTGCGAATGTGAAGCATGAGCACGTCCACCTTCAGATGCAGACACACGCTCTGAGCCTGCTGCATTAACCGATACGTTGTTGCTAGAAGCAGCTTGTCCCTTCACGAAAAGCTCCCTGTAGGACTTATTCTTCAAGTAAAGCAGAAAGAGTTACCAAAACACAGACTCTAACAGTCAACACACTAACTTAAGTCCTCCAGGAAAAGGGTGGTAAACAAATAGGAGTGCTTGTTGGCACTGAAGTCACAGGATCTATAATTACACCTGTCCGTTTCCGCCTCTGGCACCATCTACCAGAGTCATCTGCTTCCTCAGCATGCTTTCTCTCTGTGTGTGTGCTGGCTGCCACAGTCTGAATCTTATGAATGCCCAACCTCTCTTTATGAAACCGACTGACCGCACACGTAACCACAGGGTGGTGGTGTTTTTAAAAAAGGTCTACTGCATTATGTCACGTCTGGTTTGGTCGAGAATATACCGGCTCACCCTGCTTCCTAGGCTTTATTTCCAGACACTTGCATATGTTTGGTACAGTGGGTCCATTCATAGCTCCGACGTCCTGCCTGTAGATGAGCTTATATAAATTATTCACAAAACATCAGGAGTGACATTGTTCTCTGAAAAAGGTAAACCAATATTAATGATATATTCAGACCCTTTACTGTGATAACTCAGACATGGGCCCAGGACCACGCACCTCCAGCCTCACCAATACCAACTTTTAGAAGTTAAGTCCTGCTTTTTAAGGAGGGCCTCAGGAGGTTATTATCCAAATGTAGAAGATCCAATAAATCAGTCAAGTGTAAAATCAACTTAATTAACCCGTTTTGATGGTCTATGAAATAAAAGCCCAGTATACTCCATTTGATCTAGAGACAAATTATTAAAGATATATGATCTATTGGCATCTGTTTCGTCATTTTGTAATATATTATAACTGCAGTATTTATAGACGATATCTGTTTCAGCCCAGATCTTAAGATTAATCCATCTGTACAAAAGATTAAAAAAAGTATGGGGTGCCACCAGGAACATAAATCAGAATTAACTTCCATATACACATATGACCTTTAACTCTTCCACATATTACACTGAAAACTTTGTAGACAAACTAGTGAAAAGCTCACATGTGCACTAGTGAAAATCTTTACCTCTTACATAATCTACTTTAAAGCATTCATACACACTACTGAAAACATTTCATATATATTGGTGTAAAGCTTTACCTTTCATACATACATGTGCATATGAGATGATTATACTTGTGTATATGAAAGCTTTTCATATGTGCATATGAGATGTTATTACCTTTGCATATGAAAGGTTTTCACATGTGTATATGAAAACTTTTCACATGTGCATATGGAAGGTTTTTACATGTATACATTACAGACTTTTAACTGTTAATATGAGATGCTTTTACCTGTGCACATGAAAGGTTCTCACATGTGCACATGAAAGGTTCTCACATGTGCACATGAAAGGTTTTCACATGTGCATATGGAAGGTTTTCATATGTGCATATGGAAGGTTTTCATATGTGCATATGAGATGTTTTTACCTGTGCATATGAAAGGTTTTCACATGTGTATATGAAAACTTTTCACATGTGCATATGGAAGGTTTTCACATGTATATATTACAGACTTTTAACTGTTAATATGAGATGCTTTTACCTGTGCACATGGAAGGTTTTCACATGTGCATATGGAAGGTTTTCACATGTGCATATGAGATGATTTTACTTGTGTATATGAAAGCTTTTCATATGTGCATATGAGGTGTTTTTACCTGTGCATATGAAAGGTTTTCACATGTGTATATGAAAACTTTTCACATGTGCATATGGAAGGTTTTCACATGTATATATTACAGACTTTAACTGTGTATATGAGATGCTTTTACCTGTGCATATGAAAGGTTTTCACATGTGTATATGGAAGGTTTTCACATGTGTATATGGAAGGTTTTCACATGTGCATATGAGAGGGTTTTCACATGTGCATATGAGAGGGTTTTCACATGTGCATATGAGAGGGTTTTCACATGTGCTTATGAGAGGGTTTTCACATGTGCATATGAGAGGGTTTTCACATGTGCATATGAGAGGGTTTTCACATGTACATATGAGAGGGTTTTCACATGTGCATATAAGAGGTTTTCACATGTACATATAAGAGGTTTTAACCTGTTTATATGAAAGGTTTCCAGTAATGTGTATGAATGCTTTGGAGTAGGTTGAAGTAAACGTTGTCACTAGTGTATGTGGAAGGTTTTCAGTATAGTATGTGGAAGAGTTTAATTTCACATGTGTATATGTAAGTTAATTCTGATTTATGGCTTTGGTGGCACTCTATAAAAAATAAAGTGTTTGGGGTTTTGAATATTTTTGGTGGGATCCATTACTGAAAGTCTTCAGACTTGTTATTGAGAATGAATTGCTGTTGATTGTTTTTCGTTAATATTGTAGTTTTTATAGTAGTTTATACCTCTGCTCCCCCTACTTTGATAAAATAACGTCTCTTTTAAATTTTTCTTCCTTCTAGGTATTCAGTGGGAAACGACCAGATGGAGAATTCCCTCAGCAGGGCCAACTGGCCTCTTCGTTCCGCAAATTGTCCCTCACGCCTCCCCTCTGTGTGGGCGATGGAGCTGTGGACGCTCGGTTACACGGCAGTGGCAGTCCGCTGGACGGGCAGCAGGCGCTGACCTGCCTCATCCCAGAGAAGGATCTAACGCTATTCGAGAAGCTCGGAGATGGCTCGTTTGGCGTTGTGAAAAGAGGCCAGTGGCTGAAGCCTGGAGGAACTGTGGTGAGATGACATTTACTCGTTTCGTCTGTGTCCCTGGATTTCCCTGAGATTTTTATTATGAGGGGGAAAAAAAACGTATCGAATGTGAATCTGGAAATATCTCTGCTACTTCAGCTGAACGTGGCGGTAAAATGCCTGAAGACTGATGTCCTCAGTCAGCCTGACGCTCTGGAGGATTTTATCTGCGAGGTCAACGCCATGCACTCCCTGGACCATCAGAACCTCATCCGCCTTTACGGTGTGGTGCTCACACACCCAATGAAGATGGTAGTGAACACAAACTCAAGCAGACAGAAGATTTTAATATAGAAAAACACATTTGCAGCCCCCTGTCACTCTTCTGTACTCTTTGCTATCTGTGTGTGTTGCAGGTGACTGAGCTGGCTCCACTGGGATCTCTGCTGGCCCGTCTGCGATGTGTTCATCCTCAGGGCCCGGTGCTGATCCACACTCTGTGTCAGTACGCCATTCAGGTAGCGAGTGGAATGGCTTACCTGGAGCAGAGGAGGTTCATCCACAGGGACCTGGCGGCGAGGTAACGTCAAACCATGGTCAAACAGACTAAACAAAACAAAAGGTTCTGTGTCCTAACATTTGTTTAGAATAAGTCATACGCTTTAGTGGTTGAGTTCTATAACTACAGTAGTATTTTATTAAACCAACCAAATAATAATTATACCATCTTGTCTGTTTGTTTAGGAATATCCTGCTCTCCTCAGCAAGCCAAGTGAAGATCGGGGACTTTGGTCTGATGAGGGCGCTGCCAAACAACGATGAGCACTATGTTATGCAAGAGCACCGCAAGGTTCCCTTTGCATGGTAGGTCGAGGATTTCACTACCAAATTTGATATGTAAAAAACTGTCAGTTGTATATGTTGGGTAGAAATTTGTAAGGGGAAGAGAAAAATGTATCCTAAAAAGTCTAAAATCGTCTTTTTAGACTCTCGTCTCAGAAAGTGAAACTTCTCAGTTCACATTGAGTAAAACATTTCAAGCCTTTATTTTTTACATATTCTATAAATCCGGGTCATTGAGTGTTAACTGGTTCAGAGGCTTATCAACCCAAATGCAATGAATTTCAGGAAGCTTTTCTTCAGGGAGTGGATCTTTTATATCTTTTTTATTAATGTTTTGTCTATTTTTATTTACATAATCCGTCGTCCATGATCATCCAGAAATACAAGAACTTTTTAACCTTCATGAAATATTTTCATAACTTTTGTGATCATACGTCGACTTACAGCTCGTTGAATGACTCTGTCACGGCTCGAGGGGGTCCGTATCTCTGTAACAAGCAACTTTGCAGAGGGAGGCAGGAACCCTGCCACACTGCTTTACGGCATAAGTCACTTATCCCGTTTCTTTTTTCTTTTTCTTTTTTTTAATCTTTATTGATTCTAGGGAAAATATAATTTACATGGTCTTAGGCTATATCACAAAATTAACTCAAAGATTTGAAAAATGGTCCCAAAGTAGACCATTGCCTTATAATAGTCAAATCAAAAAAGTGCAACTACACTCTTTGAGAAAGATTATAAGTTGGAGAATATAAGAGAGTGTGAAAGAAGTAGAGGAAAAATAAAATAATAATACTAAGATGAAATAAATAAATGAATAACAGATAAAAAACCTAATAAAGTTAGAAAAGTAGAAAGCGAACCACAGAGAAAAACACACTAAGAAAAAATATGGTATAAATTATAAAATATGGTTGTCTTAGGAGAGTGGATTGTGGGAGAGGTTTAAATAAGTTTGATCTCTAAAAATGAAATCGGACCTTTTAGATTTTACGTAGTCTACCCAAATCTGTCACCATTGACAGAATTGTTCAGTCTTGTGATTGAGAGAGGTTATTTTTCCATTTTTTTTTTCGATCTAAAATTGGTTTGTCTTGTGATAGCCACTTTCTTGTAATAGTCATCAGATATTAGATTTTTTTGTAGCCTCTTGAGGAATTATCCCAAGATACATGTTCTTGGACTCCAAAGGAATATTCTGCTTAAAAATATCTTGTAAGGCATTATTTATCTCTTTCCAGTAATCTTTTATAATTGGGCAGTCCCAGAAGACATGATAATGGTTTGCATTTTGATTTCTACATTTTCTCCAACATGCAGGAGGATTTCCATCATTGTGGCATTTCTGAGCTGGTATGATAAAGAATCTTATCAGATTTTTCCATCCAAATTCCTGCCATTGTAGAGATTTATTATATGACCATTGGTTTTTCCACATTATTGCCCATTCCTCCTCTGTTACTGTTAAATTGCCCTCTCTCTCCCACCGTGCTTTAATATGTAGGGTTGAATTGTTTTTGAGCTCTATTAGGTTTTTATAGATAATTGAAATAATTTTCTTTTTAACTTTTGATTTATAGGCATTAATAAGAATTTCCAATTAGGTTTATATTCTTGTCAGTAATTGGCTTAACTTTTAAGGCAACAAAATTTCTTATTTGTAAATATCGGTAGAAGTCCTGTTTGTCCAAAGAATATTTTCTCTTGAGTGTTTCGAAGTGATTTAGGATGTTGTTGTTCATTAATGTGCACAGAGCAGTAATTCCCCTGGATGTCCAGTCCTTAAATCTGGCGTCCAGTTTATTTGGTGTAAAGTCGGAGTCATATGCAATCCATTTTATGACTGCCGGGTTGTTCTCTAGTTTCTTTAACAATAGTTTTCAACGCATTAAGGGTTGTTTTCATCCACCGGTTATCTATATCCTTTATGAGACTTTGTAGATTTCCATCGGCTAGAATTGCCTCTACAGGAATGGGTGTCGCTTTCGTTTCAATAGTTTTCCACTGAGCATTGTATGTTGGATCACAACAGTATATCAGTGTCCTTGCTTGTGCTGCTAAATAATAATCTCTAAAGGAAGGCAACCCCCAACCTCCCATTTTCTTTTCCAATTGTAGGACTTTATATCCGATTCTAGGTCTTTTACCTTGCCAAATGTATCTTGATAATAGTTTGTCCCATTCATTAAAAAGTTTTTGATTTATTTCAATTGGTAAAGTTTGGAATAAATATACAGTCTGGGCAGTATGTTCATTCTAATCGAGTCAATTCTTCAACTACAATTTAGAAAAGGAGTGAGATTCCATCTTGTAATATCCTCTTTAATTCTTTTTTGCATGGGAACATAATTATATTCGAATAGTTTTTTGAGGTCCTTTGGGATAGTATTGCCTAGATATTTAAAATTGTCAGTGTGCCAAGCTAAGGGGTACCTACTTTGAATTTCCTGCATTGGAGTATAAATGTGAGAGAGTAGCTGAGTTTTGTTAATATTAATTTTGTACCCTGATAATTTACCAAATTGTATGAATAATTGCATCAAAGCTGGGAGGGAGTGGGTCGGTTGTTCCACATAAATGAATATATCGTCTGCATAACGGCCCAATTTATGTTCTACGCCTTTGATAGTTATTCCTTTAATATTCTTATTTTGTCTTATCGATTGGGCTAGTGGTTCTAAATATAATGCAAAAAGTAATGGTGACCACGCACATCCTTGCCTTGCCTTGACCCTCTTTCTAAAGTGATTGTGTTCGATAAGTGTCCATTAACTTTAATTCTTGCCGTGGGGTTATTGTATAACGCCTGTAGTGTTTTTATTATTGTATTATTTAGTCCAAATTTATGTAAAACCCTGAAGAGAAAATTCCAGTCAACTGAATCAAATGCTTTTTCCGCATCTATGCTAATGACCATGGCTTCCAGTTTACTTTTTTGTATGTGATCTATAACATGTAGCGTCCTTCTTATATTATTTTATTTTTGACGTTGTCGTATGAAACCCGTTGTATCGTTATGTATTACGGAAGGGAGAAATTCTTCCAATCATTTGGCCATTATAGAAGTAAAAAGTCGATAATCAATATTTAAAACAGATATCGGTCGGTATGATCCACAGTCCAGTTTATCTTTGCCTTCTTTATGTATCACTGAGATTATTGCCTCTTTCCAGCTTGGTGGTGTTTGAGCTTTTTTCAGAGTCCAATTTAGTGAAGGGAGAAGGATTGGAATCAGCTCTTGCTGTGCTGCTGTGTATCCATCTGACCCAGGCGATTTATATGGTTTTAATCTAGTTATTGTGTTTTTTAATTATTTTTCTGTAATGTCTGATGTCATTTTTCTATTCTGTTCTTCGTTCATAAATGATAGTTCTAGTGAGTTCAGATATTTCTTATGTAGGTCCTCCGGAGATTTTTGAATATAGGGTTTTGTAGAACATCTCGAATGCTTCCTGGATGTCGTTCTATTTTGTCTTTAATAGTTTTGATTTGGGGTTTATCATTGTATGGATGGTATTTTCTGCTGTTTTCTTTTTTAGTTTCCATGCTAGTATCCTCATAGATTTTGATCCACCTTCATTGTGTCTTTGTTTAAGAAACATGAGGTTTTTCACATTTTCCTCTGTTGTCCTATCATCTATTTCATTTGTAATTGTTTTTTAAATCTTCCAGTATATGTGGTGTACACTTTTGTTTGTGTTTCTGTTCTACATCTTACAATTTTTTCTGCAATTCTTCTGATCTTTTATTTCTTAATCTTTTTAGGTATGCTGACATTGCTATAATTTTTCCCCTCAGTACCGCTTTAAGAGTGTCCCATAATATCGGAGGAGATACTTCTCCATTGTCATTAAGATCTACAAACAAATTAATTTCCTTCCGTATTTCCTGTATGAACCACTGGTTATTAAACCTGAATTTTATTTTTAGTGGTCACTCACGTCTATTGTTCCAATCTCACATCTGTTTATTTTGTCCCTGTCTTTAGTAAATGTCAAAAAATAATCAATTCTTCTGTATACTGAATGAGTGGCTGAGTAGTATGTATAATCCTTTTTACTGGGGTGGAAGTCTCTCCAAATATCTATCAGGCCAACTTCTTTAAAGAGTATATTTATTTTTGTGTATTGTTCTTTTTGGTAGGCTTTCTCCCTGGAAGAATCCATCTTTGGTTGTAAAGGAATATTTAAGTCCCCTCCACAGATCAGAACACCTTGTGTTTCTTTTACTAATATATTTGTTATTTTCTTGTAGAAGTCAATATCGCTCCCCGCAGGATTATATATGTTGAATAATGTAACAGGGTTTCCCCCTACATTGCCTCTCACAAGCACAAATCTATCTTTCTTATCCGTCAGTTCGTATAATGTTTCAAAATGTATCATGTTTGAGATAAGAGTAGCCACCCCTCTTCTATGTCCTGATTTGTATGAATAGAAGAACAATTGATTGAAACCCATTCTTCTTATTTTTCCATGTTCAGTTTTGTTTAGCTGGGTTTCTTGTAAGTACACCATGTGAGCATGTTCCTTCTTCATTGTTGATAGGAGTTTACTTAGTTTAATTGGGTTGAGTAGACCATTAACATTAAAAGTAATTATATTTATCTTATTGTTAGCCATGTCTGGTTGTCTTGTTGATCACTTTTAGATATCTGAAAGCAAAGCTTAACCAATCCACTCTCCGAGTAAATGTAAACAGTAACTTAACCATAAAGAATAAAAAACAAACTTGAGATTCCAAGGTTGGGGTCCTGAACAAAAGACCCTGAACTTGGCTAGGAAAACCGTCTAGCCCTGGGGGAAGTCCTCCCTTGAAAAAGAGGGGGGGGCCCCCCAACAACGTTAAAGCTTTTTCTGTCCATTTTGTGTGCTCTCCTCCTCGGTACATAGTTTTTTCTCCTCGTCTAGGTTGGGGTTAGGGAGCATATTCAATATCACCACAACAATGTCCATAATACAGAGTAATCAAACTAACTCCGATACAGTGTCTTCATAGTTTATATCCTATGAATTAGTCAGTGGTTAGCGGATCTTTCTCTGCTTCAGGACCCGTTTAGCTTCCGAGTATTCTTTGCGTTTCTGTAGTACTGTGGGGAGGTAATCATGATCCAATATATCTGTTTGCCGTGTAGAAGCACGCCTTTCTTCCCCAGTGCTCTACGTAAAATCTCTTCCTTGGTTCTGCCGCGAAGAAATTTAACAACAATGGATCGCGGTCTGTTGTTTCTGTCCCCTGCAGGTGGCTCAGCCAGCGCTCTGTGTGCCCTCTCAGTGTCCAATTCCTTATTTGGTTCGATCTCCAGGGTGTCTTTAAGTAATTTATCCACCAAATCCCTCATAAATGATCCTTCCACTCCCTCTGGCACGTTGTATATCCTGAGGTTTTCTCTTGGTGATCTCCTCTCCTGGTCAAGCAGTTTTTCTTGTTGCTGGCTTATCAGGTCGGCCATCTTGCCCAATATCTGCTCCCTGTTCAGTGCCCGCTCCCCCACTTCATCAACTCTGTTCTCCGTTTCCTTAATTTTTTGGTGTACGTTGGTGAGTTCTGACTTGGTGTCGTCAAACTGTTGTTTCATATCTTTTCGGAAATCCCGTAACTCCCCAAGAATTAGCGCTAGTCACTGGAAGGCAGATTACCATTAGCTTCGTCGAGGTGCTGATGTGTTGGTGAGCTACATGCCGTCTCTTTCTTTTGCCAATTCTTCGTTAGTGGTTTTTCTATTCCCGTCCCTTTTCCCAATTCTAGACCCCTTACAGACTCCATTCTAGTCATTTTTCATTACATTTGGTAAGTAGTGGGGGTCAAATTAAGATTTACCGGAGGAGTAGTCGGCTCAAGCAGCCAATTACAGAACGTGACGTCACCGGAACCCCCACTTACACCATTTCTTATCTTCAACATCATCATATGACATTGTTTCACCACAATTGGATTCATCTCATCACTATTCATCCTTCACACAGACACCGGAAACAGAAATATACTTCAATCCAACTGCAGGCAACCAGTAGATCAGGATTATGACGCTATGTGCTGGTGCTCATGGGAAATGCAGTCTTCATTCAGGCAAAGCACGACCGCTTTTGTCCACAGTGGTGCCAAAATCAACCAAAACTGAAACTTTGTTTGTGCTTTGCTTTAAATAGTTATCTAAATCTATTTAATGACTTTCATTTTCTGAAATGAGTGAGAAAAGATTAAAAATGTAAATGTTTCGTCTTATTTACCCGTATGTTTTAGGTCATTACTCAGTTAAAATAATTAATATTTACAGATTTTATCTAAAATCTTCTGATATTTTGTAGTCTATGAGGCCATGGGGTTGAGTAGGGGGGTCAGTAAGTGTGACTGCTGCTGTGTATACACCTGATAACGTCGTCACGCTTTTCCGTCCGTCCGGTTGCAGGTGCGCACCAGAGAGTCTGAAGACGAGGACATTCTCCCACGCTACAGACACGTGGATGTTTGGCGTCAGCCTCTGGGAGATGTTCACACACGGCCAGGAGCCCTGGCTGGGCCTGAACGGGAGCCAGGTACGAGCCGAAACGATTCTAAATCTGAAACGATTTAAAACCAAAGCACTCACTTTTACTCTCATCTTGTCATTTGTGAATTTAAAAAAAAAATAACATAAAAGATTCTGCACAAGATTGATAAGGAAGGCGAAAGGCTTCCAAAGCCAGAGGACTGTCCACAGGACATCTATAATGTCATGCTGCAGTGCTGGGCCCAGAAACCAGGGGACAGACCCACATTTGTCGCCCTGCGTGAGTTCCTACTCGAGGTATGGCGTCACACTACCCATCTAGTCGATGCATACTGAATGCTAATACCAACGGATTTTCAGTGTGAAGGCCGGCCTGCATCCCGTTTAACCATGAGCTCCATCTAGTGGTTATGGTGTATAAGCAAGAAGAAAAGAATCTCCTCAGATCTAAATGTGTCTTGTGTGTGCGTCTCCCTTTTAGACCATGCCTATCGACATGTGTGCTCTGCAGGACTTCGATGAGCTGGACAAGCTTCACATCAAAGTCAGCGACATTATCACAATCATAGAGGGCAGGTGGGTGAGGACGCCCCGGGTCTGGGGCAGCGTTTGGTTGCTAGACGGCTCAATGCCGTCTGTTCCAAGAATCCCATGCCGGCCCGTCTGACGTTGACTGACGCGTTCAAACGTTTTAGGGCTGAGAACTACTGGTGGCGAGGACAGAACAAGCGCACCCTGAAGGTGGGGCAGTTCCCCAGGAACGTGGTGACATCCGTCGCGGGGCTGTCGGCGCACGACATCAGCAGGCCTCTGAAAAACAGTTTCATTCACACAGGTCACGGAGACACAAACCTGCGTCGCTGCTGGGGCTTCCCGGACAAGATCGATGAGTAAGGAGCAGCCCTAATCTTAATTTAATTACCTTTTGGAGTATAAAACTTTGACAAATGTCCTATTCTCCTTGTGGAAATAAAAAATCTGATTATGATTTCCTGCCAGCAGATGGCAGTCCTTCATCATAACCGAGAGAATCCCCAGCCGACTGTAACAAAGTCATAATGATGACATTGAGTCTCAGTCTGTCCTTGTCTTTCATTCAGTTTATACCTTGGGAATCCCATGGATCCTCCTGATGTTCTGGGTTTGGACCTCAGCGCTGCCCGGGCCACACAGCTGCCAGGACGAACTAGAAGTGGGTCAAAGTCTGTTTATATTTGACAGGTTAAGAGTTTAACTAATCAGTACATATATTAAAGTCTCTATACGAGACTTCTGTTTTTACTACTAACAGAGCCCCGCAAAAGTATTCACCCCCCCTGACCTTTTCAATATCTAAACAGATTCCGACCACAAACCTTAATGTAGAGTATTTTGTTTATATTTGATTAAGCAGTGCAAATTACCTCAATGACCAAAATTGTAGTGTGCATTATATTTTACCCTTTGGATTGGTTCAGAACTAAAAAGCATTTACAGAAGTTTAAAATATCAAAAATTGTATTTATATTTTTAGGATTGCTGTTCTGCTGAGAGTACTGTTTGATCCATTTCAATAAAATTGTTGCCACACCATGATAGTGCCACCACTATATTTTTCAGTACATATGATGCCAAGTGTGCCATTAATTATGTTTGGTAGGACATGGTTGTTGTGTAAAGTTAACATAGGCCTTAGATTAAACATAATAAAATCAAATATTAAAGAACAGAATCATGTTTAGACCTATAGCAAAAACAACTAATGCAGGTTCAAGTAGTTATTTTTTCATGGAATAAGTCCAAAGAAATTCTACGACGGATCACCAAAACATTTTTGTTTTTTTTCCTAACATGTTAAAAGAAAAATCTATATCCGCTAAAACAATAAACTTTGTGCCACACATTCTCTAAACAAAAATCTGAGGATCTTTTATTTAGGGATGTCTTTTTTTAATTTTTTTAAGGAATGCCTCGTGTCCCTTCCACTCAACAATTATGTCCTTCTTTGCGTTTGGAGCCCTTATAATGAAATAAAAAAAAAACATTCCCTTAAAAGTGAAAAGGTTTCACTGTTCAAATTACAGCTTGTAGGAACAAATTGAGAAGTTTTAGGTATTCTTACTTTCCCTCTTGCTTTGCTCTGAACTAAAATAACAAATTCCTCAGTATAGTTTCTGACCTTTGCTTTCTTTATTACCCTGTCACTCCCTTGCTGCTACTATTTTCCTCCCTCTGTGGCTCTTTTGTTTAATTCTTTGCAGAGGATCCTCCACCCCGCCCTCCTCAGCCAGCAGTGTTAATCAAGAGTAAGTCTGGTTTCTCTCAGCAGCTTCTTAGCCACTGTTCCTGTCTACTCTGTTCCCTCTTTGCTCCACTCTTCAAAGGTACATTTCATATGGTTCGTCGTTCCTCCTTTGCTGTGTTTGCGGTGCCGCTGTACCCTAAAAAAAGTCCTTGTGCATCTCTCTAAGCTGATCAGCATCCCTCCTGTGCTTTAGTTGGAATGTTGTTTTCTGTTGGCCTCCATTATTTTTTGTGTCCGGTGATCTTAAGTGCTCTTTGTGTTACTTATTCTAAAATATCACGCATCACAGTTATGATTTGAAATGTGTTTGTATCTCCAGAACCATGTTATGATCCTGTAACGGATTCCGCCTCTGCAGCACTGAGGAGATTGTCTTTACGGAAAACTGGTTCACTCAAAGGCCTCAAGCTTAAACCCGCCGCGTGGATCTCTGCCAACAAACAGAGCGGCAGGACCTCAAGCTCAGGCCACACCGCCAGCAGCGACGTGTCCCTCATCGACTTTGGGGAGGATTTCTCACCCGCACCCTCCCCTTCCCCGGCGCTTGATAATCAAAATCCTCTGTTGGCAAAGTTTGTGCTGCAATCAGGCAACATCCTGGACAAGACCCCGCCTCAAAGCCCGTCCAGGTGGTTGCCGCGACCCCTTCACCCCACGCGCGTGGTGGACTGGGACGCCCTTCCCTTACCTCCTCCTCCCGCCTACGACGATGTGGCTCAAGATGAGGACGATATGGAGGTACGGTAAATTAGAACAGCTCCAATGAATCTAAGAAGCAAAGAAAGTGCATGTAAGCTTCTTCACTAACGAATGTACTATGACAATAAGAACACAACTGTGTAATGAAGTATGGATTTTTACTGCCGGAGTTCACCAAACAGCTTATTCTGCGTCGTTTAGTTCCCGACTGAAGAGGAACAAGAATCGGGCAGATTAGTTAGTTGTCAGCGAACACAATTTCAGAAAAGGAGTCTTTGACGTAGATTCTAGTTCACTTTGACCCCAACCATGAAACGGCTGTCAATGGGAGAAGCTTAAAGTAAACGATTAATCAGAGAGAGTATCTTTAAATGTAAATATTTACATTCAAACTGACAAACAATTCTGGCTTGTGACATAAAATGTTCTCTCTTCTCAAAGGTGAGCTCCATCAACAGCTCTGAGCAGCAGCTTGAGTACGAGCAGACTGCTGTCCACGGTGCAGATGAAGCTCTCTGTTCAGGACACACGATGAAGAGCGAAGGTCTTGTCTTGAATGGCGTGGAAAGACCGGTTTTGGAGGACAACCTTTTTCTGCCCAGAAAGCAGAGCCACACCTCATCCCCGTCCTTCTCCCAATCCACAGAGATTTTCCAAGAACTCCAGCAGGAGTGCATGAGGAGGCTCAATGTCCCGACAGGCAGTGCCAGTCAGTGGTCCCAAATCTCTGCCTGCTTTCCTCAAACTACTCCGAACACACAGGAAGACCATCAGAGTTGTTCCAGCAGTGAGGACAAACCTCAGATACCCCCACGCGTTCCAATCCCCCCTCGCCCAGTAAAGAAGGGCGACTACACATCCACTCGCTGGTCGAGGGACCTGTCTGTTTCACCGATGCCAACGGACCCCACATACGGCGTTACGGGTACGAGTCTGGATCGACCGCCCTCTGTCCCGCCCAGAGACCGTCTGTCCCAGCCGAGCTCCCGGACTCCAAGCCCCAACTGTGCAGTGGCGGGGTCCCACCAGCAGAGGATCTGCTCCGTTAGCCCCTCCACCCACCAGGCCTCGCACGCCTACGGCCCCTACCTATCTACCTCTCCAGGCAAACTCATGCCTACCACGCACAGCTTCGCCTCGGACCCTAAATATGCCGCCCCCAAAGTGATCCAAGCGCAGGGTAAGGACAACGCCAGCAGAGGCCCCTGCATCCTGCCCATCGTCCGTGACGGGCAGAAAGTCAGCAACACACACTATTACCTCCTGCCCGAGAGGCCGCCGTACCTCGACCGCTTCGAGCGCTTCTTCAGGGAGGCGGAGAGCCTCCCAGGCGCCGCCGCCGAGGACAGACATGTACGGCACGCTAACATGGCCACTGTGAGACCGATGGTGGTCACCACCCAGACAGTTCAGGGAATCGTCCTGCCAGACGAGCTGAAGGCCAATTTCTCCACTTATAACAGCAGCGTTGGCGCACAGCGATCAGGGATGATGACATCAGTTAGTTTCCCTCCCTGTTCGGACAGCCTGACAGGTTCCACGGTCAACTCTGTCTGCAGCAGGACAGACGAAGGAGGGAACTCTCTGGACAGAGTCCAAAGGGTACGCTGGGATTACAAGATCCCCGTTTTACCATCTTGTTTTTCCAGTGTATGATGCTAATATGAAATCACCATCTCATTAGTTTTTTTCCTTCTCTGGGCTTCTCTCTGATTGATGAGAAGCTTCTGTGCTGGGAGAGTTGTGTGCTTTTTATAGCAGAGCTTATGTTCAGATTAATGTTCCCTGTGATTAATTGTTGTAAGGCAAGTCTAAGGTGCTGACCTCAAACAGATAACCATCTGTTCTTTCTTTCATCAATAGCTGAGCGCAACTTCCTCGGGATGCCCACAAAACAAAGTATCTGTTCATTTCTAGTTGCACTAGTTAAATATGCTGAGCCTCACAGATTTATCATCGGGTTTGTTTTCCCGACTTGTTCTGCATATAATCTAGGTATCAGATTATAGTGTGAATTGTAATTTTTCTAAAAGTGTGATTCACACATTTGGGAAAGAACCAAATCAGGATTCACAGCTTTAATTTGACATCTGCTGTTTTTAGGCTGGGACTGATTGTATAAACTTGTTTAAAACAATGTCAGGGTAATGATACAAAACTATACATTATGATCTAGCTGCTTTATTTAATATATGCTAACACATACTTTTCTTGCTGCAGAAAAGTTAAGCAATCTGAAGTAACTTATTAAAAAAACTTGAATTCATTGCCAGATTTGATACACACACTTAATAGTGTTTAAATCATAATTTTGTAGATTATAACTGTTTAAAACTGAGAGTAGGATTGGGTTGGTGTGGTCACAAAATGAAGGCTTAACAAAGTCAGAGTTGATAAAAAGCCTCGTCTCCCCTTTCTATGATTTAATAATTCCTCTAATTAAGACATTTCAAGCACTCTCCCTTCCTCACTTGTAGCTGTGCACTGGTGGTCAGCTGGATAGAGAATGCTGCTAGATTACCTGGCCAATCATTCTGACGGTTGCGTTTAGGTGGGAGGGGGGATCAGGTTTCACAGTAATATATTCTCGCTAGACGCCTCTTGTTAGTCTGGACATTTCCGTGTAAAAGTGAATGTTTTTACTGCATTCGATCTCCGTGACTAACTGGGAGTTGAATTTACCAACATAAGTTGGTTAATTAGTTGAGACATCTGCTCCAATAAAACAGGAGTGTAGGTTTCATACTGCTGGTTTCAGTGAATGATGGGAGGTAGCTAATGTAAGTCTTCTAAACTTTTACATAATTTATTTTTGAGTACGTTATTTTTTGCGCTGGATTTTTCTTCCTCCCGAGTTGATTTTGATAGATGAATAACAAAATATAAGATCTCTCCATTGATCTTGCATAGGAGTAGATCTTTAAGCAGTGATGTATTTTTTACATTTTCTTTAAGAACATGATTTTAGCTCCATGTGTAGACGGCACAGCAGAAGATATTAATGTTCAAAAATCAGCGCTTCATCTGTGGGTCAGTTGTTGGGTTTTAACGCTCGTTTAAAATATCGACGCCACGTCATAACCAAGAGCGCGTGCTTCTGGTGTTTACGCGTGAGATAACTCTCTCTGGAATGGCTCAGGGAAAAAACTCAGGACATTGATAGTAGTTTTCAGACTTTCAAGCTGCTGTCGTCCAATTGCAGGTGCAGGAGGCCGTTCATGGCGTGACGATGGCAGAGTGTCAAACTGCCCTCCAGAACAACAACTTGGATGTCCAGACAGCTGTGCATTATCTGAAGGTGAGAGCACATGATCCACTACATTGAACAGGCCTCCACTCGTTTGGCTCTCAGTAAACATTTAGTCATGGAAACCCACTGATCGGACTATAATGGCTCGCTCTGGTGTCCATTTTGGAAACTGAGATGATCTACCTTTAGCTGTTAAAGCTGCAAACACCTCCTAGATCCAGCTCGTTGCTTGTCGGGTCAAAAGCTTGACGGGATAAAACAGCAATGTGCCTGAAATATGTTTTATCATCTGCTATCTCTGGCTTTTTTGCCATTTTTCTATGCACAGACACACTAGATCAAATTGTTTTGCTTAATCATTTTGCATTTTGGTGCTTCCTTTAAAAAAAAAAAAAAAAAAACCTTGAGATATATTCTTCATTCAGTATGTGGCATTTTTTGCGTCGAGCCTTAAAGTTCTTTGCCAGTACAGAAAGTTATGTCAAAAACACTCTGAGCTGTTGTTAGACATTATAATCCTCCAGTTGAGTAGCTTATATAAAGTAAGTTTAGTGTTTTTTTTTCATTTTCTCGTGTTGATAATATTGTGTTTAACTCATAACGCCTACTTTTATTTTCTCCTCTTTGAGTTTCTGTTTTTTCTTGCTGCCGTTGCACTCTTAATAAGCCATCCATCCCAATATTTTTACCCCTCCTCAATCTTGTCATGAGAACGGCAGGTCCAGACATATCCTGGGTTATAAAGCGACCACAGCATATGTTAGTGTGAGACAGCAGAAGCAGAGTGTCCATCATCAGCACAGAAAACGAACTTAAAGGACCCTCTGAACAGATAACAATACCCCAGTAACATTCAAAGATTTTGATTGCTTGATGAACATAACACTGGAAATTAAAAATTGTGCTCTAGCCTGGTCTTAGTGTGATGGACCCAACCTTTAGGGTTCAGTTTAAGGGTTTCGGTGTGAATTAAGTTAAGGTTACAGTAAGTCAAGTGTGTGGAAAATGATACAACGTTATAATTGGGCTAGAAATACAAACACGTGTGTTCGTTAGTGTCTATGGTTTTCTCTCTCTAATTGAAATGAAGCCAGAGAAGAAAACCGTGTATATTGAGGCCGTCCTAATGAACTGGCTGTTGTGGGACCTCGGCATAAAAGAATGTCTGCAAACACTAATGAACGGAAGTAATGTTACAGAGAGGAGCGCGGCCAATTCTCATCAACAGGGATGTGAGAGATTGATCATCCATGCAGGAAATTACTACTTCAGTTTATGCTATCCGGTCATCTGCTGAAGTTTTCCCAGTAACTATAGAGTGTAATGGAAAGTTTTCCCAACATAGTAGCTCTGTCCTGTTCTTGGAGACGGATCACTACGGTTTAGTCGAGCTTTGCATTAAACTTGTATAATAAAAATGTGATTTGTCTTAGACGTTCATACCTAACAGAACTCCAGACTTGTAGGAAAACTGTCTCCATGTTTGCTTCAAAGATAGTTCGGTGTGTGTCGTGCCTTTCTGCAGGTGGAGCAGTTGTTCTGTTTGGGTCTGAGGAGCAGGTCCGAGTGTGTGAAGCTGCTGGAGATCTGCGACTGGAACCTGGAGGAGGCCAGCACTCAGATATTAGAAGATTACGGGTCCTCAACGAGACAAAGGTTCTGTTTTAAAATCCCTTTTGTTTTTAAACAACTTACGTCAAATGCTGGGAAGCGAGACTTCCATTCTTTTATTTATTTAAGCATAAGCTTCCATTCTGCATTGTCCAATCTACATACATGAGCCGTCGGTTTAAGTCTGCATTTTTATTCATTGTTTCTGGAAATTGATGTCAGTCACTTCTGACCCAGTTCTACCCGCTGACAAGAGACCCGTCCTGCCGCACCTGTCTTAGTTACATGCATTATTGTAACGTAGCTCTTAGCCGGGCCGCTGGAGGTTCTCTTTTCGTATTCTAGCTGCAGGTTTTCTCCTCTTGCTACATTGTCTGGCAGTAGCCTGACGCAACGCTCTGCCTCTGTTGTGCTTTGTTAACGAGGCCGAGGCTCGTATCTGACTGCCACATGGAAAACATTCTCTGTCTTGTTTTAAATTGACATCCCCAAGCATAAAAGGGAGCCTGAACAGCTTTAGCTGTGTAAGCTGCGCTCTGTTGGGTGTGTGTTTCTGAGAGTCTGTTTTTGGGCCACAGCACATTGTTGCAATAGATCCTGTGTAAACGGGAGGATGCGGTTGTTAATAAACTCACCCATCATTGGTCTCATTTACTTTGAAGCAACTGGGCCAATTACAGTGAGGCATGAGGACAGGCGCTGCACACACGGAGCGAGGCCTCCTGCAAAAGCATCCATAACCCTTGAACTTTTGCACGTAGCTACGTCACAACCCCAAACTACATAAAGTAATGAATGTAGTGATAAGTAATGATTTTTTTCCCCTAATTTTTCTTTGCTATATAGCCCTGGAGTTATGTCAAAAGACGAACTTCTGTTATATTTTTCCACCCTTTAACAATGTTTTCCAGAATTGTGTTATATCTGTTGGTTGCATACGAGATCGTTTTTCTGTTCTTACCCGAACGCGTATCTCTGCAGTTTTATTTTATGTTTTAAAGAGTTACGCAGAACAACCCAGCATAACTTTGTATGCGCCCTGTTTCATTTCTGACATCCGCTCCCATCTCCTTAATTTTGGCTGGTCAGTGAATCGAAGGAGGCTTTTATATGAAGACCAACATGTCACCACCCTCTTTTGCCTCGTACCGCAGATCACCTCTGCATGTTTGCAGTCACCTAGTTAGATTGATTAGAATGCTACCTGTGTAAATAAATTAAATTCACTGACCGCTACACAGCCAGCAGATCTGTTTGAATAATCAGTAAATCATTCCGTATTTTTCTATGTAAAAGCGAGATCCCATTGTCCAAATCAACTCCACACAGCTGTGATCAAAGTACATCTCCAGGTCAGAGTGGGGCAGATTTGACCATTACATTCCAGGTGCTCTGTGTTCAGCCTGAGTTCATTTAAAAAGAACAAATTTTTGTCTCCTGCTGTGAGAAGTTGGTAGAACTTCACCCAAACCAATTTTTAGCTTAGCTGATTTTGAAAAAAAACAACAACCATAAAATTTCTTCTTATTTCCACTTTGCAATTCTGCCCCTGTCTGTTGGTCTGATTCCCAGTGAACTACCACTGATGTTTGTGGTTGAGCTGCAGGGTGCATCGTTTACATTTGGCCTACCTCGGAAATATCCTGGAAAAACGACATGAAAGTCATGCAAGTTTGTTTCATACGACTTGGCGTTTCACTTCCCGAAGTCCTCAATCTAATCTTAAGCTTCTTTATATTTGCAGATGATGACAGGAATCTGAAGGGGGTGAGCTTTAATTGGACTTTCATCACAAGCAAATAGTCGTCCGATCAGAGGTTCCTTCCTGACCTCCAGTCAGAGGAAATGAGTCGAGAACCGACGACAGAAGCACAAACTGGTAATCCTTGATATGAATTTATTAGTCATAATTATGGACACTGGAATGGAAAACGAAAGAAAAGTCTTTGTTTTTACTATTGTTGCACTTAAGAAGACCTTGTATCTAACCGTCTGAACGCCAGAGAGAAATCCTGGTGGTCTAACAGAAAATGACATTTCTGAACTAAAACAGTTTACAAAAAAAAAAAAAAAAAAAAAGATTGAATAATGTTCTCAGGACGCGGAGTCGCCACAACGTCCTAAAAAAAGCATTTCAGCTCTTCTAGGGAGGTGTTTAGAAGACAGCCCAATAAAGCCCAGTGTTGAATTGACTGTTGTTGAGGAATTCTGGGGAAAATGAATCATTTGGTCTGCTTTAAGTCAGAGTATTTGAGAGGAATACTGCTGAAAGCTTGAGAAGGTGAAAATATGTTGGGGGGGGGGGGGGGGGGGGGAAAAAACCCCAGTGACTTTCTGGTTTTGAAGACGGAAGTCAGACGCAATGCAGAGCTTCGCTCTCTGCTTACAGATACAAAAAAAAAAATCTTTCTGAGAATAATGAACTGTTACAAAAAGAACTGCTGCACCAAGAGGGCTTTATGAGAAGGAAAGAATACTGTTCAGAACATAATATAAGTATAATATTTGTTTGTTTTACGAAAAGATTGTATATTGCAGGTCATAATGTTTGAGTTTTTTTTGACTCGTTGAAAAAGCCACTGAAAGCAAAGCACTGTGTGGAATATTTCCAAATTCCTGGAACATGCCTCAACCGTTAATTTCCTCAATGTAAGCACTTCACCCTCAGAAAGCTCTCGTGCATCAGCTGAAAACGTCGGCCTGTGCAATTTTCTGCATTGAGCCCAGACCATGGTGGCAGCTAATAAAGGATAAAGAAGTGATATTCGGCTCCATAATCGTCACTTCCTTCAGTCAGCAGGTTTTGCTGGGCAATCAACTGGCAGGACAAGCTGGCTCACTGTGGGTCACTCTGCATTATCAATGCAAAGTGGAATTTTATTATTACAGACACACTGAGGAACGTAGGGCTTGGATGAAGACAATCATCGTCATAGTGGGTCTTAAAGGGACGTTAAAGGATTGTTGACGTGGGGTTAATTTAAAGGGGGGGGGGGGCGAAATACATCTAGTTGATCTAATTTTGTAAATCTCTGCTTATGACAGTCACTGACAGAAAAAGACAGAAAGATCATTGATGGCGCTCTGGCCCGTACCTCCATTTCTTGTTAAAAGCAACATAGATCCTGTGCAAACGTGATAATGGTTGTGAAGCCATTATCATTAGGAGCCGCCTTGGTTTCCCCAGCACTAGCTGTTGGCTTTAGCAGCATTATCTAGGTTTAAAGTACATGGATGTGTGAGAACCTGTAAATTCACCTTTTAGGCCCACTTTAGCTCCCTTTTATTGAACCTGACTTGTTCCTTCAAAGTCTTGCAAGGTTTCTCTGGGTAAAACCTTTAGTTGTTTTGTTTGTTGCTTTAATTTAGCTTCCTTAAACTTATTTCTGTGCTTGTAGAGATAGTACACTTGTTGGAAATCGCATAAAGCCTTAGAGAGGCCAACCGGTAGCACTGTTAGCCGATGTCAGAGGTTCTAACAACGGCCCGCCTCTCCCAACATCATTTAGATTTAGTAAAGCTAAACGAGTCCGTAAAATGGTGACAACCTGTTGTCAAAGCGTAGAGGGTTAAGTAGAACTAACACAGAGTTATTTCCTGTGGATGGGAAGTTTTTCATTTTTAATCTTCTCTGAACCTTGTTGAAAAAAAATCTAAACTATCCCTTTAAAAGATCTTAAAAGAAGCGGCAACAACAAATTAGAAATCTTAACTGCCCGGATCTTTAAATAAGATCCCACGACTTGTGTAAGTCATCTGTATGAAGGCGAGAGGAAGGCAGTTAGTCGGGTCAGTTTAAGCAGAAATTCATTTCTGTTTTCTCTGATTTCATCGTTTTATGGAGGGCTTCTGATAAACTAACGTTTCAGTATTAAAGGAAGTTCCTGCCAAGTTAACATAAGCGTTTTGCTGATTCTCCACCGTGTCCCATCTGAGGAGATGAAACCAGGTGCGGATGTGGGACCCGTTCATGTGCTGTTCGTCTTCACACCGAGCTGCTGTAGTTTTTGTTTTAGGACTGAAGTAAAACTTGTGACGTTTTAATTTAGCTAAAACTCCTTTTCTCCTATTTTGATGTCGGCAGACTGTTTATTTATGTGTTGTTTTTTCTTCCATCCGATTTGTTTGTACAGACGTTTTTTCTGTCATTTATCTCCATTCTCCTGTTTCTGAATGTCTATAAAGCTTTTTTTCTCTTTTTTCTCTTTTTTGGTGTTGATGGAAAAGAAAGTTCATGCTGCCTAGTTCATGTACATATATATTTTTTTTATTAAAGAGTAATTTTTATATTCATTTGCCTCTTTGTTTTTATTTCATTCTACAAAATCCTCCCAAAATGACACTTGTTTTGCTTTAACTAATTTTGTGTTTGTGAATTATTCACTCACTTAAAATGACCTTTTATAGGTTTATTGGTACTTTCACACAAAATTAGATTTCCAAAATTTACTTTAAGTCCACATTAAGGATATTTAAAGGTATTTGCAAATTGTGTCCCTGTAATTACTGTGGACCTTGAAGGTAGAATGATAAATTTTTAATAGGCTAATATTCATATTTAATTGATTATTATAAGACCTCTATCCCAAAATGTTTAATAGAAATGTTGAGAAGAGCTTATAAATGCTGCAAAACTAGTGGTTTGCAATCAAATGGAGCCTAAATCGTTGAAAAAGCCACAAAGCCAATGACTGACTTTGTTGGCCAAACACCACGTGGCTTTCTGTAACCTTTTAAGAAAGACTTCATTTGCATGTTTTTGTTCCTTTTGTTTTCTTAAAGGACTTGAAGTATTCATTTAAAGGAAGGGGAAAAGTTGGGGACTGAGCAGGCAGCCTTGGGGTGCCTCGTTCTCTGTGTGTTGTTGCTGCCAACTCATGATGCTGGGTCTCCATGTCATGGGGTAATAGAAGAAGAATGTAAGGAAGGACACAAGATTTTGACTGCAGGATATTCGAATAAAGTCAAATAGAAATGTCCTCTGTTTTATTTTCTCAGGACCCAGTAAAATTATAAGAAAGATAAAAATCTTCATGACTTACTGTAGGTAAACAGCAGTAATGGGTGGCATCTTTTGTCCATGAAGTCTCCATAGCGATCATTTTCATGAGATTAATCACAGATGTTAATTTTCAACAACAAAGACTTGAAATTATAAACTTTTATTGGTGGATCTGGAATGTCCTGTAAAGGTCCTTCAAACTTTATCCTCATGGACTTTAGCAGGATGATGAAAATATTTTGGCACATTTGTCTACAAATGTGGTTAAATAAGATAAGATAGACTTTAATGATCCCGGAGGAAATTGTTTTGCCAGGGTTTACAGAGTATCAATTAACAATTAACGTGACACACTCATCTCACATACAACACAGTACAGTACACAATCACCATATAACAATAACCACACCTATTTATCCCTCCTGCAGATGGAGGAGGAATTGTACAATTTGATTGCCACAGGTAAGAAAGACCTCCTGTGGCGTTCTGTGGTGACTCTCGGTGGTCTCAGTCTCCGGCTGAAGGTGCTTTGACAGGCCGTCAGCATGGCATGTAGTAGGTGGGAGGTGTTGTCCTTGATGCTGAGCAGCTTCCTCAGCATCCTTCTCTCTGACACCTCCACCGCAGACTCTAGTCCCAGGACAGAGCCAGCTCTCCTGATGAGCTTGTTGAGTCTGTTTGTGTCAGCCGTCCTCAGCCGGCTGTCCCAGCACATGACAGCGTAGAAGATGGCGCTGGCGACCAGAGTGGTAGAACATCTGGAGCATGGTCCTGCAGACGTTGAAAGATCTGACCCTCCTGAGGAAGTACAGTCTGCTCTGACCTTTTTTGTAGACAGTGTGTGTGTTCTTAGACCAGTCCAGTTGTGGACACCGAGGTATTTGTAGTCCTCCACTATGTCCACAGCTGAACCGTTGATGATGACGGGGTCTGGGCGGTTCCTCAGTTTCCTGAAGTCCACCACCAGCTCTTTTGTCTTCCCGACGTTTAGCTGTAGATGGTTCAGCCCACACCACTCCACGAACCTGTCTACCACACTCCTGTACTCGGCCTCCTGGTCCCTGCTGATGCAGCCCACGATGTCAGTCGTCTGAGAACTTCTGCAGGTGGCAGGACTGTGAGCAAAACCTGAAATCCGAGGTGTAGAGCGTGAACAGGAACGGACACAGGACCCCCGCACTGCTCCGTATGATGTCTGATGTGGTGTCTTGCAGTCTTACATACTGTGGGCGGCCTGATAGGTAGTTGTTGATCCAGGCCACCAGTGGAGCGTCCACCCGCATGTCCAGGAGTTTGTTGCTGAGGAGAGCTGGTCGGATGGTTTCGAACGCACTAGAGAAGTCAAAGAACATGACTCTCACCGTGCTGCTTGCCTCCTCCGGGTGCTAGTAGACTCTGTGCAGCAGGTATATGATTTAAAACAAGACAGAGAATGTTTTCCATGTGTGTGGTGGGTGTCTTCTTCTTGGTCACAGGAACCAGAAATGAAGTTTTCCACCGGTCGGGAACGACCCTCTTGCTCAGGCTCACGGTGAAGATGTGATGGAAGATCGCACACACAGCTGAGTGGCACATCCTCTCAGCACCCGGGGGATGAGGCCGTCAGGACCAGCTCCCTTTCCTTGACGCAGGCGACTAAACTCTCTTCTCACCTCTTCTGCGGTGATGGTTATGGGGGAGGGCGGGGAAAGTGCCTCAGATGAAGAGGGGCAGGAGGGCTGTGTTGATGCTGAAGCAGTTAAGGAGAGTGGGTGGTGTGAGGGGGGTGCAGGGTGGACGGGTGTGGTCGAGGAGGTGCTAACAGCGTTGTTGGAGGAGTTGGGGGGAGGGCGGGCAGAGACTGTCTCATCAAAACTGTTGAAAAACAGGTTTAGCTGGTTAGCCTCATGTAGGTCTCCTTCAATCAGCTGGTCGCCCTTTTTGCTGTAACCAGTGAAGGCTCTCATCCCATTCCACACCTCCCTCATGTTGTTCTGATGGAGCTTGCTCTCCAGCTTCCTTCTGTAGCCTGTCCTTCCTCTCCTCAATCCTCACCCTAAGTTCCCTCTGTACTCTCCTCAGCTCCTCTTTGTCCCTGCTTCTGAATGCAGCATTCTTCCTGTTCAGTACTGCCTTGATGTCCCTGGTCACCCACAGTTTGTTGTTGGGGTAACAGTGCACAGTCTTGGTGGGAATGATGGTGTTGGTGCAGAAGCTAACGTAATCTGAGATGTGGAATGTAAACATGATGACAATGGCATGGGAAAACTCACGCGGCAAATAATACGGACGCAGGCTGACTGCTAACAGTTCAATGTCCGGTGAACACACACCCTCCTTCACAGTTACGTGTCCCGGGAGGCACCACTTGTTATTGATGTAAACAGCGACTCCCCCCTCCTTTCTTCTTGCTGCTGTCGGCACTACTCCTGTCCCCTTGCACTAACTGAAAGCCATGCAAACTCACCACAGTATCGGTTATGTTGTCGTGCAGCCACGTCTCAGTGAAGCACAGGAGCGATCCCTCACGAAAAACACTGTCCCACCTCGTAAGCGGCGTTAGCTCGTCCATCTTATTCGCCAGCGATCTCACGTTTCCCATGACGATGGAGGGGAGATATGGCCGGTATCTCCTCTTCCTCAGCCCTCGTCTCCTCCCGGCTCTGCAGCCCCGGTACTTTCTCCTCAGTTCTTTGGGGATTTTGTGTCTCTCCCTGTACAGTCCGCTCCTTCGGAGATCCCTCAGCTGGTCCCTTGTGTAAACAATGTGAGCCTGACGCTGCTCCGCCGGGGCCACACTGGAAGTAAACTAATCCAGTCAACAGAAATGGGGCCAAAAACTTGCAGCACTGCATAATTGGCTTAAATAAATAATTAGACACTAAGAATGCCCTAAAAAAAGGCCAAAATACCCTAAAAAACAAGCTAACACAGGTTACAAAAACGTAAAACAAAGTAAAAGAAGACAGGAGGACACGGAGCAACTCTGGTGGGCAGGCGTCTTCAACGCCACCTAAAAACGAAGAATAGATGGTATTCTTTAAAATAAACGGACGCCTTTATCTTGTTACTGAGTACATAATCGTACAGCTGGAATCGTTACAGAAGAAACCTCTGATAAATGGACGATTACATAAACAGTGCAGAGTTTCATCAGCCTGCAGACAAATAGCCCTTTAGAGTCTCCTTAGACGGCGCTTAAAGCCGGAGTCGGTGTGTGTGTGTGTTGATCAGATCAATCTGATTCAGTTAGGGCCACCTTTGTGTTAACAATCATTGACTCTCCGGCAACGTCCGGCCTCGGGAAAACAAACCTCCCCAAAGCGTAGCATTGTGTCAACCACCATCGATCCTGGCGACTCCGGCTATCCGCTGACCTTCAGGTTGTTTGCTGCTGAGTTGTTCAATATTTCTGAAGAGTTCAGATCCAGAAGAGGGCTTAATAGGCTCTTTTGCTGATTGATGAGCTCGCCACGATTCCACGGCAATAAAAACGCCTCGTGCTTGATAAAACCTGAAAAGGACTCTGGAATAAAACTGAAGACGGGAGCTGGAATGCGCGCGGAGAAACCGCTGAACCATCACACTCGCCAACAAAAATCATCTTTGATTCCATCCCATGCCTCATCAATCCCCAGCCTCCTTATTTGCTTCTTAACTCACACACACACACACACACTTTACACTTTACACTTAGACGCAAGAAACTGCTCCTTTCTAATGAGTGATCCCGCTGTGCTTCCATTCATCTCTCTGTGTGTGTATGGTATCATTACTTGGACTTGGGGGAAAATATTAATGTCTGGTCCTGCAGTTGTTTTGGGCTCCCTTGAGAAATTATCGCAAAGAAGAACTGGTAAATAAAATGAGAAGGGAGACAAAGAAGTAAAGAATTGGAATCTGCCAAGCTACAGATAAGAGCGAACCCTTTGACATCTTGGAGAATATGTATTTATATACGTGACAGAGTGCGTCCATATACTCCCACAGTCTGTTTTTTTTTGTTTGTGTTTCCTAAAATATGAAAAAAACCAAACCTCCATAACTGTCAATTCCCCCATCTCTCGACGTCTCCTTTGTTGTCTGGATTTGAAGCTCCAGCTCAGAGCTGAGTGCCCACTGTGGCACAGACACAAACCCGGGGTGCGGGATGGATCGGCTGGCAGTGGAGCCCGGAAAAAAAGATGGAGTGGTGACAGCATGACAGAGGAATGCGAATGCAAAAAGACTTCTTTATTTATTTTTTGAGAAACCAGAGCAGGAAAAAAGGGAAGGAAAAGTGATGAAGGTGAGGGGGGGTTTGCTACCTGGCCTGAGAGGGAAACGGGGCTGTGCTTCACTTCATACAGCTCCCCTCATCTCTCGTTCACTGTCTATTTCTGTCTCCGTGTCTTTACAGTGTCTTAGAAATATTGATCCCCTCTGGCACTTTTTTATTCTTATCTTCCTTTGGCATCTGCAAATAAAATGGATGATAAAGTTGTTCCTCACTCCTGCAGGTGATTGTTGGACGGGTGCATGTCTAGCCGAGTGTTTTTTTCCCTACGTATTTCTGTGCAGTTTGCTACAATTAAGAAATGTAATCAGTATGAAGTTAAAATATGAATTATCAGCTTATCATTGTCCAAGCACAGACCCTGAGTAGCCCTGAGCACCAAACAGGGTGGGAAGTCAAATTAATTCACATTTTGGCATCATGTTGCCAAAAAAATTATAGCTACAAATGTACATATTTCAAGTGTCACACAGATATCTGTCAAAAACGTACCTCCACTGCATCGGCACAGACTCAAATCTACCTACAACCTATAAACAGGAAGACAGCCGTTATGGGTTAAAATCATAATTTTGACTTGATTTTATCCATTTTAGTCGTTAGATTTGCTCAAACTGACCTATATTAGCTTAAAACTTGTTAATTATGCTCTGAATAAAATGGATGTTCTGCAATTACTGCAAGTCAGAGGTAAATGGAGCCGTTTAGGGCTTCCAAACATCTGAAGCCTAACAGTTCTAACCAGGAAGTGATCCATTTTACCTGTTGACATCCATTTTTGTCCTAATCAACTCAAATCTGGGGGATAAAAACTGATCAGGTAGGTGTTTTTTTGTGTGGTGTTTTTGCTGTTATAGATTGAATCCCTATTTAGTACCTTTTGCTGTAATTTCCACATCAACTGATCTGCACCAAGACACGGCTCACTTGGGCAACAGACCTGACGTCCTTATCACGACATCTTACCAGTGGAAAGTGAACTTCATCTGTCTGGAATTGCTAGATCTGGATTTTATGATGGCGTAAAAAAAAAAATCATTTTATGCATCAACATGTAATAACCACGTATATAAAACAAAGGACATTCTTTATATTTAGTAAAGGTTTGATTAGCTGTTGATCTTTCATATGAACTGTTTGACTGCTCTGCCTAATGTCTAAACTACAACCTTCAATCCCTTCAGCTGAATTTAGTTAAGCGTTAATATTGTTTGCATTTTTTCATAAAATAATAAAGATGTGGCTCTCGTAAGTACAACACACACAGCTCTCTTGCAATGCAGACATGTAGCATGAGGTAGCACAAACCATATAAAACACCAGCACTCAACTGGAAACACCTTTGGTTTGGATCGAAGAATATTAATGTGTTTGAGTGACTCAGCTACAGTCCGCTGCTAAATGTAACTGAGAATCAGATGTTTATCATGAAATGGAGGTTCAAAGATGCTGTGCATCAAACCTCTCAGTATATAAAGTTTTTAGAGACTTTTAAAAAAAAGCTCTAACTGCAGGGAATTGAAACCAACAATGTACTGTTTCAGTAAACACACGTCAGTCATTTTCCTTCCTTCTAGCAATATTGACTCTGTATTGGTGTATCTCATCAGAAACAATAAAATATATTGATGTTTGTGGATATGATGTAACAGAAATGTAAATGTTAAGCACTTTAATAAGTCTGCATATCTAAATGTTTACATCCACAAAGAAGAAATGTGTTCCAAGAGTTAAATTGTGTAAGTAATTGAGGCCTTTTGTCCTCTCACTTTACTGTCCGACTAATCTCCAAACTTTGTTTACTTTTCTCCATTTTATTGGTTCCTCAACAATCCGTAAAAAGTCCAGCAGCCTCTGTTTAGACCTCAGATCAATAACAGTAGAGAAAGGACATGCTCTTGCCCACTTACAGCAGTCCGCTTGGGTAGCTGAGTGAGAGCACAGCAGGGTGGGCTGAGTTTTGTCATTGAGGGAGAAAACGCATTAATGAACGTCCAGAGAGAAAACATCAATTAATCATTCTGCTAATGGCTAGAGGTAGCTGTTAGTTTAATGTCCTTAAGTGTTTGTAGGTTGTTATAAAATCCTCTAAACTTAGTGGTAATCTACTTTTGATTTTCAGACAGATAATGCAGTTGTGCGAGTTATGCTTCAAATAACAAAAGAGAAACACATAAACCTTAGTCGTAAAGACAACCTCCCTGTCACTGGCACCATGAAAATCTTTCTTGTTAGTAGATTAGGAGAGCCGATCGTCTGCTGAACTTAAGTAATGGCTGGAACTGGATTTCTTGGAGGTTTTTAAAACATGTACATATATAGGTGTACCTTTAAAGAGAGGGTGGTTCCTTTCTTTAGCAAGGCACTAGTCGTCCCAAAGGTTTTTTCATAGTTTGTAATATTGCTTTGAGTATTGAATATTGCTTTCAAGTTGTGCATGTTTTCACTCATGGTTCCCTCAGTGAAACTTAGGTCCACTGAGCTACAAACCATCAAACTCCCACCACCGTGATTAAAGCTTAAAAAAAATATGAAAAATGTTACACTCAGTGAGTTTTTAATTTCAGCTCTAAATAGTTCTCTTCTTATATTGGATTTATTTTGCAGAATAGCATGTAGGCATTTACAGCAAATTATATATATATATATATATGTAT
>JAVLVB010000022.1:1022275-1047303 GCA_032876305.1 Orestias chungarensis
CTTTCTGTCTTTTCAAACCCCCAGTCGGTCGTGGCAGATGGCTGCTTGTACTGAGCCTGGTTCTGCTGGAGGTTTCTTCCTGTTAAAGGGGAGTTTTTCCTCTCCACTGTCGCTACATGCATGCTCAGTATGAGGGATTGCTGTAAAGTCAACAACAACACAAGCCATTGTTTCTGCCTGCTGATTCCAGAGGAGTGAAGGCTGCAAGTCAATGACTCGATGCAATCTGCTGGGGTTCCTTAGATTGGAAACTTTTTCAAATTGATTTGTTAGAATGTATCCTTGATTTTAATTGATTTTTTGTAAAGT
Organism: Orestias chungarensis; assembly: GCA_032876305.1. Lineage (NCBI taxonomy): Eukaryota > Metazoa > Chordata > Actinopteri > Cyprinodontiformes > Cyprinodontidae > Orestias > Orestias chungarensis. The sequence goes on from JAVLVB010000022.1 coordinate 1,022,585, forward strand.
GCCTTGAGACGACACCTGTTGTAAATTGGCGCTATATAAATAAACTGATTCTTGAATTGTTGCTACGTTGGATATTTTTGGACCTTTAAGGTGTTTTTTGTTTTGTTTTTTGCAGGACTACATTTAGTTATTTTTCTGTTTGCAATATTTATAGTAGTCATGCGAGCAATTGAAGTCAACAAACACTCACATTTATTAGGTAAATTAAAATTATTTTTAAAAGTGAGTTTCACATGCACGGATTAAAATGACTCATGCAGAGGTGGATTGCAAGAGAGAATATAGATTTATTGAAGTGATGAATAATGAACTGAACAATAGCAAAGAACACAGTGATGTGGAACTGACCAGGGGAAAATGGAACGCGGGAAACATGGAACGTGAAAGAACAAACTTAAACATACCAGCACAGCGTGGGAAATAAAAGGTTACACAAGAAACAAACTAATTAACTAAACAACAATGAGGAACACGAGGAAAAATGTCTGACGCATGGAAAATACAAAGGGGAGAGAGAGATCAGCAACAGAGAATCAGGCGAGCAGGGGAACTTACTGGGAGAGATAAGGACTAGCAGGAGAAGAAGCTCGGAGACAACAAGGAAGGTAAGGTAACGTACGATCCAGCGGTGAGTGAATGAGTGTATGAGGCTTAAATACTGAGGAGCAGAAGGTGGAGAAGATGATTAGATTATTAGAGACAGATGTGAATGAATGATGATGAAGATGATTCTGAAGGAAAACAGAGAGAGGAAGAGAGACAGAGCAGGGGGAACTGGAGAAGACAGGAAAAAGAAAAAAAACAAAGACTAAACCAAAATGGAAAATAACCTAAAGAAAACAATAACTAATGATAACAAAGTAAAACAAGGCAACTACTAAACTAAACGGGAAAAAAAAAACACAGACAATGACAGTGAGCCTCTGTGAAACTATAAACAGTATCAGTTTCTTTGAATTTACTGTAGTAGAAGAATGTCACATTGTCACAAATGTAGAATGAATCTTTGGCTGGATTTTGCTGCCTATATCTGGAGATATTAACCCAAATTTTCACATCAGTGTTAGGTTGTAACTCAACTTAAACTTTATTCACATAAAACATTTTAAACAACAGGAGATGACCAAAGGGGTGTAAAGGTTAAAACAGCATGATTGATAAGACAAAACAAACAATACAATTCTTTAATCTATTGTAAATCAACTGGAAGTTAGTGCAGCGAAACCTTGACAGGGGATATGGTCCAGTCCAGGCTTACTCCATGGATTACACTCTCTAGATCTTCATAGATCTAGAGAGGTATCCCCTTACTTTTGATAAAACTCTTAAATGGCAAAAACTGGTTTTATTACAACTGAGGTAACACAACGATCATGTCAGGTAATATTGTTTAAACAAAACCTTCAAGGGAATATGTTTTCCTGATTTATAAACTTGCTCTCCACTCTACAGACGCTTCTGATAAAAACGTGCAATACAAAAAAGGCAGAGACATCACTGCAGCATTCAAAACAGTTTGTCCCTAACTGTGGACATCATTTTAGGACTAAAACAGCCATAAATTAATGTGCAAACCCTTTAACGTTTTGAAAGAAATCTCCAATATAGTTTATATTTCTTACATTGCCACTAATTTGTTTATATGAAAGCCATTCATACCTGGATCTTAATCCTAGCCGAATAGAAAAGAAATATATTCTTTTGCCCGAACTTTTGATAAACCATTATGAGAAGCTTACAATGCATAAAATGCTTGAGCTAAGTCATACAATTTCAGAGACGATTCTTCCAAATACTAAAAAGATGTATGTGATAAAAAAATTAAAACATTATTCTCCCATTACCAGTAGAAATTATTTTTTCTGTATCCATTTTACTTGTAACCTTGGGCAAGACACTGCACCCACCCTACCAGCTGCGGGTGGTCAGAAGCCTCGTGGTGCTGATTGTGATGCAACCTCACTTTGGTCAGTGAAACCACAGAAGGACTATTTGTTCTTATTTGATGTCAGACTGTAAGAAAAACAACAAAAGGTCATGATTTTTTTTTATACAATGTATACGTCGTTATATATATTTTTTTGCTATTTCTCAGACTTTCAGCAAAAGTTACTTTCTTGTTTGCAGCAATACTCAGATTACTGTTTAGTTGCTGTGTAGATCAGAGATGGACAAGAAGCTGGTTTCAGAGAGCTGGCTGGCCGCTTTTCTGGAGACAATCGGCTCCACACCATGACACAAATCGTTTAAATGCGGAAAAAAATAACCTAGTAGATGACTGTAGATATCAAATAGAACAAGGTTTTGTCAAGCATTATTTCCATCATGGGAGAAAAAATGGTGGAGGAGGAGAATGAATACTTTGGCATTTACTAGGATAACAGACTGAACTGATTACATAACAGTGAAGCCGTCTACAATAATTTACAAAGTATGGCGTAGTTCTTAAGAAAGCTTAGGTCCCTCAAGGGTTGTAGCAACATGCTGCAGATATTTTATAAACCTTTTGTTGAGGGTTTAATTACATCTGCCATCAGCTGTTGAGGCAGCAGAAAAAGTCATGGACTTAAAAAGGCTCAATAACCAAATAAATATGGCTGGTTCTGATCTAGGGACGACTGTGAGAGAAACTGGAGATGATTGTGCAGAAAATTAAACAGATTATGGACAATCTTTATCATCCTCTTCTTGAGACTGTTATCCAACAACAGAGTTTCTTTCAGTCAGACACTTACTTTATTCCCTATAATACAGACAACCACCGGAGATCCATCTCCTGCCCACAGCCATCAGCATCTAAAAACGCCATTGGAATAATCTCAAACATTAGGAATTACAACACCATCAATCTTCCTTTTTGGATTAATAATATATTTTTTAATTTCAATTAAATTACTTGACAGTTAAATGATCACACAAAAATATCCACCCTTTTTCTTTAAACTTGTTTTATATTCACTGTAAAGTTTTAGAATGAATCCTCAGAAGAGTCAGTTTTATTGACAGGCTCAGGTTTTAAAAAGACATTTAAACTGGTTGAATAAAGGACATTAAAGTAATTCAAAGTAGTTGATACAGTACATGTACTAAATATTACTTTACTCAACAAATCATTTTCTTGTTTCATCTTCATCCAGAACCTTTATTTATTTTTTTAATAATTCAAGATTTTTGCATGAGCCACAGATTTGCTGCCCGAGGAGCAGAACAATAAACTCGAGGCTTTGGTGATTTACTACATGTGGAAATAAACTATTTCTCTTCTGTGAACCACTTTATATTCAGAGGCTACAAAACCATTGCGTTGATAGAAGGCCACAATTGCCTTCGCAGTTTTTCCTTGCACCAACCACTATACCATTAAAGGTCAGTGTTGACAAGAAGACCAGCTGTCCTTTAGCAGTGACAGATTCACGAGTCAACACTCAATAAGTTGCAGCATCAACACGTTCCGAAGCAAACCCTCCAGTCATGTGAACACCACAGAGTAAAATAGCGTTTTCATTATTTTTCCCATAAATTCTGGTGATGTGGTTTCACCACTGTGCATTATTTAATATATATATTTTTCATAAACTTATGAACCTTCCAAACGTACAGGTAAAATAAGTAAAAACTGATATCTCAGCACGGATGTAAGAGTGTGTATTAATAATACCGTACCTATGTGCATGTATTTGCATTCCAAAAGTAATGTTATGTGCATATTTGATTTGTATCATCCTGTGTGGTTTTTTCACCTTTAAATTTTAATCTTTTTTTCCTCAATATTACTCCAAATGCAAATGTCATTTTTGCTGCTTGCTGATTTGGACATAAACGACAGAAATAGAAAATAATTAAGCAGTCGCGCCCGGAGTCTGACAGGTTTCTCCTGCTCTTTGACCTTTAGCGTTCGTAGCGACATAAAAGATTTCCATTTCACCCATGAAAGACTAACAGTTTGAAAGAGATAGTTACTCATTTTCCACTACGCGCTGCAACATTCAACTCACCTTTCTCATCAAAGAGGAAGTGTAAGGGTCAAAGCACACAGTCACATTTAACAAAATCCCATCCAATAATGACTTCCCACAATGTTGACTGTCACAGAGCGAACTATCCTACAGTCGATGAAGACCGTGAGCATGGTCAACTCGTGTGAGCATAATTACTTAAAAAAAATAAAAATAAAAATGATTTCAACAATCAACGGGTTGAAAAGTCACATTAGAATTCTAATTAGCACAGAGAATTTAGAAGAGGAGAAATTTAATGGTTAGTAGGCATTAAAGAGGTTTATTTATTTTCAGACAGAAAGTTGGCTGCCCTAACAGGTACCAGTGTGTAGAGCTCTGCGACTCTGCCCGTTACAATTATTAAGGTAAGGCTTTTGGGGAAGCAGAGTTGGCATGCAAACGAGCAAGTATTGCATATCTGTAGCAGCAGATTGCAGGCCAGCTAGCAAAGAACACAGTCTGGCTATTAATCAGCAAAATGACGAAAAAAGTGTAATATTTGGCTGAATAAGCATCATCCAGTTTCTTTTTGTGCTTGAACCACTTTTTCCATTAGTTAAAAACCTTTGAAAATTATTTGTTTTGTCTAAAATTATTCAAATATATATATATATATATATATATATATATATATATATATATATATATATATATATATATATATATATATACTTAGCCGAATCCCTCATTTTTAATTCCATGACCCGTTTTCAATAAACCACTAATTGTGGTTTTAAGCAGCTCAAATGTCAGCACATTTATCCATTATTTGTTTCACTCCATATGTGTCTTTATATATGTATTTACATTTCAGGAGTTTTCTATTTGATCAGAGTATTAAGTTCCTACAACAGCTACTGTTTCATTCAGTGAATCCTTGTCTTCTCCTTGGGTCTGCACAGTAAAAAAAACTAACATCACGCATAATTTTTTTTATTTATGAAGCAAGTCACCATGTATTTAATACATGCATGTGTTCATATTGGAATGAGATTGCCTGAAGATTTGTAGGGCAATTATAAATACCCGGTAACAAACTCACGGCTAAGTCTGCGGAGGATCTATATTTTTCATGCTCTAGCGCCTTTCTCCTTGCTGTGACAGACAAACTGTATGTGAACGGAGTCCACAAAATCTACATGGAAAAAGGATCTTGCACCTAAAAGAACAATAAAATTAGAAAACACGGAAATTCCTATAGATATAGATAACATACAAGTACAAATTTAAAATATTCAAATGTTCTAAAAATGTCATTTTAAAATATTCAGGATTCAGTTTTTTAAAATGACTAGTGGAGAAAATTACGTTTTTTTTAAACGATATTCAGTTTTTGTGAACTGAATTTTATGCCATTATGTGAAGCTTTCAACCACACAAAAAGAAAAACCAAGAAACAGGTTACAAAAACAAAAAACAAACTTAAAAACAAAAAAGCCTTAGTACAGACTATTTGTATGTATTAGGTTGTTAAATCACATTTAATTACTCTAAGCATACAGCCAAAGTATTTATAAAGTAGCTTCAGGACAACAAAGTAAATACCCAGGAATTGGTATTAAAAGGACCTGATCGTCGTCTTATACAGAAATCAGTGGGCAGATCTGAAAAAGCTTGATAAGGCCCACAAACATGATTGAAGGGGAAGGATTCCAAAACCATTTGACCTAAGGTAAACACTTTAGTAGCATTGCTGACAAATATTAAAATGTTTATGTCAAATATGTTTGACCTTGACTACATTTATACGTATCTTCTTGTATATTTTTAGCGGAGCAAATACCATGAAGCTGATGCCAGATTGTTTTTGCTCCAAGTGGTCATTAGACCTCATCAGGGTTTTGATCTTTACCTCTTGATATCTCATGCTAACCCTTTGTGTTCTGCAGATCGCAAAAACCACATCACAAAAATCTCCTTTATGTACCAGCTCATTTTCAATCTCTATGACAATAGTTACAATAGACTCTTCATAACAATCCTTAATTTTCCATATTTGTTAACTCGTCTAGGTTCTCGCATGAAGACTATTAACATGAAATCATGTCACTAGAAACACGTTTGTTGTGTTTTTATTTAATTGTCTCATTTAGTGACCTGATATCCAACGTTATTGTTTTTCACAAGTTTTAGATTGTTGTCAAAAACAGAATATGTCAACTGTGATTGTGTCCAATCTTTGCTCTCATACAGGATTAATAGGGTTTAGAAAGCTATCATAGTACTCCAGCAGCACTTCACTTACAACACATGAGGTGTAATATTTTTTATTATAAGACTAACTGACATTTCACAATGTGTCGCAAACGTTTTTGACAGATTTTTGTGTCACTAGTGTTCTTTATTTAAAATTAAAGTGAAAGAAAGAGAGGGTGGACAGGACAGTAAAGTGGAGGATGTGCAGTAAATGGCCCAAGACTGGAAATCAAACCTATGGGAAAGCCTTGTGCTTCCTTTGCTAAGTCACAAACCATCTCATTAATCCCTCTTATTATATCTATTGCTGAAAATCCTTGTAGAGTAAAATTGTTAAATTAGGTTGGTTAAGGTTGATCTGTTGTCTAAGCTTACTTTGCTCACGTATGTATTCTGAGGTTTTGTTTTAGACTTTTTAGGAATTGTTCACAAATTGACCAGCTCTATGAACAATTGCTCTAAACAGAAAGAGAGGATTCCCATGAGGGAAATCATAATCATCAGGCATTTCCACACAGCTCTGCTGAGCATGCAGCCGAGGAAGGGACTTTATTCTCACAGACACAATGTGGATGGCTATGTTCGCACAGCAGGCAAATGTGATTTCTTTTTATCCAATCCATATCAAACCCTTTTAAGGCTGTATGCAAGACCTAAAATCCTTTCTTAACCCTCACAATATCAGTATTGTGACAAATCCACATGGATTTGGATAAATATCCCATAGTTTTAAAGCATCTGCAGTCTGAAAGGTTATGTTTACATTTTACGCCTTTTACGTCATTAACGAAAAAAATTAAGAGGAAAGAAACCTACAGAGTAGAAATGCACACATAACTTAATACTCAATAATTTCAAGGTAAGATTAATTGTCATCCAAAACATATAGATCAAAACACAGCTTAGACATCAGGTATCAATTTGGAGGTTTGGTCCATCTGAGATAGTTAATAATGGACACGAAAATATGTTTGAATTTTTTTTCCTGGGTGTAAAATGCTTGATGTTTATCATTGGGCAGTTTAATTTTTAACATTGTACAAGCTGATCACTTTTCTTTACATTCCAAACCTAAGATGGGTTATTCATCTGTCTCTGCCTTTTAAAAACACATCCACTTATCCAAGTAACTCTAACACACGAACAAGAGGCAAAGCGACATAGAAACAGAATTCAAATTCTTAAGGTTTGTACCTCCTGGTTCTCCCCACGGGCCCAATCCCTGACACCATGATGAATGGCTTTGAATTTGCTGGATGAGTTGGTCTACTTATATGGGTGTGTGCGATTTTTGTCTCTGCAGGATGGTTCAAGGCCCGAAAGTTGTCACATGTCGGAAGACTCCCCTGGCTCAACCCCTATTATGTTGCTTGTGGATAATTGAACCTGGTTTTGAAGAGTTACCATGGTATTATTTATTTACTCGACTGTCTGAGAAGTGTGAGCTAGGTTTCATCAAGCATGACATGTCCATGGATAAATTCGCGGGGAATGGGATAACAGAACAAGATGAATTCATGCTGTTCCACAAAAAGGTGTAAAAATGTGTTATTTTTGGACAAAATATGGCAGAAAAAGGATCAAGTACTGATTAAAAGGCACCTTTGGACAAACTAATATGAAACCTACATTTAATAAGAAAATGTATTATTTACTGGTGTCTGCCATGGCCTTGACTTAAATCTAAAGTCGAGGCCCTGAGAAAGAGTTGTTGACCAGACTTTGAGCACTGCAGGCTGTTTGAATTGTCTGTTAAATCTCTGATCTCGTTAGATCTCATACACTGGCTAAGTCGGTTCTAAGAAACTGATATTCTGGTAATGTCTATGATAACAAGTCATTAGCAAGCCGACTCTTCGACAAGACAAGACTCTGATGAATTTGCAGAATATGTCTTATTCTTATTATTACAACCTTGCACAGGTTTCGAGGACAGACATTACCGGCTAAAGGAAGTCTACATTAACCATCTGTCACATCTGCAGTTGTGAAAGAAAACAGCTTTTTTATCTCGGGGTTCCGCTACAAATCCATGTTACACAGTTAAACGTTCTGCCAGCATTGCTGCTACCTTCAGGTTTAACATCAAGTCATCAGGGATGAAGGGGCGCGTTGACACTGGACTACATTGCACATGATTTCAGATTAGCATGCAAATAAGGTTATGAACGTCAGCAATGAAAAAAAAAAATTATAATAATAAACATAGCACCCTAACACATAAAGTCAAAATGAAACATACCTTTTCAGGAGCAAGCAATGCAATTTCGGACATGAATGCAGCTGAGTTGTTAGTGTAGTCACGCGAGGTTGGCCACTACTAAGAAGGTTCACCTCTGTTCCATGTTTTATGTATTTGGTGATAATTTCCCTTCTTCTTGAGGTGATCACAGAGCTAAATCAAAGGAAATATTCTCGCACCACTTGTCAAAACCATTTTCTCTCCATGTTAACTATTTTAATATAGAAATAAAGTTTATTTGACCGACTGATGTCTCTTGTTCTCAGTCAGTTTCCTTCCAGAGATTGCAAAATGTTGGACAGAACATTTTATCATCAACATCATCACTGTACACAAAGTAAAGCTAACTATGATCCCTGAAGTCCATCAGAAAATATCAAGTCATCAATTGTGTTGTCTCCAATCCTGAATAAAACTCAGGCAATGATGGAAGCACCGACTCACTTTAGATTCATTACTGTGATCCCAGACAGGTAATATGGTGTAGTTAATATATGATACCTGAGCTGTAATGATGACTGTATAAGATGTTGTATGTGCTGGAGTATTCCTTGGTGGCTTGGCTGAACTGTATGTTTAATGCACATGTCCCATGGTAAACCATTACTGTCTACTGTCTCCCCCTCTGGGGAAAAGAATGCAACCAATTAAAACTCGCCCTGAATGGGAGCTGCTCCCAGAGAGGATTACATGCCAGCATGTGACATGTGGATGAGGGTACCGTCTTAGCCTCGGGCTTGTTTGTGTGTGCGCGTTTTTGGGGGGTGTAGACAGCTGTGAAGACCTAGAACATTGTGTGTATGTGTGTGTGTGTTTGCACACTGTATCTTCTGCTGCATCTGTGCCAGCTTCTAAAAGAAAAGAAATAAGATCGGAGTGGCTGCAGGCATGAAAGAGCTTTTCCTGGTTCTGTCCACTGTTAAGCAACAAGCTGGACAGTTTCTGTGTGGATGTACCTGTCAGTCAGTCTGTGACGATGAAAAATGAGCTGCACTTACACTGGGATGTCATTTCTTCGAACTGACCCTCACTTTAACCTGAATTTGAAGTGTCACAGTGCCTTTATGATGTTTTTTTTTTTTTTACCGTTTAGAACCTAGGTGTCTGCCCCGTGAGTAATGGAAGTCACAGCAATTAAATAGAGGTGCTAAAAATGTCTCTGAACTTAAAAAGCGAAATGAAGCAGAAAAAAAGACAATTGACGTGGGAAAATTGAAAGCACATAACCCTCAAGACGGCTGAAACAATGACTTGAAGTATTTGCAACTTTTAAACACTTTCATACTTTTTCATTTCACACGTACAAACTTCAACCTAATTTGTTGAACAACTGTGAAGTAAGACGTAAATGTTGGAAAACAGACAGAAATGTGAAAATTGTGGTGTGTGTTTGAATTCAGGCACCGTAATCCAATACTATGTAGCACCACCTTTTATTTTTAAAAGAACATGTTTCTACAAGTTATGCACAGGTACAGGATATGATCTTGTTCTGTTTAGAATAGCTTAACTTCACTCAAGTTGGATGAAGTTTGTGTATTAATACAAATTTTAAATCATGTTTTTATGTGTAGAACATTTTCAGCGATGGAGAAAAAAAATCTTACAGCAAGAATAGTGGTATTGCAGTGGTAAATAAGTAAAATCAATGATTTTTCATGTTTTTGTTTCTGCTACAACACACAGCAGTCTTAATTTATGTTGAGTTTGATGTGGGACTTCATCAAATCATAATATTATTCCAAAAGCTTTTCTATAAACTTCCTTCTATGTCTCTGAGCTGCATCAGTTTAAATTTTTGGTCCTCCTGTCACCGATATTGAGTTATTTTGAGTAACTTTTTATTGGACTGTAGAGGTATTACTCCAAAGCTGATATGTCCTACAATAACCAACACTTTAGTTTTATACCTGAGAATAAGGAATTTGAAAGATGTTTTTGTACCATAGCAGTTTTTAGAATGCTAAGATTTCAGTTAAAATATACAAACCTGAGGTTTAAGAGTTGCTACTTTGGGATCCACTTTCCAGACACAGCAACCAGACTCTTTACCACTTCCACTAACATAAATTATGTTGTCCCAGTTATGCCATTAACAAAATGTTAGGTGTATCATTGGAAATGGAGGGTATCAGAGGAGAGCAATTTTGGACACTCAACTTTAGACTAGTTTGTGTCAATAATTCAATGTTTAACAATAAATCTCCACTCCACAGATAGGTAACTATTATTTGTTTGTGTTGCAAAGGAAACTTTAAGTAGCCTCAAGGTCCTTCAAGTCATTATTTTATGCACGTACCAGGCTGAAATAGCCCCTGTGTAATGTGTTTGTTATGGAATTACCATAGCTACTTTCATCCTGCTGGGCATCTTACTTTTTTCTGATATACAGATGAAGAAAAACATTAGGAATCCCTTTTTTTCCATCATTTTAAATTCTTGTTTATTAGATTTTAAACATAAAAGCAACATCTGCAATTGCATGGAACCCCAGGCATTAAACATGGTAATCACTGCGCTCAGAGAATGTTCAGTTGTTTTAATGTGAGCAAAAATACTCACTTTGAGCTACTAAGATGGTGTGGAGACAATTTGCCGTCATTGAAAGAGATCATTTAAAGACGAAAGAAAGTATTTAAGTGACCAGGAATATGTGGTTGGAAAAAGATTTAGGAAAATGTTTCCTGGTCTTGTGATACTTTGGGTCCTAGATATGATAAGATTTTATGCCACTCCAGGAAAACTATAAACTGAATTAAAGCATAAAAAACCCAAACAAACAAACAAAAAACCAAAAATAAAACAAGAAAAACACAAAACAACAACACGGTTGATATATACAGATTGGGATGGATACTACTTGGAAACAAAAGCTGACTGCCAAGGAGAGGTGAGTGGACCTGGGGTTGTGGGTTCCAACAGAGACAATAATCCAAGTGAGGGCTTTAAATGGTAGAAGGTTAGGCTGCTGCCGAAGTGCTGGAGCGGACATGTAGTGCAGACTGAGAAGTGACAGTTGGTTGTTTGGTGGAGCGTTTTGCAGGTTGTGGAGGATAAAGTTCTTGAAGGTTCATTTGTTTTTGAGATGAGTTTTAGGGAACTCTGGAGATCACAAGAGGTGTTCAAGCTGGGTTAGGGACACAAAAGAGAGAGAGATTACTAGTGACAACAAGGGCTGGCTCTGGGGGGGTGCATTATCCTATGCAACTAACACTCAGGCGTCAAATGACTGGCAACCAACTCCTCTCAAGCTGCAGCACGGATTAAATGATGAGCTAAACCTGTGCCGAAACACAGGTGTATCAGGAGCACCCAGCTTGGCATCAGCCTCAGAAAACAGAGAACCCAGCAACAACGGCATTTCTTGACAAGAAAAGGTGCTTAGCTAGTTAGGCAAGTCTTGCTTGGACGGGAAGAATCCACAGCAAGAGAGATAACCAATTGGGGTTTAAACTCGGGAACAAACCTTCAGATCAGTGAGCTGAGTGAATATAACATGTAGCGGGAGAGTAAACGTGTCATTACCGATATTGACACCGATATTGACATATTTTCAGTAACATTTTATTGGACTGTAGAGCTATTACCCCAAATCAGATATTTCCTACAATAACCAACACTTTAGTTTTATACCTGAGAATAAGGAATTTGAAAGATGTTTTTATACCATAGCAGTTTTTAGAATGCTAAGATTTCAGTTAGAATATACAAACCTGAGGTTTAAGAGTTGCTACTTTGGGATCCACTTTCCAGACACAGCAACCAGACTCTTTACCACTTCCACTAACATAAATTATGTTGTCCCAGTTATTGCCATTAACCAAATTTTAAGTGTATCGTTGGAAATGGAGGGTCATCTGCATAAAATTGGTAAGACATACCATGTTTTCTAAGACATGGTATGTTACTAACCTGTTACTTTTCTCTAAAATATAAAGTATTTTTATATCAGTTTTTCTGCTTCTTTTTGAGTGTCCGCAATAATTCTTCAAACCCATATCCGTCGTAACAAATGGCGGCTTTCGCAAAGCTGGGTGCTGCTTCTGTTGGAGGTTTCTTCCACCATTGCTGCATGTATGAGGGATTGCTGTAAAGTCATGGACACAACAAAAGCAATAAGCTACTGTTTCTATTGAGCTAACGCTACATGTTTATGGTTATAGTTTTGAGATTAATAAACTATTTTGGAGGTTGAACTGAATTTGACCAGATGCATTTTGTCGGGTTTTCCTGGATTGAAAACTTTTGGAACCAATTTGAATAATAAACTAAAAAAAAGCTCTTTTTGATACCCAGAATCAATTGGAACTCCTTAGATGTGTTTTTGGGCATTGGCGATGTATAATTAAACTTAATTAAATTGAATGTTTCTAATGTTATCTGTTATCCATTGTTTCTCTCACTGAATTGGTGGTAGGTTGTGTATTGTGCTTGTGTTTTGTAGAAGCTGTAGCTACGATTCTGTCACTGAAAACTGACAATTGTAAAACTAAACAGCAAGTACTAAAACACATAATATTACCATTATCGTATATTAATTATTTTAAGAGTATTATTCTAAAAATAAAAGAGACTTGGTGCTGAGCCAGTTGTGTCACTTTTACACACGACGGATTTAATTATAAGACAAATGTGAATGGTTCTAAAGTGAGTTTGGTTGGCTCGAGCACCAAGAAGCTGCAAGCTCATAACTCTGCAACTTTTTTTAATTAGTAATTCTATGAATAAATCCGCTAACTCTTTGTGTCATCAGTCAGCTAATTCACTCTGCCATGTTTGCCGAAGTCAGTCAATCTCTGCGTTATTCGCACACAATCAATCCCTGGCAGAACTCTATTTACATAACTGAATTCGAGATGTAGTGCTAGCCATGTTTTAATTTCCATGAAAATAGGTGGGAATGCGAGGAGCACACAGCAGCCACCCTGTCAGCCTGCCTCTTTGTCAAACAGACAGCCAGTGTGCACAGGAAGTGTTTTTCATACTGAATGTCATCATCACCCAATCTCTACAATGTCATCTCTTCACACAATAATGCCATGGTGAATCCAGCTGAGGAATGTCAAGTATTAATATTGCAGAAGTGGATGCCATTTCAAACCATGCTATTTCTGCTATTTCTACTTTATTTATAATTTCTTTTGCCTTTTTCACACCAAAAATAGCGAGTGAAAGAATGAAATAGTGTGTTAAAATCTGACTGGTTTATTTTTTTTAAACCACTCACATTTCCATTCATTCAATCTAAGATACTTCCTATGAATTAAACACCACAGCATAACTGGATAACATAAGTTTAAGTAAACAAAAACAGCATTTTTAGAACATGATAACTATTTTAAGCAAAAAAAGGTGAACATGTGATCGCGCCCTATCAGTCTTCCCACCAGAATTTAATCTTGCTTATTAATGCAGAATTCAGAATAGGTCACTTGGCATCATCATAAATTTCTTGCAGATAACATAAAGTCACATTTCCACTAAAATACACAGACAGTTTAGACAGTTTGGTCTAAGTAAAATGGTTTACATTTAAAACTCTGTACCAGTAAGTCTACTCGTCAATTTTGTAAACCTTACTGAGCAACATGCTGCTTTTTAAGGGAAAATAAAAAAAAAAGTGAAGAAAAACAAACCGTAAGATTTCAAAATATTAAAGACTCCTTACTGATAGATTCATTCAAAAACCAACCAGAACTACGTATATGTTGTACCTTTAAAACTTCTGAATGCTTAAACCATATCATCTAATTGCACAATGACCAAAAAGTTAAAATTATTAGTGACAAAGTGTATAGGAAGCCCCTCCAGGTTTCCTCTGTGACTGATTTGTTCTCAGATCCATCTATCTATCAGCTCCAAACAGCTACCCTATCTCTGCGACAGACAGCCATCATCACAGCCATACTTTATCAAGGATGCTGTGTCCACGATCATATTCAAATCAGTGTGTAGAAAGATGTTATAACTTTGGCTTGCTTAAAGCAACACTAAAGAAGTTACAGTCATGGACGATTTTGTGGACAAAAGCGCTAGTGTTTAGCCTAAAGGAAGACTACATTTGCCATGAGGACCAGCGCATAAAATCCTGATTTCCTGGTCGCCTGCAGTTGGATTGAAGTACATTTCTGTTTCCAGTGGACGTGTAAGGGATGAATAGCAATGAGGTGATGAATCTAATTGTGGTAAAACAATGTCATAAGATGATGTTGAAAATAAGAAAGTGACGCATGCCGTAAAGCTGTCAGCACATTCGTAGGTGTTTAGTGTGGCAGAGTTCCTGCCACCCTTCTCAAAGTTCTTGGTGCTGGAAAAAGCAATACGGACCCCCTTGGGCCATGACAGAGGTGTTGTTAAACAAGCTGTAAGTCGACATATAATCATAAAATTTATGAAAATATATTTTATGAAGATTTAAAAGTTACTTAGTTTTGCTTTAAAAGCTCAAAAATTGTATCCCAACAAACTTCTGTCTTTATGTTGCTCTTTGCATGTATTGTTGTCCAAAGGTTAAATACTTATGCAACCAACACTCTTTCTGGTGGAAACCCAGATTTTCCATTTTATCACAAATATGTGCTACTTTGTGTTGGTCTATCACCACATAAACTTTCAGCGATTCAGAATGATTCATCTCCGTTACGCTGCTGGCCCATTCAAAGCTTTAGAGATTTTGTCCTCTACCTATTCCATACCATGACAAAGTTTCATTGTGCAGGTCTACAGAGAGAGATCCTTGGGCTTCATCGGTTTGAATCCTGACGTATTCTGTGAATTACTTAGTTTGGCTCGTGCATGCATGTGAATATAGGACTAGTTTTATAACAAAATTCTGAGCGGTATTGAGCACACCGAGTACTCTTGTGCTCTTACTGAAATGCTACTTTTCTCGGTATACACTGGAGCACCTTCAAAAGTTTGGTAGACATACAGACTAAAGAGGTGGAGACGGAATTACTGACCTTCAAAAGAGCTCTGCTTTGAAAGCCTTGCCACTTTCCATTCTCGCTTATAAAGTTTGTCCCATCAATTAATTTCACTCCAAGCTGACTCACACAGCTTTTAAACACGAAGTAAAAGATTCACAAAGCCAAATTGATGTGTGAACGAAATGTGGCACTTTTCAACCCCTGGGTGTAAAAACGGACACGACAACCACAATAATTCAAAAGAATCCGTGTATAAGTGTAAAAAAGCCTTTTTCTTTTCTAACGAAGTCTTTCAAGCATCAAAAAATGTAGGTTGGAGGACAGGTTGTGCCATATCCAGAGAGAAAATCAAGAAATCTAACAAATCTAGCAAAAAAGGCTGATCAAAAACAATAGATGGGAAGGATTAACTTCCTTTATAAGTCAGTTATCAGGGCTTTTTGGCCCTTTCAATTTCTCCATTCAGCATTTAAAATTGGATTTACAACTACTATTAATATTATAACTGTAGAGAAACAAAAAGATCAAATAAGATAAATAGAGTATGTTTTACTCTAACAGTTGGGGTGTTTGTGCGTTGAGATCTTAAAGTGCATTTAAAGTAAAGCATCATATCTATCAAGTGAAACATAAATTCAAAATTATCAAAAAATCTGGGGAGTCTCTTTAGAATTTTAAAGAAAACACAGTGTCACTCGTTTATTTGGCTTTTTTTTGTGGTAAATGTAACTACATTTGTTCCTGTGTTTAGGAATAACGTGTAAAAACAAATTTTTGTTTTTGATTATTTAGATGTATTGGAAGCTCTCTGACTGTATTAGGTGTTTACTTGCCAAAAGTTGATCAATATTTAGTCTGAAAAAACAAAAACAAAATCGTGTTTTGACAGTGGACACAAAATGTGCCACAATGCTATACTGTTAATTAGTAATGTTGTTTTTAGGAGCTGGTTTCCCAAAGCTGATTCGACCACGGCCGCTCATCAGCACTTATTATTTGCACCAGTTTTACTGCCAATATAACCAAGCCTGCTTCCTCAGTCTAGCTGCCAGATAATTGAAAACCTTTGAGTGAGTAGTCCAGCGTTTCCTGTCTGTTTTTTATATATATTTTTTGATCTAGTTCTGTTTCTTGGATATTCCTGTCTTTCCCCGCTCAATTGATACCTCTCTTTCTCTGATTGTCTTAACTTTGACTCATTTTTGATTTTGGACTCCCGATCATGCCTGACCCCTGAACCTGTTTTTCTGCTCACTGACCACTGGTCCTGCTTAGCCCTTGTAGTTTTGCATTTCTGGGTTTTTTGGTTTTTCAATAAATCCTCATTTGAGATATCTGACAATCTGAGATGATGGTTTTATATGATAGTAAAAGATTTTGATATTTTTTTACAATTTACATTCTTAGCACGACTCAGAATGCCACTTATGCATAAGTCCATCTGTCTCTTTGCTGATCAAACTGTTGTTGGCTATTTTAAGTAAGATTCCAGCTTAAACAGGGATTGATTGACAAGATGAGGGATGAGTTTGATTACAGTGACATAAGTTTTGTAAAGATGGCTGTTAATATGTGCAGATGTCGGATGCTATTTAAAGTACAAGCTGTAAACATATACTTTGACTAGTATTTGTCAAATGACTAATCAATAACCCATGTTTTACCAGCTTGTCTAACCTTCCATATGTTACTCAAGCAATGCAAGAACATCCTCTGCTGATATACTTTTATTACATTTGGTGTACATTTACAAAAGAACTGTGGTTCATATATATATATATATATATATATATATATATATATATATATATATATATATATATATATATATATATATATATATATATATATATATATATATATATATATACATATATTGTATGTATATATATATATTTCTATATATATATTTCTTTTTTTTATTGAGATTCACAACTAAAAACATCTGACGTCATCAACCTGGATACAAAAAGTGAAGGTATACCAAATCTATTTAAATATTAGCATTTTTGTGACAATATTTTTGACAAATCTTGTGCAAAGTCATACGTCGATACCTGGCTGGACCTATATTGCTACTGTACACTTGTTTAAATAAACGCACCATCGGCTATGGTCTTTAAGGCTGCACCCTTGTTATATAGACTCAGTCTAAGCAGCAATAGTGTTTGATCATGCCACTCTAAACACACCAGAGCATCAAAGATAGTTAAATGTGTTTGGATATGAAAAAGAAGGATAAGAAAAGTCTTTAAATGCATTTACTTTGGGAAAAAATGCCTGGACGTTGCCCTGTCAGTATTATAGGGTTACTATTATCATGTCCAATATAAATGGTTTCATTTCCATTTTTTTATGGCATTGTAATTCAATTTTCGTCTGTGTATGATTGTCCTACCATTTTTAAAGTGGCCACTTGGCCATATTCCCCACATTAGATAATTTCAGTTCACCTATGGTAAGATAAACAAAATATTTTTTACGCTTCATAGTCAACTCTGTTTGACTTTAAAAAATAAAGCAGATGTGTATGTGTGGGCAGGTTGAATCTACTCACAGAGGTTGGTAGATGTTTGGAGTTTAGTTATCAAGCTATTTCTTGTGCATTTTTTTATCAAGTTACACCATTGAATGATGATTTATTGGATGTCACAGGAGCACCGATGACGGCCTGGCAGTGAGCGGAAGAGAGATGCATGTTGGTGATCTTCCCGCAGAAATTATACTCTGGAAGGACATCACTGGTGTACTGAACTCAGAACGAGAAGAACATGTTCAGTTTCAATAATATGAGCAGACAATCTGTTGTTTGTTCCAAGGTTTCATCCTGATCAGGCTCCACGAGATCCAGCTCTAGAACCAGCAGAGAGAAGAGAGAAACCATCAAACAACCCCCTCACAGCTCTATTGCTAAAACTATTGCGTTTTACAAAATATTATTGGATCATTTCAAACATATTTTGCTTTTGTGTTTATACTTGAAAACTTGTATTGTTCCTCAAAGTTATCATGCAAAGACAATCTTATATTGTGTCTCGTGTGTCTCGTCTATGTAAATGATTAAACGGTGGAAATGTGTCAGCATTAACTAATGTTTTGACATGAAAATAATATAAGTTTTAAATCTGAATTGATTTTGAATCAACCATTTTTTTCTAGTTTTAGCCTAAAAAAATAAAATAAAAAGATTTTTGCAAAATAAAGAAGATATTCTTGCAGAAATATAAGCTGCTCATAACTTGGAACCCCACTTTAGAGAATCCTTCAAATACACAAAAGATGAATGGACGGTTTGAAATATCTTCCTCAGCACCACATACAATATACTCCTTTGTCCTATTCATACTTTTTAGGAGGAGGATTGTCTGGTTAGTGTCAGCATGTCTTTGAAAAATCCTGGCAAAGGTTCCATCTGTGAGTTTATCTCTTCAACCTGCCTGCAAGCCCTGCTCCTTTTTTCTTTTTGTTTTTTTGCTTTTGAGCTGCGTATTGATTTCTTTGGTCCTTTCTGTGGATTGCTGCCATTTGCTGAGTAATCTGCACAGATGTTCTGACAGGTATAATTCAAAAAGGGTCACCACTAATGTTGGCTGATCAGCTGAATGCTTCTCACACGGTGCAGCCCATTCTGAGTACATTCTAATAAATAACAAACATGAGAGACATGTCTCTGTGAGGGAACTGATATTGATGTGGAGACAAACTAGAGCAAAAATCTACAGAATCAGCAGGAGTAAGGTCCCCAACCAATCAGCAGCAAAGCACGTTTTAACCAATTTCAAACTGTGATCAGAGTCTAAAATTTGAACGTTTCGAATTTGTTATTCGCAAAACATCTCAAAATTCTGGTGCTTGCTGCATATATGTTAAAAGAAGCAGGTCCAAATAAATCCTCAAAAAGACAGCAGATATCACATTTCGAGCTGCTCTCTCTGAGATTGTGGGAGCGGACAGATTTGTTATAGTTGTTCACAAAATCCCCAAAAAATGTCACCCAAACTAACAACAGATCATGTTACTGTGTTAGAAAATTAGCTTCCAGTGATTACTGCTGCTAAGAGAGGTGCTGGGTAGAGTCAAACGTACTCGCATTTCTAAATCACATACATTATTTTTCTTAACAGCCCTTTCCAGTTTCAACTGTACGTCTGATTTTTTGATTTAGATACATTTAAATTTAATTTAATTCTAATTTTATGTTTTTGTTTTTGTTTAATGTACATAAAAAACCTATTAAAGCCTAAATAAATTTAAAACAAACCAGTTAATATGCATTTACAATAGACTAACATTAAATCAGTGTCAGTAAACTTCATTCATTCAGTCCTAAAGAGTAAATAATAAGAGACAAAGGGAAGCAAACATTCACTCAGCAACTTTAGAGCCTTGACATATTCTGCATGCACATATTGGCAGACAACACCAGGGAAGGGGATTTTACTTTCAACCACAAGAAAAAAGCTTAACAAAACCAGAGTCAGAGAGGCTTAACCAGCCATAACAAGCTGGGGGCCAAGAGGACAGTGAACTGAACAAGATAAAAAAGCAAGAGATTAGTGAAAAATGTCTGATACAAAAGGCAAATAGTTATGGTGTAGACATTTTGTAACATTTCCTACAAGTCTTATTGCATATGTGATAAGAATCAAAGTCTTCTTTCATACAGAACACTCTAACACAGTGTTATTAAAATGGCAACATTTCAAACATTATGTCTAAAACATTTCAATCTTTTAGACATAACTGGACCTTCATTTTCTTTAAGTCTGCTGCATCAATAAATCAGTAGAGCCGTTTAAACTATTTAGCTGGTCCTGCTTCCAATTGCTCCTTGTTTCCTTGTGTCACTCCCCTGCCTCCTTGTCCCTGGTGGAAAAAAAAGCCTATGTGTGAAAAGAGAGAGTATTTGATGAACGTCCATGGGTTTCCGTTGTGAACTGTGGAAATGTCTACACCACCCACACTGTTCAGAACAAAGTGTTTAGCTGACATGTCCGACCTTATCCTCTCGGAAGCCGTTAATATATCCTCTCCCACGAAATAAATGGTTTAGAAGTTCATGCTGAGGTGTACAGTCTCCAGTGTGGCAGCCACCGGTCAAGATTAGCTTATAAACAATATCCTATGGATTAGAACATCTCTCAGATTCATCATCTAGAGCTAAAGGAGTTCGGTACAAATGATGCAAATGTTTGCATGAGCGTCTGTCAGAGGTTGGATCAATATCCATCATGCTCAGATTGGTGCATATCAAATTATATGTGGAAATTACAGAATTATTTGGTCATACCCTCACTGTCTTTTAGAAACACTCATTACTGGACATCAAGTTGCACCAATTTGTCCTTTCTCAATGTTGATAAGGTCGAATGGGGTAAAATATGGACCCATCTAATAGGGGGCCAATGCTTGGGTGCAGAATTTTATTGCGGACTGGGGTTCCTATTGATAAAGCATTGCAAAAAATCTATGCTAAGGATTTATATACTCCCACAAGTCAGATATGGCATACGCAAAAGAAAATCCAGATTTAAAAAAACATTCAAATGCACACAGGCAAGCAATTTTTCTTTATAGATCATAACTTTACCCTCTATGTTTGTCCATAAGGACCTGGCTTTCCTTTTGTCTTTTAAAGGCCCACAATTACCTTGTGTACCTTGAGTAATGTTAAATTAAATCTCATGTCAGCTTAAATTAGCTAACCAACTATTTAGTATCCATTGTGAAAAGGACATAGAAACTGAATTTTACAGAGGGCGAATTAGATCTGACTTAGGTGGAACAACAGTAGTGTTGTGACAAATAAAAGGAAAACAGCACCACCAATGTTTTAGGAGCTTAATAGCATGCTCCTCCCACTTCTGAGTTCAGATGGGCATGAATGGTATTAAAGCATGCTTCCTTTGTTTGGTTTGGAAAGGTGTTTGGGAGCAGTGCCTTAGGGTCAACTGCTGTCGCTGTCAGGTTGTAGCAGAAAATCACATTGGCCCTAATAGTGAGGATTCCACAAATTGGTTTTTCATGGACTCACCAAGAAGCCAAAGATATCTAAGCCACCTGCTCGAAGGTCCACTCCAATGCTGTTTTTGTACCAGATTTCTATTTTCATACACAACCTCTTTGTCATTGGAGCCCTTAGTGCAATATGGGTGAGATTAATTACGGTGATCAGATTTTTAAAACCGGACATTGCAGAAAGGCTTTTAACATTAGTCTTTTGTCAAACAGTGTATGGAAATCTTATGTATCGACTGTTAGTGTCAAGAGTGTCATCTAAGACAGCAGGTGTTAATGCGGTTAATCATAGATGGAAAAACACAGACCAATGGGTAATTTGACAGAATTGTGTTGTTCTTTAAAGTGGTTTAGGCGCAGGGTTTTTCAACGGTTGATTAATTCAAAGACATACACTGGTCATTCGCAGTAGTAGGAGCCAGTTGCTGCGAACAGGTCAGTCTCTCTAAAGCTGGACCCAGTTCAGTGCATAGATCCAAGGTAACCTAAACAGACCTATAAACTTGTCTTCATAATGGGCTGGAAGATCTTGGTAATCCCTAAAAAAGTGCTTCCTCTTTATTCTCCTTTTCACAACTTGTCAATATGCATGTTTACAGAAATCTGTGGGAATCTGTTACACTTTGCCACAATTCATGTGTTAATCTGCAGTTTCATTCATGTGGTTTTTGACAAAAAAATAAATAAATACTGTGTGGACTTTAGTTTAGGATTGAGGTTACCTTATAGACTTTTTTGTTGTATTTAAAAGATCCACATGAATAGTTATGGTCTAACAGTGAAAGAGTGTGGTTTTAAATTACTATTGTAAAGTTAATCAATGGTTAAAGTTCGATATGGGATGTGATTAAAGTCTGAGAAAATCATGAAGCCGTGACGGGTTTAGTTCTCCACCTAACCATTTGTATCACCATTTTCCTGTTTGAAAAATAAAATATATTGTTCAAATGGGACAGAGCAGATGGGAAGGACCAAACATTTGTGTTTTACAACCTTGGTGTGGTAATTGACATATGCAAGTCTCATGCCCAGCTTTTTGCCTACACCAGCTTTATAAATGAGACCCCAGAGGAGTATCAATCAACAAAAGGTTTGGTGTTTCTGTGAATTTCTTTGTAGGAGTTATACAACTATGTTATTCTTTTGCCATGGAAATAGATTTGAGGCCCAGCTACAATCATTTAAAATGCATAAAAACTCAGGATTTTTCCAACCTTAGGGTCCCTTTGCATTATGAGCTAACAATCAAACAATTAATACATCTAGAATATGTTTAATCCAATGCGGAGAATATAAATTGGGTCAGAGATTCCTGCTTGTTGTAAAGCAAAGGTCTGAAAGTAAATACTTTGACGACGCACGGGTGTGTGTAAAATAAAGCTGTAATTATTTGGTCATGAAGGTGACAAGGAAATGATCAGTTAGATTTTCTTCTTCCTTTCTTATTACCATGATACTTTTAAAACCTGTCACCCCAGTTTTTATCAAAGCTTTGACCTTCCTCTCTGTAAAAGCAATTTTGAAAACCAGATTAGTTTTACAGTCCTTTAATGTACCTCTATATATTTCATGAAAGGTTGTCATGACAAGCTCTTAAGCTGCCAGCTTTCAGCCAAGAAATGGTAGTGGCCAGTAAAGTGTTTGCCATTTGTTATGTTGTTGCCTTGCACTTATCAGCCAAGTACTGCTGTGTTGGTGCAAATGACTGGTGTCACAGGGCTCATCTATAAAAGTTGTGTAGCTGAATCTCTACCACTAAATTCAGTGTAGCATTGCTTTTGGCAAATCCAACTGGCCTCTTTCCACATTGTTTCGTCCTTAAGGGAAGAACTCAGTTTGGATTCTCCTTTGCTGTACTTCTCTCATGTCTCACTCTACAGGTTTGGTTATCCTAGGCTATTTATTTAGTTCTGCTGTTGGGGGACAATCCGACCACATCTCAATCTGCTACTTTCTTCTTCTACTATCCAATATGCTTTAGTTGCCATTATTTCCATTTTTAACTTTCTGTTTTTTCTTAGTGTTTTTCTCTCCACAGTAGCTACAACCGGTCTGTTAGCTGAGCCAGCAACAAGCTACAACTACAACTTTCAGTTTCCTCTGCATCCGTTTCTGTCTGATGTCTCTTCAAACTCCCACTCGGTCGCGGCAGACGACTGCTCATTGTGAGCAAGGATCTGGTTCTGCAGAAGGTTTGTTCCTGTTAAAGAGGTTTATTCCTCTACACTGTCACTACCCACAAGAGCTATTGTTTCGGTGTGCTGATTCTAGAGGAGTGAATGCTACAATCAATGACTTAATGCAATCTGCTGGGGTTCCTTAGATTGGAGACTTTTTAAACTATTTGTAAACCATGTATTTTTGATGAAATTAAATGATTTTCTTGTAGAGTCTTGAATCTTGATCTCTGACCACTATGTTATCCTTTCTGAGGAGAGCCAGTATTCTGTTGCTACGAGGCTCTGCACCTTTTATGAATGCATACATGTGTGTGCCGATGAGTAATGTACAGCTGCATTAGAGAGAGTACCCTTAGAATATGCCTATGTTTAAAAATAAAAACATAAATCATGTTTGAAAACATTATTTGACCTGAACAGCAGTCCCCTCATCATGGGATTTTTCACATCTCAACTTCATTTAAACTACAGACAGGATGATGGAAATGATGTGTCTGACTAGTGGCTTCATGTTCACGTAATTTGAAATTAATTTGTTGACATTTTGGCGGTGGAAAAACATTTACCGGAAAACCATGAGCCCAAAAACAACTATAAAGAAATGGATTTAACATCCGTAATTCTAGAGTGCTTGAAAAAACATTCCTACACACGGACTATCCTCATCACTCCAGACGTTGAGCTTTGTCGCTGCATTTGTGGCACCTGAAAGATAATTGTTCTAAACATCCCAGTTTCTAAACAGACAATGGATTTCTTTGCAAATAGTCAAATTGTATATCATGGTGAAATAGAGAGAAATTTCATAATTGTTTCATTACCTGACTGCACTCATTCAAACTGCCTTTTTAAGTTGAGGTTTATAGCTAATTATGTCACAATGGTAACTTTTATTTTATTTTATTTTATATATACATATATATATATATATATATATATATATATATATATATATATATATATATATATATATATATATATATATATATATATATATATATATATATAGATACATGTCATGGACTGTATACAGTAGTGCACTGTGTAAGAATACTTGAACACATGCACAAGTTTACTGGTTATCCGTTAAGTATTTACACCTATTAACTTCTTTTTAAAGTTTGGAACATATATATATATATATATATATATATAT
>JAVLVB010000022.1:1054704-1074676 GCA_032876305.1 Orestias chungarensis
TGTGTGTGTGTGTGTGTGTGTGTGTGTGTGTGTGTGTGTGTGTGTGTGTGTGTGTGTGTGTGTGTGTGTGTGTGTGTGTGTGTGTGTGTGTGTGTGTGTGTGCGTCACAGTCCCAGGGCTTGGGCTGGATTCTCCCCCCATGTAAAAGTTTGCTTAATGTGTTCTGGTTCCCTCTTTCCGTTCCTGTCTGTCAGCATCACTGGAATTGAATTTCCTATTCACTCTCGGAAGATCCCTGCAACTGGGAACAGTTTCACTTTGGAAACCATTTCTTTACAAGCCAACAACTCAAACAAAATGCACATGTGGAAGTCATTAGGTTACTGTTGTGTGTTAAGTTTATCATGCACATCTGACATTTGGACTTGAACCAAGCGTACATGTCTTATTTCTATGTTATAAATGAACACCTGACATACAGATGATATACAGGGAGTCAAATGTTAAACTTGAAAGCAATGTGTGTTCAATCTCCTTGTGACTTTTATAGTATTTATTTCTAACTCATCTGATGTTAAGTGTTAAAACCAAAAATTGTGGTTAACAGAAGTATGCAAGGTGGCATATCCCTTGCACTTAATTGGAGTGATAATTATAGACACTGGGGTCAGTTTTGGACAGGTGGTCCCAAAGTTAAGTCTGTAAAGGGGGAAAAAAATCTAATTACCTCTCACCAATCAAAGTCTAAAAAGTACAGATGTTACATTCTGCTCTGAATGAGTTATGAGTTATGAATTGATTCATCTGAATAAATGCTTGTCTTTTAAAATGGTTTTCTCTAAAGGTTGAGCTAACTTAATATTTGTCCTCCAAATGTTCTGACTGATCTTGACAGTTTATTAAAAATGCCAGTTTTGACAAATTTTGTTTGAAGGCTTTTTGTTCATTTTTGCTTTATCTTATCATGTTATTAATCTTAGTACTCCTTTTATTTTTATATCCCCCAAGACAAATCACTGGGAGTTGATTTTATGTCTCCCCCAGGTAAAACGATAAATAACAGCACAACGCTGTTGATTTTCTGTGAAGTGCCTTGAGACGACACCTGTTGTAAATTGGCGCTATATAAATAAACTGATTCTTGATTCTTGATTCTTGATTCATCATATTTTCTGCTTCCTCAGTGCATATCTAAGAAAACGACTAAAGTTGATCTGAGATGTTTGCCGACATTAACTATGGGACGTTTACTTTTTGTCACTGATGAGGTAACGCGGAGCTGTGTAGCTTTATTATTGATTCCCCGGGTTTGCAACAGCAACATTTACTTTAGATGGAAAGTCTGATTGTATTTTGCAGATTTAATTTAAACATAGTTGACACAGCAGAGGCACAACTCCCCCAGCTAAATGCTTTTAGAGGGAAAAAATAAAGTGATAAAAATGATTGTATTGCTTTATAATCAATTTGATACATCAGTGTTCTGCTCATTTAAAATTGGTCTTTAAGCTGACCATTATTTATTGCTCGACACCCTACAGTGCTGCCTACCTGTTTCCTTTGAGATTTTCTGTTATTCAACGATGAGGGGAAAAAAACACCCAGTAAGTGACCTGGGTCACAGGCTCTTTTGTTTCCAGAGGCTTAAAGTACACAGCCAAGCAATAGTCTCACAATAAGTATTACTGTGTAATAAATCACTTCTATTTTTTTAGCTTGCTCTGACTTCTGTTGTAATCAGTGAACTTTGCTGTGAAAATGTTTTTGCCGATGATACATAATAGTGGTTGGCAACTCTACCGGGATATAGCGCATCATTTGGTTTTCATTACATTTAACAGTCAATAATAGTTACAAATGTCCCTGCTTTCACATAACTTTAACTTATATTTTTTCAAAAATGTTCCATGTTGTAAGAATTACGATTAACTCATTTGATATATAAAGTCAATATATTGGCTAAATTGTGTTTGGCTGCTACTACGCTTTTCCTGCTTTCTCTCCTTATGACATTATTATAAAACACTTTTCATAAAAGCATAACTGATTTCTCCTAAAGAGTTAATCAAACTGCCTTGGACAGTGCCGAGGACATCTTGCTTACTTCACATTATTTTTGCCCTGACAAATTAACTTTGCTGTTTCCACTAACTTTGATGTCCGATAAATAGACACCTCACATTAGATGCGGCAGTAGGAGAAATAATGTGTCATGATAGAACTAAAGACAATAAATGCTGTTTAGTTTTTCAGATGCAGAAGGTCGTTTTTTATTTTTATTTTTTTAAGTTTACGTGTGAAATTCCAGCACCTTAGCTTGGATTTGCATTCCCAGAAATCTGAACAAATGGATTGAAAGCCATTTTATTTGGCAGTATGAGACAACTGAATATACCTCTCATGTAACTTTAATGTGGGGAGAATAAATTAAAAGTAATTCGACTGTATTGCAGTGAGTGCGGTATGTGATCAAATGCATATTGGAGTGATTTGTGCAAGGGTTCTGTTGGACGGCCTCAGAGGGGTTGTACCATCTCTAGCCTGGGTTCAAGCAGTGATTTAGTGGAAATGGTTTCTTGTCTCACAACAAGTCTATAACCAGCTGTTATAACACTTAAACTAATTCCTAATGGAAATCTCAACTGTGCCACTTACTTGAAAATATTAAATGTTTGAGATGCATCAGTCAAAAGCCAATTTCTGATCTAAAAGATTTTTGAAGCTTTGGGCAATTTTCGTTTTCATTAAAAAATAATGAAAGCATTGGTACCCAGCAGCCCCCCTCAATGTGTTTTAACCCCAAAACCTAGATCCTTACCTGACCACTAGGATTTCAAAAACTGTGCCCATTTTCAAATTTGGAATTTTCCTTGAATAAAAGGTTTTTGCTACTAGTTTATATTGGTTTGATAATTTTTGAGACGATGCCTGTCTAAAACGACCAGGTTGAATGAATTTAAATCTCATATGGAGATGAATAATTTTGGGGATAAGTGTAAGTTGGAGTCGCTTAAACTATGCAAATATGTCCACACCGAAGAGCATTGTTTCCACATAGTAAGGCTCACGTTTGACTATCAGGACTTTTTACGGTCAGCTGTGCACTGATGAGGTTTGGGAAGCTCAAAACCCCCCCTACACCTTCAAAGTTGTGTCACAATTTTCTTTTGACTTCCACAGACAGTTACAGTCTTTATGTAATAGAGTAAATACCCAACGAGTCCATAAAGGCTGACTAATTAGGGAAAATGTACTGGAAAACTGATAAACAACACTTAAAACAAGATAAAACAAGGTAATGAAGCTATCTAACTAGTTGTTTTCTTCAGCATGAAATTAGTTGATTAGCTTTAAGTCACACTTCAACTGTTGACAGCGGATGTACTATAAATATTTTTGCAAGCTAAACAACATGTCAAAAGATCGGCTTCAGTTTCATAAAAAAATAAATACCAAAAGCAGACAATGCAGCTTTAAAAAAAAAAAAAAAATTCAATCTTAAATAAAAAGAACAGTTTAAAAGCATTAAATGTAACCTTTACTACTTTTATGATCTGTTGACTTCACTCTCCTTATGTTATAAAGTCACAAAAACATGTTTTCTTTTCACTATCCAGCATAAAAAGCCTTTTTATTTTATTTTATTTTTTTTACAATAACCACCCGAGAGGCACTTCTCAGTCCTGAGTGCTTCTCAACTATATAGTCCAACAAATTGCTTTTCTTCATTTGGCCTGAAAAGGTGTTTAGTTGACAAAGATTGATGAGGCACTCCAGAACAGTGATATCTAAAAATGCCTGTTAATGATTAGCAGACTAACAGAAAACATGATGTGCTGAGCCAGAGGTAAAGAGGTGAGAGTCACAGCCAAGCAAACGCTGATGAGACCAGAAGAAAACTGTTTTTTTTTTCTTCTTCAAGCTCTTCTGTGATTATGGTGGTTGAGAATTTCAATGCTGCTTGTCGAAAGACTCAAAAGCCATGACCACATAAATAAAAACATCTAACGCTTGACGTTCTGTCAAGCGTTAGATGTGCATGTTTTTCAAGATAAACCCTACGATTTAAAAACATTTTTATATACATAAAGTATGTATGTAATGATTTGCGGAAGTCTTTTTTAATAATCCATTATTACAACGTGTGCCATTGACTATTCATCATAATTTATGAGCCTCAATCCCTTTAACATTAATGCAAAAGTTGTGACTCTTCATCTCATAAGTAAGGTGAACGTTCATTGGTACTATTTTAGTTTAAATTATACAATGTAGGCATTGTTTCATATACTGGTTTATTATTTTACGAACAGTTTAACCCATTGCTTCTCTGAAGAGTCAGTGATCGTGGGCAACAGAGTTTGAATAATTCCTCTCTCCACCTACTGTACCTCTTTTCTTTATCTCTCTTCTTCTTTCCCTTGTACATAGTTACGCCATTGCCACGCAGTAAGGAGCCCAAAGACACATGGTGCTTTGATTAGCCTTAAAGTCAATCAGTCTTATTTTTAAGCATTCAATTTTTTTATTCATAATTCATTAATTCGTCTGTTTCCTTATTTTGGCTTTGTAGTTATTTTCATTTTGTTAGTTTAACATAAAAGGTTGTTTACTGAACATTTTTTAGCTGGTAAATTGAGCGATTTGGTTAATGGATTTGCATTCTTTAAAATGAAGCTGTTCATTCTGTCTACTTCATGTAGTGTTGAATTCATAATAGTTTGACTGATACTCAGAAGGTTTCCCCTTATACCTGAGTATTATTATAAGGGTTGAAGGAAAACACAAACTAGGTAGATGGAACTGGGCAGTGTTATCCTCTGACGGGTGGTTAGGTGTAGTTGTAGGGTTAGGGTCTCCTGCCCTGCCCTTTAACTCCGTTAGTAATAACAGAATCTGAAATCATCCTTATTCTTATAAAACAACTAATTTCTTAACCCTTCTAATGCCACAGTGCTATTTTTTTTAAATGATCAGTTTCTAATCTTTGGTTGATAAAACCTTACTTTTAAACAGAAAGCATGATTCAGAAATCTTGTTTTGTATTAATATATTAGGGCGGTTTAATGCTTTGGCTCTTTGGCTATTAACTCTTATTTCCAGTTTCAAGTTAACTGTGCTTAATTAAAATAGATCTCAAACGTAATTTAGAATCAAATAATCAGTTTTCTCTTCGATGGATCAGTTGTATCTGCTGCTGAAACTCTTTGCTAGTTTTCAATAATTCATTTTCCGCATTACAATTAAGTCTCTGGGAATCAAAGCTTTCTTTAACCTCTTTCGGTTTAATTTTGTCACGGCTGCTTGTAAGAATGTTCCTGTTCAATTCAATTGCCAGCAAATATTACATGGTTTACAAAAATGTTTTAAACACAGTAGCTATATTAATAAAACTAGAAAAAAAACAATATCATTTAATACTAACCTGGTATGTATTTCCATCATAGTACTTCTACAAAGAGAGAAAACAAATTAAAAATGATTTCTTAAAATAAATAATTTCCTCCCCTGGAACTCCATGAAGATAATATATCATTGTACACGTGGATTATGTATTTTTAATTTAAAACTTTAATTTTTAGACTGTGAGACCTTCACACTAATTGAAGTTGTAACCTTAATATAAGGTTAGTGAGCAAGTATTTTTTATTGCGGTGGCACTGTATGTATGTATCTCTCTCACTTCTCACTCACGTTGCTCACTCGTCACTGCAGTTTAGTCCTCGCCCCGTTTTCCTTCCACTTCCTAACAGTTTAGTTGGTTCTTGTGGGAGCGTTGCTATCTGGACATAGGAAAACAGGTTTTGATGAGTGGAGGTCAGATGCACTGCAGTGAGGCCTAGACAAAGTTAAAATGTAGATGTAGTTTAGTTTCATTTCTTTTATTCCCTTTTTTTTTCTTTATCGACCAACATTGATGCTTCTCTTAGCCACTGAGGAGCCAAAATTAAGGATTCCCTAATCCCTGTGGATTCTGAAATTGTTAGTGGCTTTTTCTTTTATCACTACAATTTTCACCAGTTACTGACCTGTTTCTCTACCCAAATTTATTCCTTACCTGCTGATGGTGAGATAAAATCTATCAAAACCAACAAGAATTGTAAATTAAACTTAAATATGTGTCACACAAATATTATGTTGAATGTGTTAAGCTAGTTAGGTGGATTGTTTCTTCCGAGCCACCATGATCCTATTTACTTATTGAGATTTTGTACAAATGTTTCCTTTTTAAGTCTTTTGATCAATCAATCAATCAATCAATCAATCCGTTTATTTATATAGCGCCAATTTACAACAGATGTCGTCTCAAGGTACTTTACAAGAAAATTAAAATCAAAGATACATCATAAACAAATCAATTTGAAAAAGTTTCCTATCTAAGGAACCCCAGCAAATTGCATCCTTAAGAATCCTGTTCTAGAAAATCAAATGATCATAGATAAGAAAAAGTGTGTTTTTGATCAGAACAGAAGGGAAATGCAAGGATTCATATCAATTGGGTCTTATTAAATAATTCATCTTATACGTACATGACATTTTAGTTAATAGCATCTTTCTATTCATTGAGAGGGACTCAGCTCCTCACTCCCACCTTAAAGCAATGCAACAAATTACTGATAATGTTTGGTCTGGAAGAACAATATAGCAATATTCTACTTGAATCCAGCTTTGAAGTTGAACAAAGGGGTAAGCTGTAGTCAGCTGTGTGCTCTCAGGAATATTAAACATCTGCATTATTAGGATATAAATTAGATTTTTAGAAACAAGCTACTTTTTCATTTGCATTTTCTGTTGCTTAAACATTTCAGATCATCAAATAAATGTACCTCCGCTTCAACACACCAGAGTCAACTAATCAGGTCATTTGTGATTGCAAATATGATTTTAAATCTGAAAACTTGCTGTTCTTACCATAATTGTTGTAACTCTGTCACGTTTGAAAAGGTGTTTAAAATGTGGACGACTTATTTAAAGTTATTGAATTCCCACAGCGATTGCAAGTTTGAGCCATAAAGGGGTAAACGTGATGTTGTTGGTCATTGTCTTGCTGAGTAGCTCACGGGGGCTTAAGTAACATTCTTTGGTGTTTGGGTGTCATTGGTGTGAGGGCTTCTATCACTTCACTTTTGATTATTTTGTTTTTTTTAGTGTTTTTATATCAGTTTATTCCTATGTGTTGGTTTTTTAATACATTCATATGTTCTATTCTGTTTCCTTAGATCAGTATTGCTCATTTCCACTGGTTTTTATGCTGGTTTTGTAGTGCAGCTTTTCTCTGTTAATTATTCATCTTCCAGTTGACCAGTCTGCTTCTTTCCACTGCAGCTTCAAATTTCCTGATTTTCCTCTGCCTGCCTTCTGCCTCATCTGCTCACCATTCACATCTAACTAGTTCTTCTAAGTTCTTTGCTATTTCTACCTTTGCCTCATTATATCAGCAGATGACTTCCTATTATTCAGCTCAACTGTATCATTGTTGTAGAGTTCTGATTTCATCATACAACCGTTATATTATGATCTTTCCAAACTCACACAACATGACAGATTTACATTAACTTTTTACGGCGGAGGCAAAGATTTTGTGTTTTTGTGAGCTCCTCAGTGTGTCATCAATGACTTCTTGAACATTTCCTTCAGTGAAAAGAAGTATTTTCAGACAACATTAGGTTAAGTAGCATTAAAAACCTTCATTTTGTTTAAAAGAGTGTCAGGGGTTTGAATTGCTGTTTCCAGGTTGTCCTCAGAGGGCGCTCGAGTTCCTTTTTGCTCCAGCTGTTCAGTTCTTGCGCAGGTGATCCACATCACCAATCAGCTGAGCAGCATTTATGATCTACTTCTCGCCACCTGAGTGTTAAGTTGCTACCGGTAACAGAGTTTTCCTCAGTTTCTAATTTCTAGTGTTTCCTAGTTATTTTCTTGTGTCTCAGCTTTCGTGTTGCTATTAATGTTTTCCCTTCGTGTTTTTTCCGTTCTAACCAAAGTCTACTTCTCCACCATTCTCTGCAGGATTGGAGAAACCAAACTCACCCACCTCAGTTGCCGCTTACTTATCGTCCTCTTCAGCTCTGGTCACCGCTCCCCTCGCTCAGCTCGATCTGCCTGTTATCCTGTACAAGAATCACATCCAGTTTACGGTTCATCATCTCAGTCTGAGTGTTGGTTGCTCTCCAGACGCCTTCATACGGTCCCAGCTGCTTGTCAGTGGCCAGGGCAGTTGCCGTTGTTTTCTTACTTTGTTGATACGTAAGGTAACCGCCGACGCCAAAAAGCAGAAATCCTGTCATCATAAATCCAATAATGTACAGATCTTCCACATACTCGACTGACATTTCTGACAGACACACAATCTTCCACTTCATCCAGGAATCCATTGTATATCCTGCGAATACTGTCCAGTCTGGACACGAGGGTTCCCCTTTGCACTGTCTTCCCGTCAGGAAAATTTTATCAATTGCGTTGAGAGACCAGCTGACCAGATCCATATTTTTCGGTTTCGGAGGATATTTAAAGAGAGGGTCCGAAAGGAATGAAAGACACAAACACAGGGCAGAAGCAGGACAGATAAGGGTAAGGTCGGGAGACAGAGAGAAAAGCGTCCGCCTTCTTCGAGAGCAAGAGTCAGCACCTATTGAAGTATTACACTAAATCCTACTCATAATACAGTCTGTATGTTAAAATTCAAACTCTCCGTATGTTATTCAAGCACAGTGTGGATGAAATGTGATGTTTTTAAAAATTGACCACTCTCTCTTTCTGTTATCATTTTAAAATAGGGTGCTTATCAAAACTCTTATACCAACAATCTGGAAAGCCATAGCTGTTTCCCGCCTCATACTTGTCTCTCTTAAAACAAGTTGGAGCCGTCGACATTCCAACAAAG
This sequence comes from Orestias chungarensis, assembly GCA_032876305.1. Taxonomy (NCBI): domain Eukaryota; kingdom Metazoa; phylum Chordata; class Actinopteri; order Cyprinodontiformes; family Cyprinodontidae; genus Orestias; species Orestias chungarensis. The sequence continues at coordinate 1,063,526 of JAVLVB010000022.1, forward strand.
TCCATTACTGCATCCAGAATAGAGTAGATAAAGGACCAGAAAAGAGCTGCCTACAACACTTTATACTATAAATAGGCCCATGGTTTGTAGGAAGTGGTGTTATACAATATGAAACATTAGCATTCAGAGTGCATAGATATAGTCTCTTGTTTGCTATGTCTGAATATGAGCCTGTGTTGGCTGCATTTTAAGCATTTCTGCCCGTGGCAGGTGTGATCTCGTCTGCTCAACTCTCACACCAGGGATGGAAGGATTTGGGTCCAACATTAATTTTCCCATATTTTTATGCAGCATTTCATACTTTTCGGCTCTTTCCTGGGAAAGTTTGGAATCAGAAGAAGCAGAGATATCGCAGTCTCAAGTCTTAGGTTAGCAGCTGCATATTCACACAAAGCTCTTAAATCCTGCAAATTCATCAACAGAGGAAGTTTTTCTCACTTCAACACAACTCACCCTTTCAAGAACATTTGAACAAGATGAGATTGTTCAGTTTTCAGCAAACTGCTACCGGGACTTATAATGTTTTTAAACAAGCAGTGACTTCTTTCTTTCTGCTCCTCTACCAATGCCAGATGTTTGATGTGAACATAGTTTTCCTCTGGACAGACTCTCTCACATGATCTCTGCAGTTCCTTTAGAGCTTTGAAGAGCCTCTTTAGAGTTTCTATGAATAATGCTCTTTTTGCTTGGCGTTTGGCTAAAGACCGGGTTGTTGCTGAAAGAGCAGATATTCAAAGGTTGAAATAGTATTTACAACTTAAGCCTGCTTTAATGTCTTCCTTGGTCTTCATAATAATGTTTTTATACAAGTTTTCTCTAAGACATACAAGAGGGCTTTACAGTGGGGCTGGATTTACATTGATATTCAATTATACAGTTTGTCTTTTGAATGAAAATGAGGAAAATAAATGAAGGTACTGTGGTAATTTTATTAGTGAAAAAGTCAAACGTTTACTTCACATTTATGCAGTAGTTTGTGTTAAATTGTGACCAATATCAATCAATAACATTTGTGGCTGCCCTGAATCTCTTTTTCAAACACATGGAAGAAGTAATCCTACAAGCATGCTATTTTGAGGTAATATAAAAGGTTCCAACCTGCATCACCTTTCAGTAACTATTATGTAATTTAATATTTCAACCAAGAATGATAAGTATAACAATAGATATTATAATAATAAATATTAAAGCACTCTTGAATCACAAACTCTAGAACACAATAAAAGCACATGGTTCTGATGACAGAAAACTCAATTGTCAACCTCACCTGTCAAAAACTAAAACATATTAAATGTAAATCAATCAAATTTGCCAAAGATGAAGAGCAAATACAAAATTAAAACATGTCAGAATGACATATTGAAAACTGCAAGAAATAGATAAAGAATGCTTCAGCAATCGCTCCGGCATATGACAGGTGTATGAGCTGATAAAAAAATCTATTAAAAAGTTGTAATGGGTGAAAGATTTGAGGCCAAATGGTCTATTCCTGCCTTAAATCAGCAACTTTGTATCTTTTGTTTGTTTTTTCTTCATTGTGTGCACCAGTATACACCTTAAACTCTGTGGAATCCAACTGTACATATGTTCTTAGTTTTTTTGTTGCAAAATTATATATTTTGGTTACATGTATCCTTTTAACAGCAAAGTTTAAGGGTGGGTTTAAGGGTTTAAACAGGTTAGTTGGCTCCAGGATTAATTGATCGTTGATGAGGTAAGCAGTGATCCGGTGTTGGTGTATAAGAGATTGATTGTCCGGCAAGTGTGAGTAATCCAGCGGTGATACAACGGAGAGAGGATCCTGAAAGTTGGAAGGCTAGCACAAATAAAGGTGACAAGAGAACACTTTTCTCCAAAAGTTATTTACAAGAAGTAACTAGAGAATAGTGGTTGGCTGGAAGTACCAATTCAGGTTAATCCTCTGGCAAAATGAAGGTTCTGCAGCTCCTTTTGAACACCAGCCTGCCTGATAGGGAAGTTGCTTCCAGCACTGAGGAGGCAGAGCTCCACCAAAGATTCTCACTGAACGACAGAGGTCACACTTGCACACAAAAAGACTCACCCACACCAGAATCCCAAAAGGTTTTGCATATCATAAAAAAAATTGAATGCCTGCACAATATCCAATTTGAACAAAGCAAAGAAAGTAAACTAATCAGAAACATACGCACTGTTGCCATGCAGCAAGAAGGCTCAGGGTTCAATGGCTTCTTGGGTCTTTCTGCAAGGAGTTTGCATGTTGTCCCTGTGAGTGCATGGGTTCTCTCCTGTTTCCTCCCACAGTCCAAAAACATAACTGTTGGGCTGATTGGATTGTCTAAATTGTTCTACCGGGGTTTCCCCTGAGAACCCCGGAGGCTCCCCCGATGTGAGCTGGAGATAGGCAGCAGCAGACCCCAGCGAGCCCACAAGGATAAGCAGGTTGGATAATTGATGGATGGACTTGATATTATGCTTGCTTCTATTTCCTACTATGGCTCAACCCCCAATGGTTTAATCAGATCACTTTATTAAGCTTGGGTTCATGTCAGTAATAATGCTGCTCTGCAAAAACGGATTTGACATTTGTATGATATTCCTCTAGGCTGCACTTATTTATGTTGTAACACATTCAAATGTCAGCTCGTGATGGGATCCTGACAGATTTGAAATGAATCAGATTAATGTCTTAACCTGTAATAATCTAATATTGTTCAGGTGTGACAGAATGGAAATCAGAGTTTTGCAGGAGACCCCCTGTCGACACGTACAGCTTATTACTAAAATGGGCTGTAAATTAGTCTGTTTACAGACAGAAAACTGTTTGACTGCTTGCGGCACAAGAGACTTGTGAGATAAAGTCTGATCTGATAACACAATCTGACACAATCTAACACAATGTTGAAACATCTGTTGTCCGGTAGTGACAAAACAATATTTCAAATAGAGCCAGAAATACCCCCAGATGCTGTGACACCTCGCTCGTCTCCACCCTACCCCCATCAGAACTGCAATCCTGCCACACTTGGACAAGGTGCGCAAACCAGGAATCAATATCTAGATGACCTTGGGAGAACCGAAACACAAAACTCAGCATCAACTCACCCCAAAGTACCGACTATCCTAATCCCAGACCCTGTGAAGACTGGTTCCTCCTTCTGGTCTCCAACCCAAGATAGCAAACAGGGGTTTCTCCATTCTCCTGTTTGTCTCCTGTTTAAAAACCCTGTAATAGTTTTTATCAACAAAGTGAGCAATTCAGTTTTAGTCCTGGGCAAACTAAGACTGATGTATATAATAGCATTTTATTTTCTCCTGTCCAAAACAATGTTTCATTCAACAGTTAAAATGAAAGGGTCTAAGAAAAAAAAAAACACCCACAAATAAATAATAAGAAAAAACTGAAATATTTGATGGAAGTTTTTAGTTTCATTAAATACAAATGGTGCAATTAAAATACAATAAATGTGTTGATTTTTGCACCTGTGTTGAAAAGTTGAATTATTTTTTTTCTCTCCCGGATAAACAATTTTGTTTAATTCAGGTTGGTTTCTTCCCCTGTAACTAATTTTGTGTGCCAGATGTCCCAACATTATGACTTGAAGTAAGTCCTTTATACTTTCAATGGATTTGTTACTTTTTACTAGACACGCAGCCAAAAATCTATGCATAATTAATAACACAAGTATTTCTAGATTCGCATGAAAATCAACTTTTATAATAATCCGCCGAGTCAATGCAGATTCAGAGATTATCACAAAATTTTACTTTTATCCACATCTTCTCGTAGTTTACTGCATTGTGGCTCTAAATGTTGTGTACTTAAAAATGGGTAAAATTCCAAAGTTGGTGTTCATCTGTTCGTCTTGAAATGCGTTTTGTGATATCTTGGCACATCTCTTATAGAAACCTTGACCTCTTTCTCTATTAAAAAAAGAAAAATTAACGGGAAAAAAAAACAACCTGGACCACTCTGTGCTGAATTACCTCCATGAATACTTCTCATTGTTACAACTGACAGCTTGTCTGTTGGGAGCCATGTTTCCTGCCAATTATCCAGAGGAAAATGCTCAGTCAGATCTGCAGCTCTTGGTTTTAACTACAGGCTCATTTGCATCTTTGTCATTTGCTTTGTCTTCAGCTAAATAAATCGCATGAATGAACATTTGTCAATAGATCGACACTGATGAATTAATTTGAGTTCAAACGGTAAAGCTGGGTGGTTGCAGATTACATAAAATGTTCATATATGTAACTACATACATTTTTGAACAAAACAATTATGGAGCCAAGCTTCAGTCCATAGTGTTTTGTGTGATGGAGATTTATTTTGATAATTCTCCAAATGTAATAATTTTATATGTAGTATTTCCTTGTTAGCTGGCACACAAACGGGTACTCATACAAACCTTTTTTCAATTGTGCCCAGAAATGAAACTGATAGTAGAGGTTGGAACGTCCTAAGCATTTTTAGGCTGTAGTTGTTCAGTGAACAAGGGATATATTGAAGGAAAAAGTTCAATGTAAACATTGTTTAAATGCGAGTGAAGATTTTTGGATTCCTTTGTTGCTGGCAGAATAAATCCCAGATGGACAGTGATGCATTACTTCATGTTTTTGGAATGTGTACGATGTCTGCTCTGAGTAGTTGTTCTGAAAGTCACAGCGTGGTTAGGCGCTGAGCCTGATATTTGTGGAGATTACATTTTGAGTTGTTTACTTTCTGCTTCAAAGGCTTGCACTGGTGTTAGGTTTGTATACATATAAATACATATAAATATGCTTTTAGCCAATATTCTGACATTTCTGTTCCTCCTAGTATTTGTGGGTTTAACTAAGGGAAGGTACAGTTTTTAATATTGAAAAAGTAAAATCTAACTCAGTAACCAGTAGCTGCATCTTAAGTGTGTTGTAACAAATTAGTGTCATTATTTATTGTCCATTTGAAAGTGCCATTTACTTCCTGGCTAACAACCTGAGATGTTACTCCACAATTTTCATATACTCCTCTTTTCCACATGACACAATGTGTTCAATGCAAAAGTACCTTGTGCATTAAAACACCTACACAGTAGATGTTGCCACTGCAGTGCTTTACAATAGGGATATTTTTTTCTTCAGGGCATTCTCACATTAGACAGTATAAAAAAGTGCATCTGTCTTACTCTAAAGTGCATGCAGACATGTAGTTCAACTGTCCCTAATCACAAAAGTTGTGAACATTTTTATGAAGGTTGAAAAGTTACTTAGTGTTGCTTTAAATGTTACAGAACAAAACAGGGCTGGCCAAGTACAATCCTTAAAATCTTCTCTCCTAAAGTTTTTATTTGCATGCCTGCTCCAACAATTAGAACGGGTTACTAACAGGCTGAATCACTAATGGTTAGGGAATGCAGCTATTTATTTAAATATGTTGGAAAACGGAATATCTACAAATTCAGGATTGTAGCTCTTGATGACTTGAATTGGTTTACACACGTGTTTAGATATGAATGTATCATTGTCTTTTTGGACCAACTTGCTGTGTCAAAGTTTTATTCGTGCGACTGTCGGCTGTCACGTCTTATGAACACTTTTGTCCATAGTGAAGCAAGTTTAGCATCAACAGTAGTGTGCCAAGAGAGGAAATAAACCTCTTCAAGCTTGAATGAAATGTTCAGCTTGCCACAAGGACAATGACTCATCACATGTTCTGCATAAAGGGATTAGTAGTCAGAACAGACAGACACATCCACAACACCAAAAGGAAAAGTCAAGGTTAGTTTGTTGTAGTATCACTTCATCCGTATTTTTTCAGCATTCATAGAAATGTTGCCTGTCTTTATTTGAACACAGACAAAGAGTCGCTTCTCCCGTCGATGCAGGAATGTTAAAAAAAAAAAACTAACTAACAAAAGAAAAACAGTGATTAGAATATTTTTTTAAATCGCACTTATTTAGTTGTGCTGACACCCACATGATTTATTAAAGCTCTCTGCCATTAACAGATGTGTGGGTCCAGGAAAATGCCAGCACAAACCAAAAATTGAGTTTAATGAGTAGAAAAACTGTCAAGCTCATTTTGTGGAACATAATGCTTTTGTCCTCATCAAATACAGCTGGGTTAAGTTAATTAAGACATGAGGACATAACCTAAAACCATACGTGAGAAACTGTAGTATCAATTTTAAGACACATTTCTCATTGTCTTCCTGTGCAGACTACCTCTGTGACCCTAAACCCAGCATCAAGGACAAATCCAAGGACTAGCACCTAATTTGACACCTGTCAGTATGCCACCAAAGTCCTCCACTGCATCATGATTTGCTTCTCACAATCTATTCCCGGACACGACTTCCTTCCCATATCATCTCAGATAAATTTACCTTTCCTGTATCATGTCACATCAGGAAGTGTGTCAAGCATTTAAAGCATGGGTCTCAAGTGACACAAGTGGCCAGATGAACTGAGGCTCAGGATGGACTCACATGATTTACAGGATCGCATAAGAATTCCTTAAAAACCTTTGCTGATATTGAGTTGTAGGGAGGCAGTGGTCCCTTTCAAGGCCAGGGACAGAGGAGATGGTTGAAGGGATGCAGGAAAAGGAGAGAGGAAGAAGGGAGGGTTAGGATGCAGAAATGTGAACAGGACCAGAGGAACTACATAAATGTAGGATTGAGGGTTTCACTTAAACTTGGATTTAGAAATAAACTGGGAAGGTTCTTTTAATGCGCCGACAGATAATTCATGTTTTAAAGCAGGGTATTCTTACATAATACAATTTAATAAGAATCAAACCTTCTATTTTATTTTATTACTTTTACTTAAACGGAAATACATTCCATGTGATTACTTAGAAAAAAAAAACATACAAACACCCCACCAGTGTCAATCTTAATGCCAGCTATGGGGACGATGTAAAACCTTCTTTTACCAATAGCACCACAATAATTCTTCTTATCCAACAATCCACAACCAGAGAACATATAGAAATAAAGACCTTTGACATTTCCTCTTTAAACAATATTTTCTTCAGTTCACTTCACAGCTTTTCTATAGGACTAATGTAGGCCTGGAAACTATGATGACCACGAAAGAGGGCTGATTGTTTTAGATAATTAGTAGTGTTGAAAGACCAAATGACCACTCACTTAACCAGTTTTTCATTTAAAATGGCCAGATAATTGTCAAGAGTTCATAATGTTAAGTACTTAAATAATATTCCCAGGAAATTTTCTAGGAGAAACAAGCCCAGAGCAAAAAATATCTATCACTGTACTTGAAAGTGGCCGTGAGAAATCAATCAACCAGTCAGTAAATTAACCAATCAATTAATCTACCAATTGTCCGTTTTATTTAACAACGTGCCTTGGTTTCAAGTCCCAGCTTAGTTTGATTCACCCAGTGTATTTCAATTTATGTTGGTTAACTATAATATTCTATTTAGGGAATTACTCAGAAACTATCTGGCGTCTGCAATGAAGACTTGGTTACCTTCATCGTGATACTCTCTGTCTGACGTTCTGTTACTCCAGATTTGCATAGAAAATATGACTTTTTCTTCAACGCAGTGGCAAGCAGGCAACAGGAATATGCCTCTGTGCATTAATATTTGTATCGTAGGGGATCAGGAAGTCATACTCTGATTGTGGAAATGATCATTATATTAATGATACATATGGACAACTTTAATGATAGCAAAAACTACAGTACTTATGGTTATACTTAATACTTAATTCTCACCATTTTCCTCAATATTAATTCTTACGATGTGTGAGTGGGTCTGTGTGTGTGAGTACTCCTCTTTCTTTGCTGAACCTTTGTTGGAGAGCTGTCTGCAGCATGCACACCTCATGGTGATCATCTATCAGGACCATTGGCTGCTAAAAGGGACCTGGACAATCCTTTAGTGCCTCAAAATCAGCCTCCTCTTGTATTCTCTTGTGCCCTCTAGAGATTTCTTGTTGTAACTTCCTTGTTTCTTTTGTGTTCCCAGCTTGATTGTGACTTCCTTTTGTTATACAAATTACAAATGACCTCTAATTCAAGGGTTAGACTTCACTTCTGCCTCCTCCTGCAGCTCCGTTCTCATAACCTCTGTGCGTAAACACACCCTACCTCCGCACAAAAAGCCTTCCGGATTTTCCCATTAACCTTGACAAACCGTCTTTAAACTCCGTACTCCCTTAAGCATCCTCTCCACCTGTCAACTGTGACACTATTAATATCTTTACCCAAAGAACATGAAGCTCACGGTTGCGGTCAGCCCAGCACCATCTCTCCTTTAGAGTTCTGACCAGGAAAAGCCTCCATGTTGCACATTTCTCATTGTAAAATATTTAAACAAACACTTATTCATGTTACAATTGTGTTCAGCAATCAATTCTGCGTGTGAGTTAAAAGGAAATTTTCAGAAAAAATAAAAATAAAATGCGTAAGGTGAAATACCTAGGTTCAATTATACTTGACGTGCTATCGGTTGGTGGTTTTGCAAAGCAGCCAGGTGTGGTACCTAACCTCTGTGAATAGTATCCATTGTAATCCTAAATATTTCTTTACAAGGCAATATACTTGTCAAAAATTGTCTATGGTGGCAAGCTGCAAATTTCCCTTAACCTTGAAGACATCAATTTTAAGCATAATGTATTTTTTTGGTAAACACATTATCTGTTCACAATGACTGAAAGGTTGATGCTGATTTTATTTCCCTGGGGAGAGTTAGACATGCATCTTCCAGTTTATAATAGACTACAGCCTTGCCAGATATCCTGACCAAGGAGTGATACAAAAACTTTCTGTTTTCTTCTATTGAAGAAAAATTTCCAACAAAACTCTAATCAATCAAAAATTCAAATGTCTAATAATAACTTTTTTTTTAGAAAATAATGCATTTCTTTCATTGCTTTTGCAAAGACGTCGCTTGTTAATAGGGCCGTAAAGTAGCCTTGTTTGATGACCTTCCAAGCATCTGCTTGCTGCCTTTCTTGGCTTTTCATTCCTTTCTCCTCGACTCTGAGGCAGGGGTCTGTATGTGACAGCAGTGGGATGCTTGGATCATTTGCATACCGTCTACACTCAAGTTCCATGTTATTAAAATGCAGACTACTGATTACTGGTGACGCTATAACCGTATAATGTCTGACCTTTGGATGCCTCATGTGTTGACCTAAATTTAACAGCAAGGATGCCTGAGTCACTCTGTGAGGAATGAATTAGGACATTAAGCTCACTAACTCCAGGGTTAACAGTGACATTACCCAAGTCTAATGATACCAGGAGATTTTTTCTGCTTGCAATAATATTCAGACCTTGAACATTTTTACATTTTTTCCAACAGCAAATTCAAACTTAAGTGTGTATGATTAATTAATCTATCACAACACTATATCACATAACATCTCAACACATGGGAGGACTACAACACTCCCATAAAAAACAGACCTCAGACCTGTACATGATGTGGGAAAGTGGTACATACTGCAAAATAGGTGTTAGTGGGTGTAAAGTGACAACATGTGTAAACATTAAAGGTGTGATGAACTGCACTGCAGCAAAAAGAGGAAGTACACACAAAAATAAAACTGTAAAAACAGATATTATGCCGTGCATTTCTTTCACTAATCAGGTTTTGCAGCTTAAAGAGTAAATACAAATAAGTCATTTTATTCCTTAACACAAGGTTTCTGCAATGCAGGAAAAACATAGTGCTGCAACTTTTTTTTCTGCAATGTAGAAACCGTGTTTGTTTCTCATATCAAAAAGAAAAGAAAAAATAGATGCACACGAAGCATAAAACATTGCTAAAGATGACATTGTGCCATAAAGGTATAGACCAAGGCATCCTATAGTTATAAGTACTGTGCAAGTATAAATACTTTCACAATAGGTCCAAAAACATGTTACATTTTGTGCTGAATCTGTTGAAATATATTTATTTATTAAAAATAATTGGAGCAGTTAATAGAGGAGTTTTGACTCCCGTGTTACACATTTTGTTTGAACACCACTAAATGTTTGGGAATTAGAACTTTGGGAAGAAAAATCTTTTCTTTTTTACTTGTAATACAAGCTCGGAGCCAAGTCTCAACAAAATAGGTGGTCCTCCACAGCAAAAAAAAAAAAGGCTGCTAATGTTACCTTCTTCTAATTACCTACTTACGTATATTGCATTGTATATTAAATGCATTTTTTTTAAGAGAACATAATATTAACCAGTTTCTGTTATTATAGAAATTTTAATCCTAGTAAACAAAAACCCAAATCCTCCAGGATTTATACTCCACAGTTCTTTCAGCTTGGGAGAAGTGTAATTTCATCCAGTACTCGAAAGATCTCATCACAACATTTCAAGCAGCATGGGGACTGGTTTTTTAAAGAGCCATCACAGCACCCCTTTATTTCTAAATAATTCTGTTGGAAAGCTGCTGCTTTGTTTGTGGTCACTGTCCTGCTGAAAATGTAATTTCAGTAAACCATCTGCAGAAAGCCAGTAGCCTCAAATGTCACTGTAGAAGTTTTGCAATGCATTGGAGTATGGGGTTAAGTTGCCCTTCGCTAGTGGCTGCAAAAGAAGGCCTAAGTATTAGCCCTCCAACTCTGATCTCGACACACTTTGTATGGAGGGTTTCTAAAAACTGATACGTGCATTATGACAATACAGTTTTTTTTTTCTTTGCCTTAAACCCATCTGTCCAAGAACATTTTTCAAAAATCTTATGGTTGTGTGGAACTTTGCAAAAATAAATCATCCTGACACCTCTTTCAAAGAAGCTGTGCAGTGTTTTAGTATTTCTTTAACTACTAAAGTTGTTGCCAAATACATCGTTCGGTGTGCCGGTTGATGCTTTTATTTTTTTAATTTTACATACTGTGCAGCAAACTTGGGTACGTTTAAGCACGCAAACACACGCTAACTCTATGTCAGCCGCCTTAGCGATCGCCTGGAGCAAACGTCCCAGTCTCTCTTAAAAGATATATATACATATATATATATATACATATATATATATATATATACATATATATATATATATATATATATATATATATATATATATATATATATATATATATATATATATATATATATATATATATATATATATATATATATATATATATATATATATATATATATATATATATATATATATATATATATATATATATATATATATATATATATATATA
>JAVLVB010000022.1:1082176-1096321 GCA_032876305.1 Orestias chungarensis
ACATCACATCAATAATATGAAGAAACTATATTGAATCGGTCTCCTGGGAGACATATTTCCACCAACTTTTACATTGAAGGAACACTGCTAATAGAAGGAGGGTTATGTTGGTCACTGATTTTTTCTAGGTTTTGAATAATCTGTTAATAAATTTCACCTAAATATGTGAAAATAACAAGTTGACAAAGACAAATCTCACTTTTACTTTCTGAAACTTTCATGTTTGAAGTTCATTAACATTGTTGGATCAACGGAGAGCACTGAAATAAGGGATTAATAGAAATAATGCTAACAATCTGGTTGGCATTATTATATGTATTTATTTATTTATTTTGCTAGCAGATATCTGCCATATCTTGGACATGGACAATCTGCAAATCAATCAGTGGCAGAAATATTACCACCGTACACCATCCACAGAGTGAAGGATGGTGGTAACATCATGGTCAGGAGAGGTTTTTCCTCTGCTTCTGTCCAGCAGTGCACACACTCCAACCAGTGTTGTTCAAGTTTCTTCGATGAAGAATGGGTCAAAAGCTGATGGCTATATCTGTTACTTTTTAAAGTAATGTCTCAGAATGAAATTGAGGAAAATTTATCGAAAACATTTTAGAATTATTTCTGTAAGTAGAAAAAATGAAGAGGAAAAGCTAATTTTTTAAACCAATTTGTTTTGGTAGATTACATACAATAAAACGTAACATTATTTTTTTTTCTGTTATTTTATTTGCAATGTCAGAAAATGTGGAAATTTTAAAGGGTTTTAACACAGAACTAAGTTTTAAAGCTTGGAAAGATTTGTAAGACCGTTTTTTAACGCGCCTGGAATGAGCCGAGACAGTTCAGCACCCTGGACAGCTCTAGGCGGGAGCCTGCCAGTGTTGTGCCGAAAAAAGAACCCCCCCCCCCCGTCTAAAGCACCCTAAGCCACATTTAATTATTTTTCTTGATTATTCTATTATTTTTTTATTATACTTGTTCTAAATTAAAACTTTAATGTACTGTACTATTTTGAACTGTACACATTTCTTGTGGCAGCTTTATTTTCTTATTTGAATATTTGTTCTATTTTTTTCTTTTTATCTAAAGACTCATTAGCGTTGCATACTAAATCTTGTTTATATTTGTCTTTTCTTGTGATGTTTAATTAGTTCTCAATTTTGTAATACTTCATAGTTTGTAATTGTTCTAAATAGTAGACTAGAAAACAAAATAAATAAAAAAATGTTGAATTTTCCCCAGTTTCTGGGTTTCTATGTGATTACACTGTCCAGCATTATTTGGAATAAGTGGCTGCCAGAAATATCATGGGGTGCATATTCTGGCAGGACACATTGCCACGATTTGCACCCCCCAGGAAAATGATGTTGCGTTGTAGCTATCTTCAAATACTGTGAGGAGGGTTATAACTACTATTTACAAGTTTTATCTCTCTATACATACCTAAGTAGTCTATATTAGCCATATATACCTGTGTGTAGTCTTTATGCAGCTAAACAAATTATGTCAGAAGATGAATAATTGTAATTTTAGTGTAATTTGTCGTTTACACTGTTCATTGTAGTGTAACTGCATTGTTTTCGCTTTGTTAGAGTTAAATGCGTGTTCCCGTGGCTGGGGGTGCTTTTGACTGCGGGGGTGCTTTTTTGGCACAACACCGGCCCCTGGAACCTTTTAAGGTGAAAATAATGAATCAAGTCCAGATCAAGTCCTGGTGTTAAGCGCGGAATACTGCAGAATTTTAAGTAGTGGATATCCCCGCTACTGTGTGTTTGTGGTTTTCTTTTTCTTCCCAGCCGTCCAGCCCCCACCCTCCGCTCTGAACGTCAGCTGCAGGAGAGCGGGTGGCTGTGATTTAAATACGGTCGGAGGATGCGAGGGGACTGGATGAGATACGGGATCCTCTCCGGGAAGAATAAGGGTGTGAGTTAGAGACTGCCACACCGTGGAGCAAAGCTTTACCAAACTTTTTTTCTGCAACATCTTGCAAACACCCCCCTCCCCTTCCCACGAACATACAAAAAAGTTTTATATTTCCCATCTTAACCAGTTATCAACTCAAATCTTCTCTATTTTTTTCTCCGATTTAAATTGACTTTTTCTATTATTATAATCACAGGAACATTTAATGTTATTTCCACTGAGAGAACCACAGAAATGCTACACTAGTGCCGCCGCGCTGACACGGACCGCCATGCTCGCGTCCAACGCGAGCCCGAGCGGCTGCGCGGAGCTGAGCGGCGCGCTATGCGCCGCGGCCGGGGAGGCGCGCCGGGGGGGCGCGGCGCTCCCGGCCACCCTCAGCCCGACCGGCCACCTGGTCGTGGCCGTCTGCCTCGGCTTCATCGGCGCGCTCGGGCTGCTCAACAACCTGCTCGTGCTGGTTCTGTTCTGTCGCTACAAGATGCTGCGCTCGCCCATCAACCTGCTGCTGATCAACATTACCGTCAGCGACCTACTGGTGTGCGTGCTCGGGACTCCGTTCAGCTTCGCCGCCAGCACGCAGGGACGCTGGCTCATAGGAGAGGAGGGGTGCGTGTGGTACGGCTTCGCCAACTCCCTCTGCGGTGAGTAAAATGCGCAAATTAGAAAAGAAACACACAAACAAACAAAATAACAAAAAAATACTGTTTCGTATTCTGATTACTGTTTTGATTATCAAACTGCAGCTACATGTGTTGAAACGCTATTTCCGATTCAGATGTGGGTTTTGGAGTCCTTATTGGGATTTCGAGTTATCTCACATTCTTAACAGATCAGACCGCCTATCATTAAAAAAATAACCATTGTATCATGTTAAACTTAAAAATAAAGATGGAAACAAAATCATGATTTCAGATTGATTACTGTCATTTGCATAAGTGGGCATCGATTTGATTGCCTACAAAACCGAAAGTGTGTCTTTTTCGTTGTTCGTACTGCGGTTTGGTATCTTATTATGAGTTCGGTGCCGATTTTGAAAGAAAACCACATTAGCGGAATCATTCTGCTCGGGAAAATGCCTTTAGATTAGCAGAGGTGATGCAGTTGTGAATCAATGCCATAATTGTGCCATCTATGCATTATTGCATGTAAGAATTGGGCAACTCCACAAACTGGAAACATTGCATAAAAGGTCAAAGTCATACTATAACTGTAGAGCTTTATTAGAACATATTAATTAAAATGTTGCCTCCTCCGCCTATGCATTTTACTAAACTAAGTCAGAAGTTTACCAGGAGAGATGCAAATTAAGGAGGATTTAAAGACGCAGCATAAATATAACCAAATTAAATGCGGACTGGTGCTAAAAGTGAGATTTTAGCTATTGCTTATAAATCTTTTTATTTCTTTTCGTATGATTTACAAAAATCCACCACCTCTTTCATGTTCTTAACTGTTTATGGTGATTATAGTGTGCTGTCCTCTTAAAATAAACAAGTCTCCCTCAGTTAAAGGGAGTTGATTTAATGGCATAAACAGTTCCAGTTTATATATATCTATATAAATTCCAATATTGTCATAATCCACCTAAAATAATCCAGTTTCCTTTAATACAACCTACTCATGATGCCAGATTTATATATAATCAATAACAGCACCAAATTACGCTGATTATAATTTTGTAAAAACATGATCATGTGGGGTAAATGTGATCATTTATGGCCACTTGTTAAAATGTTTTGCAGTAAATTACATGAAATTACTGAAGCGCTGAGATCGCACCAATCCCTTATATATTCTGTTTGTGTAACAGTGAACCTTTTTCCAGGGGATTTTGTGTCTGGATGCAGCTGAATGATAGACTGTTGACTCACTTACAGTCACCTGTGCTGCCTCTGCATGTAGAAGAGTAATAAAAAAATGCTGGAAAACAGATTATTTTTAGATTTAGGCACCAGTGCCTGATGCAGTAGTAGCTTCCACCACTTCAGATCCATGGGCTCTGATAATAACTTTGTGTTATATCTGTCTGTCTGTCTGTCTGTCTGTCTGTCTGTCTGTCTGTCTGTCTGTCTGTCTGTCTGTCTGTCTGTCTGTCTGTCTGTCTGTCTTTCCTTTTAAGAAAGCTTGTGAAAAACGTTATTATGGATTACAGCTTTAGTTTGTCAACTCATGATCAACAATAGAAAGTTCACATGGTGCGGGCATTACTGTTACATCTTCTTTGAGTTTTCTGGATTTGTGTTTGTTGCTAATTTTGAGAAGCATTGGTATCAATTAAAACTACAACCCACTTTACTTGTTGCCTTAAAGGTTTTAAGAACCTTTGCTTTTTTTATTTTTATGTTGTCTACCCTCCATCTCTCTAACATTAGTACATTATAACATTTGCAAAGTCTTATTTACTCATGCTGCTCTGTCAAACTTCATTTCAGTTGATGTGTGGTTCTACACGAGTTTGGCAGACTTACAAAAAGAAGAAGGGCAGGATGAATTTTGTATCATATTGATTCCCCTCACATCGGTTTCTCTGCTCAACAACTGAATAATTGTAAGAAAGATCAGGTAAAACCAATCTGGCAGGAATAGCTTTTGAACTTTAAATAACTTTAAGAAGGCACAGATTGGAGTTTTGGAGTTTATAATTATTAAAAGCCTCACATTGAGAACTTATTTTGATCTCAATTAAGTTCTTACTTCAGTCTTGCTTTATTATTTTTGATTAGAACCCATGTTAAGGTTTTTCTTAGCTGATCCTAATCCCAAAAATTGTAAGGAAATAAAAAATGTTAAGAATTTGCAATGTCATGATTAGTCAGCATTTGAGAGATTGTTAAACTTAGTCCAGATTCCTGAAAAAGGATAAAAAAGACCCTAATCTTCCAATCAAACAAAAATGCTAGCTAGCTTCAGTTTTCATCGTGACTACTTATTCTCTACTAATGTGACATGCTAATTAACAATATAAAACTCAGTTTGGCACAACTTAAAAACAACTCTCAAGGGCTCGAGCACCACCAATGTTGTGCCACCCTGGGCATGAAGTCATATTCAAAACTGCTTCTGGTCTTAACAACTTTATGCATGACCACTTGATTCCAGTTGTTTGAACGTACAAAATAATGTATTATATTTTTTGTTTTGTTTTTGTTAATAAAGAATAATATGAGAAACAAATATATAATCAATGTATCAGATCTGACATTTATATAATTAGATTTTGTAAGAAATAATGAAGAAAACTCCTCACACAAAATAATTAAAGCCATTCTTTTTGAGCAAAATAAGCCACTCAAACGGTATTCAGGTTCAGTTGACTTCCTTTAAAAAAAAAGAACATAGCATTGGTAGTTGCTGTTGCTCAAGTGCATCATATTTTCAACAATTCAATTGCTCTGTTCTTTTTTAAGCAGTAAAACTGATTATTTTATGAAAGAAAATTATTGTTGTTGTCAGTTTCTTCCAAAATCCTGGTTCATTGACCAAACCGAAAACATGCCACTCTCTTTTCACAAGTTTGAAAAGATTCTTTGGGTAAAACATTTAAGCTTGTGTTAAACGGAGACATCAGTCTCTGTTGGCAGCAGCAAATTGACTGATAGCCAGCGGCCGGTGCTTTTCTTTGATGAACTTTCCATGAAGGTCTAATAAATCTTTAACAGAACGACTCGTCTTCATTCAGCGCCGATCGTCTAATCTCCTGATGGTTGAACTTGTTCTGAGAGCAGAAGCTTCTGGGAACCAACCAAAATCAACACACAAAGTAAAAAAATCTGGATTTTGTTTTTTAGGCTTTTGTAATTTTTGTTTTTTTCTGGTGAAGAAATTCACCTTGAAACAGTTTGAAATTCTTCACATGTCGTCACATTACAAGCGATTACATGATAAATTACATAAATGGTGGAAACAAAGTTAATTGTAATGTACCTTAACTCTTTAATATTAACTTCAACAACTTATACTTAAATAAACAATGGTTGACCCTGAACCATAAAAAGGGTCTCGGAAATTAGTAGGCTTATGAATTTCATTGGTCATTTTCTTTCCATTCTCTTTGTTGTATGGCGCAAGAACATGATATAACCAGCCTGTCTTAGAAAACAAAATTAACGTTACATCTTCTTCATTCAGGTTTTATTATACTGTTTCTTTTGTTTTCCTCAATGGGCTCATAAAGCAGGAGTGAAGGAAAATATGGCGGAGAAAGGAGACGTAAAATTGATTGTTTGAATGAATGATACTTGGAGCAGCTTTAACAAAGTGACTGTGTCTGTCTTTACTGAAATTCAACAAAGCTTCTTCAAGTGATCAATGTTCCTTCATTGTGAAAGACATCATGACGTGTGTGGATGGTGCATTCCTGCTCCCTGTTTCAAATTGATTTCTGTGCATCCAATGCAGCCTCCTGCTTTCTACTTGTACAAACCCTCACTTTGGCAGTTGGCAAAGAAATGCTCAAATATATTGTTTTATCCTTCGCAATAATCCCACCTGCAACTTTTTTTTCTGTCTATTTTACCTCTTCTTTGCCGTTTGAGCTAATATTCCATCTTCAATTCTGAAAAGCACAGAATTCCCCTCTCCTTCTTTTTTATGTTCCTGCATGCTGGTGGCCACCTCCTGCCACAAGTGGACTCGGCACGCTCTCAGTGAAATAACCTTGCACTGCTGAGCAAGTGTGCTGTATACTGGCTCAGTACACATACATAGAACACAAAAGGGCTTCAAAAAGGAGAGGAAAGGATTATAAATGTACATCATGTTGGCAAGAAGCAGCACCTGACCTAAGTGAAGTTAATTGTTTGTACCGATGCAGGGCACAACGAAGTGAGAGCAGAACAACAGTGCCCTGGCAGAGCAGTCAGAGCGCCAAGCTAAGCAATGACTGCATGCAGACGATATGTGATGTGTTTGAGTGCGAATAATGATGAATGTGTCTGCCAGAAAATTCCAAAGGTACATTTTTTCCTGCTTTTCTAAGCTCAGCAATATGCAGATTGATTAATGTACCTGTGATGACTGAGGAAAAGAGGCCGACATGAGACTTCCAGAAAGATCATGTCTTTCTTCAGTAGAGCGTTTTCCCATCAACCATTTTTTGGGCTGGTTTAACACTTCTTAGTCAATGATAGGAAAGTAGACGGAAGCCCAGAGGAAAGCAGGGCAAAATTTATTTTCTTTTTTAAAAATGATCAGCTCATAAAATGATGAGTCATCCTATAATTTAATTGATGTATCTCTTTTACAACTTTTCACAATCATAGAACATGTCGTCAGTTAAACACCTGCTGTGAACCAAGAGACATGATGAAATTCTGAAGAGTGTGAATATTAAACACAATCAATTGTTCTTATTAGCACCAATAAGAAGACTGGAAGCAGATGGTTTTAATTTCAGCTGAGGTTTTGATTTGTTTAGGGGTTGAATGAGCATTAAAGCCCTGAAGTTTGAAGACTGTTCTTTATGCGGGTTAAAGGAGGCCTCATTGACTACATATTTTTTGTATGGGTCACTTATCCTCAAATTCACAGATCTGAAACATTGGTTGTTTTGGAAGATTGATAAAACTACAGAGTGTTCTTCAGTTTTCAAGATCTAGGTGTGACATCAGTTCTTTATTCCTTAAAATGTTCTTCAGGTGATAGAAGTCTGGCTTTGTAATTGTCTTGATTTGGCTTTAAAAATTCAGGTCTGAGGTCATCGCTAAACCCATAATTTAGGCTTGAATAGTAGTTTCTAGCTATAATAGCCAAAGCTTTGTCTTGATTCTTGATCATTTCCTCCTTACATCAGTTTTGTTTCGGTACAGATTAGGAAAATGATGGTGCATCAACAGTTCTCTACATCTGCTCAGTGTTCTGCTGTCTCTGGACAGAGTACGTCATCTTGGAAGTGATGTCAGATGTGTTTCATACTCATCTCAAATGCTTAATGTATGGCCAATTGGTCAGTTCGTTACTGACAGAATCCATCAGAAAAAAGATCGAGCCATTGGTTTACTTTCAGTTTTAAGTAATTTAAAAGAATGTGAGTGGATTTGTTTTGCAGCTTTTTAATTGTGCCTCTTGCATCAGGTGCCTTTAATCTGATTTTTGTTTTAAAAGGTTGTTTAAAAAGACGCAGAATGAGTTGGTGATTTGACACAATGTTTATACTGTATACACACTGAGGTACTGTAGCAGACTTGCAGTAACTTTAGAATCTTACATCGACCTGATACATTACAGCCAGCGTCTCTCCAGTTTCCAAAGTTACAGAACACTTAGCTGTACAACATTTTTAGGGATTTTACACATTGAGATTCGTATCCTGACTCAAAACAATCTGTTGCCTGGATCAAATAAAGGCTACTGGGACAACGAAATGTTTAATTTGCCTTTGACACAACTTCATTTACTCACCCAAGGGCATAATACCCAAGGGCATAATTTTTAGTACCTTTGCAAACTGTTCAGCAACCAGTTTAATCTGTGGCTTTAATATTTAAGAAATATAACTTCCACTGACAAGGGACAGAATGAGAAAAGAAAAAGAAGATTTTAAAAGAAAGAGCAAAATTGTAAACAGAACAGAATGTTGATTGGGAGAAATATTCTATATCAACAAACCACTGTCTCATTAGATTGACTTTAAATAGTGCTAGTGACCCCTCAAAGAGCTTTAAATACATACACACTCAACTCTGATAAGCAAATCCCTAGTTAACTAGTATCATATCATACTGAAGTGTACCATTTCACATCGCCTTATTGTAGTGGACTGCATCATTTCGCATAAAGGAGCTAAGAGAGAAATAATACCAAGTTTGACGCAAACCACTCCTGAGGGTGGTAAAGGAACACAAAAAATAGCTTTTTGTTAGGTACAGTCATCAGACCTGAAAAGGGAGCAGTCTTTAACGCTAACACAAACAATAAATTAGAAGAAAATAACCATGAGAGAATGAATATGAAGTTGCTTCTGTTCAAAACTTTAGCTCATTATTTATAAACGTACATCATGAATTTCATATCACATCAGACTATGTAAGCCTACATCATCATGCATTTAAATGCATCTAAAGCAAAATACATAAGACTGTGAGAGCTATACAGCTACTTTAAGCACAGCATGGAAATTCACTGCCACACTGTCCAATGCTGGCATATGACAACAAATACAAAACATGCTATTTTGTATTTTCTGAGAAATTGTGCACAGAAATGACAAAGTAAGATTTTCTAGACATTGCAATGATCACCAAATAAATACATAATAAGTAAATAAGTTATTTTTCTTTTTTTTAAAACAGTGCAGAAATTTACAACAATCTTGCTCAGCTAAAGTTTTGCAAGTTGTGATTGCTTGTGACCCAGCGGGAGTGTCTGATATGCACATAGTTCATAGGGTGAAAAAAAACAAAAAACAAAACGGTTTTACCAACTTACTGTGCTTTTTAACACATTTTGGATACATCTATCAGTGGAAATAATATTTTACTGAATAGTAGTAAGATGATCATAAAATTATTTATTCATCCGGCACATTGCTGTACCCTCATAATTACTAATGACACTTTGTTATTAACACTCCCACTAAGTCTCCAGTGTGGCAATGACACTAGCTTGACTGTGTGCTATGAAAGGACTGTTCTGCTGTCGTCTTATTTCACACCTAACTGAGTGCGGAGAGACAACAGCAGAGGATGAGTTGAAGAAACTAAACACAGAAGAGGACATCAAAAAAATATCACATGGCAAACATTTTTCAAGGTACTTGCATTTTGAGTTATGCCAGATCAAACAGAAGCTTGTATCTAAAGCTGTGTTGACTCTGTCGTATTGCAGAAACTAAACTAATAGGAGCCACAAGCAATCGGGTTTCCAGGAAAAAGCAATGTGTGCTTAACCTATGTGAGTAAACAGACCAGTGCCAGTTTGGCCAGAGAAATATGCTGTTTGGTCAGTGTTTGCAATACAGTAAAAGTGTTCGAACACACACACCAATAGCAGTGTATAGTTAGTGAACGGAAAACATTTAACACTTTCAGATTTTTCACAAATGAAACTCTGAAAAGTGTGGTGTGCATTTGTAATCATCAGCCTTTATTTTAACACCCGTAAATAACATTTATGGCAATAATTTACCTTCAGATATCCAGTAAATATTCCCTAAATAGCTAGTTTTTCTGAGCCTGGTTTATTTTTAGCATTAATGTTCCCTGCATCGGTACAAACAATTAATGTAGAAGAATAAACACAGATAACTCGTCAGAAATACAGCTTTGAAGAAATGTAAAATAATAATAGCAACAATCATAGATACTATAAAAGGCACATTGCTACTCAGGTGCAGGCTTAGATGGTTTAGTCTAAACACATGTGACCACTCGCACTCTAGTTATCTGGCATTTCATGTAGATTAATGAGAAGATATAGCAAAAGGCTATCATTGAAAGACAGTTCCCAGCTTTCTGCAGACCATGTAGACGACACTGCATACATGTGAAAGAAGGTCCTCTGGTCAGATAAAACCAAAACTTACTTTTCTGGGCTAGAAAGATAAAAGGTAATCCAAAACATTTTATAATAACCTCTGTACTTTTGATTAGTACAGAGGTTGCCAACAACACAAGCCTAAACATACTGTCAGAGCTGACATAGTGGAAATTTACTATTGACACATGCGAGTCTTTAAAAATTCTGTCATAAACCAAACTGAGAATTTAAAGTAAGAAAAAGAAAAGTGCACCATTCTCCTACTTCAGTAAACCCGAGCAGACATATTTATAAAACCTTGAGTGAAAGTCAAGTAAATAACCTATGGAACTAAATACAAATGAAAACAAACAAAAAAATAATAAAAGTATGTACATATATTGTTCCTACAGCTGGTCAAGTATATACTACCTTCCCAGTCTACCACATAAAATGGAGGTAAAATACATGAAGGTTTTGGGCTGTGATTTCACAAAGTGTTGGAGTTCAAAATACTTTTGCAAGGCATTGTAGGTGAAATGTGTTTCCATTTCATAGTAAATGGGTATCGCTTCCCGTTGTTTTCCTCTCCTCCCTTTTGTGCTGAGTGGTCAGTGAAAGGCCTTCGTAGAGCTGCACTCACTTTAAGTCTCTTTCGCTGCCATTGAAAATCAATGGACTTAACTGACAGCCCCATGGATCATTATAGCCTCAAAACAAATAGAAAGCAGGATGAAAAGGCCAAAGTGTCATCGTAACCACTGAGCTCAAGGCACCCACTCTTCAGTCTTAGAACCACAATGCAATAGTGACACAGAGAGAGCTACAATTAAAGCTATAAGAGAGTCATCAGGGTTTTGCTGCTGTTTGTATTGTACAGTTTTACAGAGAAAATTAAGTAAAAAACTGGACTCTAATAATAGTTGCTCCAAGCAGCAGATCCAGTGTAAAATAAAGATGTGGGGGAAAAAAGCAGATGTTAACAGCCTTTCTGACTTTGGAGAGTTCTGAAATCTTTTCATGGTAGTGGAAGGAATTACCTTTGACGGTATGTTTCAGTCAACTTGAACAGACAGTAGAACATGCTTGCTGTCCTATGCCCGCTGACCTTTTTTTTTCTTTTGCTCTTTAACCTGATCTTTGCTGTCTTTACACTACATTTAAAGTAAGTACATTCACTTCACTTTGTCTATTCTGTAGGTATTGTGTCCCTGATCTCTTTGGCTGTCCTCTCCTATGAGCGCTACAGCACCATGATAACCCCCACTGAGGCGGACCCCTCCAACTACCGCAAGATCTCCCTCGGCATCCTTTTGTCCTGGGTCTACTCCCTTTTGTGGACCCTTCCGCCGCTCTTTGGCTGGAGCCACTACGGTCCAGAGGGTCCTGGCACCACTTGCTCTGTTGACTGGACAGCCAAGACAGCAAATAACATATCTTACATCATCTGCCTGTTTGTATTCTGCCTCATCGGGCCGTTCCTGGTGATCGTCTACTGCTATGGGAAACTGTTTTATGCCATCAAACAGGTGAGGACACTTTTCTTACTCCGAAGTCGGCAACAATGATTTGAACAGCTTTTGTCCAAAAGTTATTTAAGGTTTCTGCTATGGCCTTCTTTCTATATGCTAATCATTACAGGAAAATAGTTCAACTCAGGTTCAGTTTGTGTTATAAAGTAACACTTACCTTAAATGTAAAGTATTTTTCAATTCAATATTTTGTTATCTATACCTTTTTATAGTTGTCATCACAAAGCACTTTGCAAGACAAACGGATGCAATTTATATGGAAAAACAAGTATTCAGTTAAATCAAATCATATAGACTCATTTTCAATTAGTATTCATGTGGCTTTAATCTCCAAATAGGCATTATCTGTAGGATTACTGCTATTATTTTATTGAAGTAACATCTGTAACCCTTCTGGAGACTGTTGTTAACTGATTTATGAGGGCAAAAACCTAATGTCTTCCTTTAAAGAGTATAATTTGTCATGTCTTCTTTCTTAACACTGTTTATATTCAGAGCACCACAACGACAAAGATTAAATTAAGTATATATATATTCACTCTGTATTAAGGCACAATCTACATTTTAATTCTGGCTTATAGCTCATCTATTTATCTTTCTTTCACTCCTATAATAAAAAAAAACAGTAACGTAAAGAAAAACTGGTTATAATTAAATATAAACCCTTATGTATTGTGTGCAGTTTAACCAAAAACAAATATCAAAAAAGTCAAATAACCAATAATTTGTTATTTAGTTTAAACCGCTGCTGCACATTTGTGCACAAAATGTATAAAATTCATTTTTAAAAATGGTAAAAAATATCTTAAGTCAAACAATGTAAAGAAACAAAACAATGTTCATGGCTGATACAACTATCTGAAAGTTAAAGGAATAGAACAGAAGTAAAGTCTGTATTTGATGAACCTAATTCAATAAATGACCATACAAACATAATTTCTATATATAAAAAACTAGTAAACTGAATTATGTGTAATACAATTCTGGTTTGTTACATTGAGAAGATATACTACTATAAAAAAAAATTGGGTAACTAATTGAAGGAAATGAACATACCCTTTATTAAAGTGTTACACACTATGCTATAACAAAAAAATATATACTAATTATCCAGATTGATAAAAAAAAAAAAAGATTCAAGAGAACTTAAGAAAACTCAATGCCAGTCGAGTCATTAAGCTCCAATCGATTCTTTTTTCCCCCCCCAGTTGTACTCAAACATAAGCAATTGCCATTACCTGAAAAAGAAAAGATAGTAGAACAACTCACTCATTGAAGTGGCTACATTTTTCCCTGGCTGGTAATGATTTTGTCCGAGTCAGTTGTGGAAGAATTTAAGCAAAGGGTTAAATCAAACACTGTTGCAATTGGTAAAGAAACTTAAAGTAAACCGGTAAGTGTGGTTAATAGAACATTGTTGGTTGTATTCTTTTTTTTAATTTTCTTAGTCAGAACAATTTTAGAGGTGTTGGCAACAAGTTCAAACTGTTTCTGTGTGTCACAATTTTGAGGTCAGTTTCCAGTTGGATGCAGCAGGTCTAAGTGTTTTTTTTTTTTGGAGCTTTGCCAGTAAATATATATTAAAAAAAATCTAATATATATCTTTATAACCTCTCTGCTTTCATCAGCTTTTTGATTAGCCATCATATTTATAACAGGAGGTGTCTGGCTGAGAAAATGATTTATGCAGGTAACATTTAAAACCAGTCACAACTAATATAATATGTATAAATACAGTATTTATAAAATATCATAATAAACATTGTAGGTTGCTTCAGTGTTGCAGCCAATCATACAACCAACGTTTTTGCAGTGCCTTAAAGGTAATAGAAAGTTATAAATTCAGTTATCTTAGTTTAACAGAACTCCTAATATTTAAATCAGGAGATAGAGTGACAATGAGAACCACTAGACACTAGTCCAAAATTTCAAAGGCTTGTAAAACCAAGACCATTTAACATAAGGAAAACTCATTAAACTACAAAAGAAAATATGAAATGACTCTTTTTTTAATGGATCCAAGACATAAGGCCAAGTCAATTATTATCAAGAAACAGAATCAGCCCTTCTTTATTGGCATCACAGTCTCAAGACTAAATCCTGTTGCAACCCTGTGGATAGAGAGGATGAGAAGCGAGGATGAAGGGCTCTGGATGATGTGTAGAGATTCTGCTAAGATCTTTATGTTTTCTCCAACCTTTGTCTCGCTGAACAATGGGGGGGGGGGGGGGGG
>JAVLVB010000022.1:1096421-1118360 GCA_032876305.1 Orestias chungarensis
TCACATACCACAAACGGCCAAAAATGGTATTTATCACCCTCTGATTCTGAGGTTTCACGGCCTGAAATCCTCCCAGACAATTTTTCAGACACTTGATGAATATTTGACCTGATGTGGTGCATAAATATCCAGCAGCAGTCACTCGCTCTGAGTAGCAAGGAGCAGCGGATCAGGCCGTGTTTTCGGAGATTTGCACTATTTTCCCCCTCGGCTACCAACTGTAGCATGAGTTAACCAGTGTTTGGGTTTCCGCGCTGAATCGCACCGGGGAAATGTGCGCGCCCACACACACGTACACGTGCATACACAGTACATACACTGTGGGTTGGGGAGCAGTTTCATTTCTTTTAACAGCTCACTCCATCTCTGTGATTATCATGTTCCATATAAACAGTGAGAAGTGTTTGTGGGCTTTCATATTGCTTTCTTTTTGCTTAGATTAATTTTACAGTTTGTTGTGGAAATATTAGGCAAGAGGTTTAACACCATTAATCTAAAAGTATCAATATGCATTTTATTTTGTTTTTCTTCCTCTTTTGCCATCTTCAGGACTTATGCTTTTGGCTTTAAAAGTCCCCTGTTGCTTTGTATAAAATAAGAGGAGGGCTATAGGGAGGTAATACGGTTCTGTGTCTTTTGTACTGCCTGTTTTATTTGTTCACATATCTACAGTAAGTTGGCTTCAGCTGCTTTGTTCCCCTCTCCCTCATCCTTTGTTCCGTCTTCAGGCAGAATCACGTGAGACTTCTTTATCTCTGTCTTTTTTAATTGTTTGCGACGCAGGTTACAGGTCCCCCTTACAATGATGGGGTGGTGCAATCAGACCACATGGTTAACATCAGCTAGGGCAGATAAAAATAATTTAGCAATTGCTGTCTTAATGTGTAGGAAGGAAATGGACAGGTACACAAAGAGAAGCAACGGCACACTGGTAACCAATCAGAACAGAATGTGCGTCCTAACACAAAGCTCACAGAGTCAGAGTTCTTATTTTATTTATTTTGCTCTTCCCTGATAATGTGAAAAAGGCCACCCATAGAAAAATCTCAAAGATGCTTCAAAAGTAAACTTTTGGTTACTTCGGGCAATTCACTTTTGTCCGAGTTGATAGCCTGACTGGCAACTGAAATAAAAATATTGACTCTATAATAGACATCAAATCAATCAATCATCAAAAATACTTCAATTATCCCAAATTAAATGCTCCTTACATCCACATGTAAGGAATATCTTGCAAAAAGTTGAAATATCTATATCTATTTAACATTTTCCATTTTTAGGATGCAATCAAAAAAGGTAGATTTGACAACAGGGCAGTGGTGATACCTTCGGAGGGGCAGGTGCTTAAAGTTAAAAAAGTAGCACATGGAGCACGGATTTGAAACACAATATAGAAACATACCCTGCAATAAAACCGGTTGAATTGCACCAACTTATGCTCTAAAGAATGTAACATGAATCAGCTCCTTTTGTTCCTGCTTTAACCTCCTCTCCTTATGAGACATCTCTGCAAAAATGAAACATGATCTAAAACTACAATCTGATGCCATAAAACACAAACACAAACATACATTTTATAACTTTAAAAAAAATTGTACTGTATAGCCACAAATGTAATCCATTGATACTTTGCCCTTTACTATCCAAAGTGCTGTGAAGTAAGAATTATTTAAATGATATTAAAATGCCTTATTCATATATTGTTGTGCTTTTATTCAGTTTACGTGCAAATTAAAGCAAGAATCTAGAACTAACATGGTTTGTACGGATATTAGCCTACATAGGCCTATTTAATGGTTGTGTAAATAAATGAGAGGTTTAGAAAATCAAAACTAAAAATTCTTCTGTTATTGTTGTGTTTATACTGCAATAGCCTGAAATCATGAATATGCATATGCATCAGCATTGTTCCAGTGAAATAAAATAGGAAAAAAGATAAGATAACACATCATATCTCTCTAATGCTTTAAAGCTGGAGCAGTTCTGTTGTTATGCAGATATTTAAAAGTTTCACAAATGAGTGAAAGGGTTAAAAAATCCCAAACCTTATTTGAAATATTCTAAAACTAGTGTAGAATAAGCTAGTCTAGGTTTGAAGTGTCTGTGTTTTGTTGTTTTTATTTGTGTTATTATTATTATCATTTATCTATAGCAGATTCAAAGTGCTGAAGGTAGCAAATAATTAAGTGGAAAAAGTCATTTCCAGAATCGGAAGCCAAGTTTAGCTTCGTTACTTTCTGATGGTATTCATTAACTAGCGTTCTTTCTGCCTGCCATCGGATTATTCCAAAAGGACCGGCCGAAACTGATAGGTCACATGAGAATATTGTGCATGAAAAAACTTAGTTAAATACGGAAAATTAAAACTATAAATCATTTTACCGCAATCACTTCTCCAGCGCAGCTCCTATAGCGCGCACTAACTTTTTGCACTGCTGGATAGCAGCTATAACCTGTGAGAGGTGTGTGTGCAAATTTAGATGAAAAAGGGGATGCTCATTACTCACTTCACTTGGTCAATGTACTCATTCTGAAAAGAAACATTGTGCACAAACTAATATCGCTGCAGAACCTCCTCACAGGACCAGTTGTTTACTTTCTGGGGAATCAGGACTCTAGTGGCCTCCGAAGCAGCTTAACTATTAACAGCACGGCTTGGCAGGGCAAACGTTCGTGTTTGACAATATCCCAAGCTTTGGATATAGCAAAGCTCAAAGAGAACAGTTAATGGTGCAACTACGAACCAGCTAAGACATGGCTGTAAACCTAAATGGCCATTGACAAGCAAAAGAAAAATTAGAGAAGCAGCAAAAGGGCTAATGGTAACTCAGGAGGAACTACAACAAGTTTGAATGTTTCCAAATTTAAACGTACTTAAGAATAAGTTGCAAGGTTAAGGTGCTGTGTCTTAGAGCATGCTCACCTATTACAGAGTCTACAGACCTAACAAAGGCCATTAGTGCCAAGAAGTCTTGAAAGAAATGAACATTTAGTATTTGACCTGTTGAAAAGGAGCATGAATACAAATGTTTGCCATAAGTCTTGAAAATGTGTTATTTTCCGTCTACTAAATTATCACATAAATTTTATGAAATATGATGAAGTTCTCGTTTCTATGTTATTACTGTAAATACTCTTGATTGTATTTCCTTTAACCTGGTAAGATGTGGAGCTACGGGCATCAAGAAAGCTGGTGTAATTTTGATTGCAACATAATTTTGTATAATAATTCTACACAATAAGATCTGAAAAATTTTTGCATTTACAATCTCCAAAACAACATTGTACCACAAAATAAACATATAAACCATATAAGTATATCTAAAATGAGCCTGGTGTGTAAAAAAGGCGATTAAAATATATTATCGTAATCAATCAGAAAATAACTTGTGTGACGGAAGGAATCTGAACAGTTTATTGGAGCATGAACAGTAACATCACCAAGCAGAGTGAAATCAGCATGAGCAACCAAGGGTAAACACTTTCGAAAGACAAATTACAGGCTGCTGCTGAGGCAGTTGATTATTTAAGTAGCTCATGTTTTTATCTTTGATTGGAATCTGGCTTCACTGAAGACTGTTTTTCTCTGTTCTTTAAGAACTGTTTCAGATTTTCAAAGCACTGTATGGGGGTTGCAGATTGTGATGACATAGTTTGGTTTCTTCCATTTCTTAAAGGAACAGTATGTCACTGTGTGGTTGGATATGGCCCACATTAGAACAAAGGGAGTGACTGCATGTACTTTGTGCACCACAACCAGATCCTACTAGTTCACTTTAATTACTTTAAACCCCAATGGCCTTTCTTTTGTACCCTCTTGGTAACCTTTTCATTCTACTGCGTATCAGCCCTTTTGTTTTAAGGAATTTGGAAGTCAATAAACAATGAGAAAAGGTTGGTTATTCACCATTATTAAACATGTGAGAGTTGCGCTCACACTATGCTATTTAGAGGCTTTACTCACCAGCAGGATGTGGGATGCTGAAAGTAAAAGTTCGACTTGTACCATTATTTTAGGTAATGATTATTTGGCTCATTCGTAAAGCACTGGGATTTCATTTTCAGATTATAGTTTTTTCCTTTATAGGGCAAAATTATTTAAAAAAAAGTTAAGCTAATTTAATGGAAAGTGATATTTCTAGTCATAACTGAACAGGACACTGTAATTTCTGCCAAATATTTCTCTGGAATGCGTCAAATCTTCTAAACAAGAGCACATCAAAAAGGACAGGACTTGATATTTTGTAAAATTTCCTTCTTTTCTGTACGCTAAGACCCACATAGATCTCCTTTTTATGAATGACAGAATACATATCAACCTATCAAATATGGCTCCCAAGCACTTTGTAGGAATATGACAATTCTGCAGGCTGAAGAGCAAAAGACAAAATAAAGAGAGTGGTAAATGATCTTTGTCCCTCTTTCACATTTAACATCCGGTGTATTAAATTACATTTTCAGGAGCATTGTCCAATAAAATCTCAAAACAGAAGTAAGTTTTAAAAATGACTAGTGAGTAATAAGTAGCATTGTTGCCAGTGCTTTAACAAATGTATTAAGCAAGATGTTGGGAATGTTCCCCTATGTGCTGGAAATATACCCACAAAAGAGACAGTATGGAGATATATACGTTCTGGTGACCACCCGTGTACTTACAATTTTACTAGGTTTTAGATCAGTTGAACAAGCAGGATGGTTCAAAAGATGGATATTAATTTCCTCTATTAAGTTCTGTGTCACCATGTTGTGCTAAAGAAAGACCAAGTCATCACCACACAGACGAGGGTTGTTTGATTGGTTGATACTGGCTCACACTTCACCCATTATTCTCATGGCAGCAGTAAGAGCCAAGCCGAAAAACATCCTTAATCTAATCAACATTTTTACTGTAATAGATTTGTTGTTTCTATACTTTAGGCACAGCCCAGTAGCTGGAGTAAAAGATTCACTCTATTATTTGATTTATGCTGAACATTAAAAAACAACTTTGGTTTACTTTGAATTCTGCCTGATCTTCACAAACCACTCAAATGCAATTCCATCAACAATAAAAAAAAGCTTTTTATGCATTGCTAGAGGGTCACAAGACTTGCAGTAATATGTTTTAGAGTTGAAAAGGGAACCAACAATGTTGAAACATAAGGCATTTACGTATCAAGTGGTGAAGTGGTCCTTGGTTAAATAACCAGCACGTCTCCCCAACATTGGCATCTTTAACCTTGGTTTGAACTTACGATGTGATCCATATGTCCCTGTGGGTTACTTGTGAGTACTGCAACATTTCTTTAAGGTTCTGCATGGTGTGCTAAAGGCTATGTTGGCATGTAGGAAAGATAGGATTTAATAGAATAGATTAAAAAGGAGCAGAATAGAATAGAAGAGAACAGAAAATACAACCTTGATTGTCCCTTATTGTGGAAAGACAAGTGAAAGCATGTCAACTCACACAAAATAAACATATGAAAAGCTAAGTAACAAAAAACATAAAAAGAAAGAATTTAGATATTGTGCATAAGAACTGCAGGATGACAGAGTGAACAACAGATGTAATTTTTTTCTGGTTGTAGGTGCTGCCATTCCTGTAAGTGGGACAGATGTGTTGGTATCAATTATCCGTGGACCAGTAAGCAAAGAATCGCTTGGATTTTGTAACAAGCAGCCACTTTGTTGGGATTTAAAACTGATGTAATAGTGAAGCTTTTATATGTATTAACCTTTCCTATTAAAATTACAAGATGATTTGAGTTAGAAGTACATATTGTAATCCTCCATAAACCAATGTTTGTTCCGTGGATGTGGATTATATTAGCAGGGGCACAGTGCATATTTCATATTTCGCTGAGAGCATATTTGATTACAGCAAAATGACAAAGTTGTATAATAAATTTGTAATGCAGCAGATTAGACCACTGAGGTCAGATGAGAATTGAATAGTTAATGTTTATTCTGTCTATCTCCAATGCTCGTGTTTTATATGCTATATACCTTACTTACGCGGTTGTATCACTAAAAGTCAGCAAGTTTCAATGATACTAAATGAAAATCAAACAGCCCTTAAAAAATTTCCTCTCTAACAGTCTGAGGATGTCAGCAGAAAAAAAGGCAGAACAAGGTGGTCTTATCTGATTCAGTTTTCAGCTGCGAACTAATATTGAATTACAATAAAATTAAAATCAAAACAGATTGATTAACAGCACTGATTAAAGCTTAACAACTTCACAGAGGAAGAGAGGAGTACAGACAGCGGAACTGAGACAATAGATCTATGTGACTCTTCATGCAGGCTTAATTCATCTTTTAGGATGTTATGTGCAATTGTTTTTCCTTTCCATGTTGGTGCATTGGGTTCTTCTCAGTTGAAGGTTACTGTCACTTTGACAGATTCTGATATTTCCTGCTTTTGGAGGAATTAAAACTGCTTCATATTTAGTGTTTCTTTTGCATATACGAAACAAGGGCAGGCCATCATTTACTGCTTTGGCACTTTATGTTGCTGAGTCGAAGGAAATAATGCCTCAAACGTTACATAAAATGAAGGCCATATTTCATTTGACTACTCACATGTCTGTCAAGCAAAGAAAGCTGCAATTAATTGGCGTTTTATGGAGCATGATATAACATTTTGGAGTGGCACAGACTTGAATCTCAAACTAAAATCTGACATATTCAAACTACAATCTGTGGATTAAAATGAAACTGTTAAAACGTATTCAAATAGTTGTTGTAGGTTCTGATTGCTGCGGGCAGGATGACTTTCCTATACTGCGACCCTATGAAGCCTCTGACTACAGAGACTGTTGTGGTTTACCAGTCTCATGAAGAGGATTATTATAATTATCTATGATTTTCTGAAGGATCACTCTTTCTGTCCGACTCACCCCCTAGTATGTCACATGACTCTTCAGTTTAACATACTATAATTTGTTTTTCAGGTAGACTATGATTCAGCTGATTGAAGAGGACTTAACTTTTGGATTTTTATACAAATCAAATCACACTGAATTGTCTTAAAATACTTCAGAAATCAAAGGATATGATCATCACAATACTGCCTGCCTTATCGAGACAACAGTGGGCTTGTTAAAGTAATATAAGATGGCACCTTCAACTCCACAGCAATAAGGAAACTTCAGGGGGGCCCTTTAATTTGCTTGCTTGCTGACTCAGATAGGTCTGAGTAAGCAAAAGCCATTTTTAAGGTGTTCCCTTACACTCAAAGATTAATTGGGTCTGGAGATAACTCTTCTAACACATGAATAAGTTTAGGTCTAATCTCTTGCACTGTAGTCTAACTGAACATGTGAATTGATAAAAGACAAACTGTCCTATCTCCCTATCAGTTTACACAAAGATTTTCTTTTGTCCTTCACAGTCTAAAGTCTCTCATCCAAATGATGCTAACACTACCACATTTAATCCTCTAAGTAGTATGCTCAGGGTCTGGTGCACTTTTAGTATTTCTCATCATTTCAGGTTTTTTGCATGTGGATGAAAACATTTTTAACTTGACTGACAGGAACACTTTCTCCCACATGTTCATAGTTTCCCCACAATGCTTGCAGCGATCTGCAATGTGAACTCCTGTGGTTTTTTTTTTTCTATAATGGCTTTCTTCTAGCAACCTTTTTTTTAATGGGGAAATATTGTGACTGCACAGCTAATAGGTGTTTTGTCCGCTGATACCCTTAGCTCAGCTGTGGATTTCTGAAGCTGATAAAGAGTAACTATCATGCCTTATGGCTCATTTCCTGAGCAGTTCCCCTCTTTTCAATGTTGGTGGATGGACATTTTTCCACTTTTACATGATGGATTGAGCATTACTACGTATTTACAAGGTCTAAATATTCGAAGCAAAAGATACTATTTTACAATCTAAAGCTGCGTTATGAAAACTTTTGCAAGTTGCGATGGGTTTAGATACACACAGACATGCAGAATATGTCATATAAACAAGCCCTTTCAAGCAGAAGAGGTGATTGTTCTTGTGATGGTGGCTGTATGCCCCAGCAGAGCTTTTGATTGATAGACCTTCAACTGATCTAGCACTCTTGCACAGAAAATAACTTTACCTGGAAGCAAGAGTTTTATAACCAATTTCATTATTTTTGCCTGCCGTCATGTAAAAAAATAAATAAAAAATCAGTCTGAGTTGACTTTCAGTGCAAAAGAACTGCTGCTGTTGGGATTAAGGAAATTACTGAAGTAATTACTTTGCACTTCACTTCACTTTCTTTTTTTTCTTTTTTTTTTTGCCACCAGAAAAGGCGATGGAGAAAACTTTCTCAACCCGATACACAAGAGAGGTGGTATCTGCGTTTTAGTTTGTCACACTCTCTGGGAAAAATCCATTGTGTAAAAGCCAGTGAGAGGATATATTCCTCTGCACCATAAAGCCTCTAATGGTTTTTTGAAGTAGGCAACCAGCAGCAGGTTTACTGCTCGAATGTTCTACAGTGCAGAAACTCTGAATTGCTTAACTCTCGGGGCAGCATTTGCTCAGAAGGTTGGAGTTTGTGATATGACTGGTGGGTTGGCATTTTTAACAGAGCTCCATCCAGCTCAGTCAAGTCTTTGGGCAAGAACTTTTTACCTACTGTGCATCTTGGTAGTGGTCAGAGGTGGTGTAGATTGTAAAGCATCCCCACTTCTGTTAGTCTGCCCCACGCCAGTTTTGAATTTTCCTCACCAAACATCTAAATGGGCCTTTCCTAAGACAAAAAAAATAAAGCAACATGAACACATGAGTTCCCCCATGAATTATGCTGAGTTGAACATTTAAAATCATGCTAAAAAGTAAAAAAGTAACTTAAAGCCACAAAGAAAAAATTATTTTTTTCATTTATCAAATTCTGAAGGGTTTTGTGAGTTTCCCAAATCAATGTGGTGACGTCTTGAACTCTTCGGCTTTGGTAGTATTTAGTATGCAAACATTTTTCACTGAACAGTTTAAGTAAAAATCTCACTTAAGCTTTTTATTGAGGATGACGTGTGGTCTCTTTCTGGGTCATTGGAACACCTCAATTCCTTTTTTTCCATTTACAGGATACCACAATTCTAGCTGTGCTATCTGCTCCTCTCGATCTCTCCCGAGTCTGTTGAATGCACCACACACACATCTCTCCCTTGATGACTTCCATGCCCATTAATTGCAACTCACCACTCTTGCAACGGTACATGTAACAGTGTTATTCATCTGAAACAAAGCAAGCCAAATGTAAACAGCACTGATAGTGTCAGTAATTATGCAGTGTTATGTTTCTAAAGTATTATATGACTTCCAATGAAATTGGAATAAACGCCAGTTATATGATAGCAATATCACGGTAGAAGAAAAATTAACATTTAAGTCAACTTTCCAGGATCACATACTGTACCGTACGTGTCTATTACTTAGAAAGAGACTTTAAGTCAATTGGCATTTGGGTTTTCCATTTGTCTTACAAAATTGCCTCCAGGAACATCACAATCTTTGGAGCCTCAGACTCAAGCATCGTTTCCATCTCAGACTGCTCCAGTTTAATAGCTTTTAGGATCCCAACAGAGTTGAACTCCTCTCCAGCATCTGACAGGCAAGAAACAAAAAGTAGGCCTAACAGTTTTGTGTTGGTTTATATGGAAACCCGCGGGAGTCTGACCGGCAGTTTATGTCGAGAAATATGTTCAAAACATTCCAATAGCATCAACATTTTGAGACAGCACTCCAACAGGAATTGCTCAGGGAAACACCTGCTTTTTGTCCCTGGTCACACATTAGAAAAATCAACAACATACTGATGTTTGGGTTTACTTCTTGACTCACAT
The DNA here is from genome assembly GCA_032876305.1 of Orestias chungarensis. Taxonomy (NCBI): domain Eukaryota; kingdom Metazoa; phylum Chordata; class Actinopteri; order Cyprinodontiformes; family Cyprinodontidae; genus Orestias; species Orestias chungarensis. The sequence continues at coordinate 1,106,223 of JAVLVB010000022.1, forward strand.
CTTGACCCCAATGCATCTCACAGAACTGCAACTTATAACTGACTTGTGCGTGTTAACACAGCTTGCTCATCATCGCGGGAGAAAGGCAGAAGGGGACACAGCTGTGACAAGAGTTCTCGAAAATACTTGGAAGGAAAATCACCAACGCTTCTGCTTGATATGAGTGGCAGGATGTTGGAGGCAAGACGGGACACTTTAAGCTGAAATTAGTTCTCAGATGGGTGCTGAGATGCCGTTTTTCTGTGAGCAACGAGTGGCTTGTTTTATGGTGCTGCTTGGTGCTTGATTTTCAATTTCTTGTTTGTTCTTTCGGTATTCAATCTTCTCTGTAAGTGTCCTTTGTTTGTCCCCTCTGATGTGTTGTTAGAATATAACGACGTTCTGTGCATGTTTACCCAGTTTTTCTTTTTGGATCGCCACCTGACATCCTCCTGTTTGGGAATGCTGCATTCACACACAGAAAAAAAGTAGCTCATTTCATTGTATACACTGACAGCTTTTATCCAAGCTTTCCTCCTTGCTTTTCAGTCTTTTTAAGGCTCTCTTACTCACATTTTCCACATAGCGTGCCCCATTCACTTGGGCTCCCTTTTTCTGTCCCATTATCATCCATCTTCTTCACCTTGGTTGTCGCAGTTGCCATTATTACTTCCATTCCATCTCCATCCCTCATTGCCTCTGTGCAGAGCAACACAAATTGCACAGTTTGTGTTACAACGACACAGATGTTGACCTCGGATAGCAAAACTTTCTAGTGTAGAGAAATCTGAGAAAGAAATATATTCACAGCCCATCAATTTTTGTATATTTTATGTCAAAACAAACAAACAAACAAAAACTGAATTCAATTTATTCAGTTTGGATTTTATACAATACACCAACATATCACAGTGTATCTTTGTAGGGTGAAAGGAAAAAAGGAGAAGATTTTTTTCATAAAAATGAAGTTACAAACTGTGGCTTAGATTTCATTTTAGCCTCCTTCAGTCTTGTTGCGTAAAACATAATCCAGTTAACCAACTGCCTACTGAAAACACTATTCGTAATCATGCCTGACTTACAAGTACAGACCAACAAACACACTTATGTATATAGTTGTGGGTATATTTAAAGCATTCCTAGGTTACAAATATCCAAATCTTTGAATTTCTCTTTGTAAAATCCTTCGTCTTAAAAGAGAACATCTATCCACATAATAATCTTACCTTTGTTAAGCAAGCACACCAGGTACCTGATGAAATAAGTTAACAGAAAGTAAATTAAGAAAAAAAAACATTGCTGTAAGAAAGCCATAAGACCCACCAAACATCGAAAAGGGCCTTTTCTCAGAAAAAAAAGCAATAATGCACCGTTAATTAAGCTGGTGGCAGCATCATGATGTTGGGACAGTGGTTTTCTTTAGCAGGTACAAGGAAAGGGAACAGAGCGGTTTGTCCATCAATGAAGCAAAACATTGCAGTACTGCAAAATTCTTTAGGCAATCTTCCAAAAACAGGCCTTGAATAATTCAATTATTCTTTACATATATATTTTTAAATTGATCTTTAATTGGCCTGACCAAGAACACCCCATGCCAGTTATTGACCAATTAAGCAATGATCTATTCTTTAGAACTGATTGAAGAGAATCAACATTATTTGCCAATTCCTATGAAAAACCAAGAAAGTGAGTTCGAGTAAATTTCGGATCACAATCAGTGTCTATGGATGATGGAGTCAGTACTCGACACATTATATGGTTCACATATTACCAAAAAACAGATCCAACCTACACATGACCAAATACTTCAAACTCAAATTTGTCTCTTTGTGTTTTCTGTGAACAAAACATAAACAAAAATCCTCTTTTTTAAGCCTTCAACTGACATGGAATATATACTGTTGTAGAATCCATTTCAACTTTGTTTATTAAAAGAACTCAGAATATATTGTTTGTATTTTACGTGACCATTTTTCTAATATTTTCTTAGGAAATGTTTACATTTTTTTTCTTGTTTGCCATGTTACAGCATCAGTGCTTTGAGCTGCACAGTATACAAAACAAACTTTATTGGATATTGTTATTGTATCTTGAATTATTTATTACTGAATTAATTTAATGTTTAATTTCTTACAGCAAAGAAATGCTATAGGGACATTTCACAGAACTATACATTCGAAAGATTGTCCATGCCATATCGCAGATGTGCATAGAGACATAATCCACATAAATATAAATATAAAAAATCTATCTTGGTGGAGATGCGACTCTATTTAAATAGGAACTAGTTGTTGTCAGATAAAAAATGTTTAAGTTTTAGTTGGTAGAAAAAGCAGATGTGCCACATATAAACAGAGCCATCATTGCCATCATGGAAAGACTCTGCAATATGAGCAGGGGGCTAAACGAATGCTGTGCGAACAGCTGCAGCAGGTTTATGATCATAGCCAACGATGGTTTGATGAGCCAGTGAAAAGAGGGCAGATCCAAAGTCACAGACAACTATGCTACTGAAATCCTTCTTCAACTTAACTTTTGTCCTGTGTTTGACATATTTCAGGAAACATCAGATCTGTCTACCTACCTGTTTAAATTACTATTTAAGTAAAGCAGTGAAAATATGACACACAAGCATCTGACCAGTTTATTAGCTAAGTTTAATAAACAATTTTTAGAAGGTTTGAAAAATGTTGCAGCATTATCAGTTGCAATTCTTTGGTAAAAGATTTTTGTCAAGGTTTAGTTTTGTTTCTTTGTCTTCGAGGTCAGACTGTCTGCCGGTATGGCTCAAAATGTGGGCTTTAAATCATTGCAAAGGTGTTCTGCCATGTTCTGAACTCAGACAAAGCTGATCTGCATACCCAACTCGCTCATCCCAGTCTGTGTTGACCTTGTTTTGTATACTTGTTCACAATCATGTCAAGACAGGAAATGGCGACCCAAACTATTAACAGGAAGTTGGGTGCATGAAATTGTCCAGGTATGCTGAAGCGTTAAAAGTTCCTTTCAGGCAAGTTAATAAATTAACTCCTGGTAATTGTCAATCCCAGAGATGCCCAATGGATTTCCGAACAGAGATGAGATTCATCATGCCAGACAAATTGTCTCTTGTGCTCTAGAGGTCAGTGATGGTGCGGTTTAGACTACCACATTCGCCACACTGCATTCCTCTTGGTGATGTACAACTTTGAACTGTACAGCCATGGAAACCACACACAAAAATCTGTACACGCTGATTTTAAGAAAAAAAAAAGTTTTATCCACACTGCATTTGTTTTAATCTGAAGGGAGAATCTTGCAAGCCCTGACTAAATATATCAACGCTTGCACTATAATCCTATTATTATTACACTATTTAGGTACTATGTCGGCAATGACTAACATCTGCACTGATGGAATTTCCCTCATCTTCCCTTTCCATGCTTTGAGTGGCTAAAACTGGCACAGATTCAACCCACTTGAATCTACTTGATTCAGTGGTTAATCAGAATAACGACAGAGGCTGCTAACAACATCGCAGACTAGTCAAAGGAAGACAATCTTGTAAGGCTTTGTATATGTGATTAATGATATGTGTGCTGAGCAAAGTTATCTAGTTAAGCTTACTTCCAATCAGTTGTTGGATGGGTCAAGAATGGGACACACCAGTTGGCGGATGGTATAATCTGGTTATGCCACATGGAAAACTGGTGCCGAATTAAACCGGGCACAATGGCTACAACTACCACTAAAGTCCATAGAAAACAGACAAAGGCTTTTGGGTCTGGCAAGGGCAGCAATACCGTTACGGTGTGTGACTGTAGGAAGGAAGGGAAAAATAAGGATGCAAAGAAGGAACAAAACTCTAAAATACAAGGAGATGTCAGAGAAGCATCAGCACAGTGGTTTCTGTGTAACACTTTAATCATCAAGCAATCAATACAAATTAACTTGAATTCAATTTAATTCAGTTTATTTATATAGCACTAATTTACAACATTGTCTCAAAACACTTTACAAGAGAAATTATTACATTCCAATCATACATACATGCATGCATTTTAAATAAATGAGAAAAAAACTCAAAAATAAAACCCAGTAGATTGCATTGACTACTTCACTTCCAGCAATCAGTCCCGCTGGATCAGCACAACGGAACAATAGCATATGATGTGTCATTAATATTGGTCCTGACAGAATCAAAGGAAATTGAAAAAGTTAATAGCAGCAGATGGAGATCGTTGCTGGATCTGCTGGTTGAACCACCAACTGAGTTCCCCCTCCAGGAATTTGCCTCACCTAACAGAAACTGAAGACCAGGCTTAGCCTCTGTGGAGAGAGCGACACTGATTGAAAACAGAAATTTAACAGTTGAAGCACCTGCACAATTATTGTATAGTGGATTAAGATTTGATTATAGCAGATAGATGTACAGTGACGTTTTAGCTTAGAGAATCGTATTTCTGGACGGACAATAAAAGAATGTCGATGTCGTTGAATAACAAAAGTTTTTTTCCTGCACGAAATCAATATAAGAAAACTCTCAGATACTGATAGATCCAATAAACACAAAGTTGGGCTGGTTGCTGTGCGAAGCCATGGCCTAATGATATTAAATCAAGCAATTTCCTCTGAAAGGTTTGGTCTGCACACCGCTTGTTTTAGTTAATGCAAGATATTCAGACACAAACCCTAAAGTTAAACTCAAGACAACTCAAAAGAGTTGGAAAACCAGTGAATATTTTGGAGGGGCTTAGGAGGACATTTTAGCAGCAAAAGAACTTCACAAATATTTCCCTTCATGGAGGAGTGACTGTAGCCATGTAGGAAACACTGTAAACTGTAGATTCAAGATTCAGTTTACCGTGTTTATATAACGGCTGTTGGGTTTAAAAGAACAAACTCTTGAAAATTTAACAAAGAGCAAAGATAAATGTGAAAGGTAAAAGCTATTTCAGAATAGTTGATCGATGTGCTTTCTGAGCAGCTGTGCTAAAAGAGGAAAACTATGATAACTTTACATTATTATAAGGAATATTTCAAACACAGGCAGGTTACAACACATGTCGTTTCAAGGCATATGAGGAAACCCAGCAGATTGCCTCCAGTCATTGACTTGCAGCACTCATTCCTCAAGAATCAGCACACCAAAACGATAGCTTGAATTGTGTCATTGACTTAATAACAATCCCTCATACTGAGCATGCATATAGTGAGAATGAAGAGGAAAAATTCCCTTTTGACAGGAAGAAACCTCCAGGGTAACATGGCTCAGTACAAGCAGCCGTATGCCACGACCTGGCTGCACAACCAGCCAATGTCCTCCTGCAAGAAGCTGTCTCAGCTAACAGAATGCCAGACCAAGTGTGGCTTCTACAACATGGAGGGAAGAACACGAAGAAAAAAATAAAAGGTTAACAGTGGAAATAACTGCAACTAAAGCAAGCTTGACAAAAGAAGAAGAAAGTAGCAGAGTGAGAAGTGCTCAGATTGTCCTCCAGTAGCCTGAAACTATAGCAACATAACTACATTAATAGCTTAGGATAACCTAACATAATTATATTAATTGCTTAGGATAACCTAACCCTGTAGAGTGATACATCAGAGACGTAGAGCAAAGAAAAACCGTCAAAGAAGAACCGCATTTATGTGCTGCGCTATACATGCAAGGCATAGTTTTAAAGTTTTTATTTTCAAAAAACTTGTAGAACCACTTATAATTTTACCCTCCTCTCAACCATGATGTAATACTGTCGCAAAAAAAAATACATTGACGCTTGGGGTAAAAGCATAGTATGACTTGAATAGGTTTAAAGGGACTCATAAGCCTCTTTACGCACTAAAATTAAAGCAAGAGATTAAAATGTATTCATAATATCTAATGTCCAAACTCCCAGATGTAAAAGGACCTGCTAGTCTGATCATTTTTAAATTTCTGTTTTTCAAAAGATGCTGCCTGAGTGGAAGGTTTTTTGCAAATAACTGTATTTTCAAAGAAACTTATAAGGCATACAGAGTTTAGGATTGTAGTTTTGATCAGTCTTAGTATTTTATGATTTGACCTTGACTTTGGTCAAATGAAGCTCTGATTGCTGTAGAAAAGAACATCCATCTATTCGTTCATCCATAAACTTTTCCTGTTTTAGGTCAATAAAAATGTTTTAACAATATTTTATTACTGTCATGAAAGCTGTTGGTTTGATTCCATCATACTTGTGCCACATATGGATGTGCCACGGGGCAAGTCACTTAACATAAGGACTTGTCTCTAGAATCAAGAATCAAGAATCAGTTTATTTATATAGCGTCAATTTACAACAGATGTCGTCTCAAGGCACTTCACAGAAAATCAATTAAAATCAAAGATACATCATAACAAATCAATTTGAAAAAGTTTCCAATCTAAGGAACCCCAGCAGATTGCATCGAGTCATTGACTTGCAGCATTCACTCATCTGGAATCAGCAGACCAAAACAATGGCTTGTGTTGTCGTTGACTTTACAGCAATCCCTCATACTGAGCATGCATGTAGCGACAGTGGAGAGGAAAAACTCCCCTTTAACAGGAAGAAACCTCCAGCAGAACCAGGTTCAGTACAAGCAGCCATCTACCACGACTGACTGGGGGTTTGAAAAGACAGAAAGCTTAATTAGAAGCACAGGATACTGAAATAATAGAGCAGTTGTAGAGTGTCATTGGAAGCATCTCAGCCCATGTTCGCATCCAAGAAGCTGTCTCAGCTAACAGAACGCCAGCCCAGGTGTGGTTACTATGGAGAGAAGAACAATAAGAGAAAACAAAAGGTTAACAAGGTTGAAATAACGGTAACTAGGTAGATTGGACAAAGGAAGAAATTAGCAGAGAGAGAAGTGGTCAGATTGTCCTCCAGCAGTCTAAGCCTATAGCAGCATAACTATAGAAAAACATAAATAACTTAACCCTATAGAGTGAGATATGAAGAAGGTAGAGCAAAGGAGAACTGTCTGTAAAGACTGAGTTCCTCCCCAACCGGATTAGGCTGTCTTCTCTACCTCTTCCTAACTATAAACTTTATCAAACAGGAAGGTTTTAAGCCTAGATTTGAAACTAGAAAGGTTGTCTGCCTCACGGACTAAAGCTGGTTCCACAGGAGAGGAGCCTGTTAACTGAAAGATCTGCCTCCCATTGTGATTTTAGAGATTCTAGGAACCACCAGTAAACCTACAGTCTGAGAGCGAAGTGCTCTGTTAGGGACATAAGGAGTAATCAGATCTCTGATATACGATGGAGCTTTATTAGTGAGGGCTTTATATGTCAAAAGAAGAATCTTAAAATCTATTCTAAGTTTGACAGGGAGCCAATGAAGGGAAGCTAAAATTGGGGAGATGCGATCTCTCTTTTTAAGTTTCATCAGAACTCTTGCTGCAGCATTTTGGACCAACTGTAGACTTTTAATTGCATTTTGTGAACTTCCTGCTAACAAAGAGTTACAATAGTCCAGCCTTGAAGTAATAAATGCATGGACTAGCTTTTCAAAATCTGTCCTAGAGAGAATATTTCAAATTTTTGCTATATTCCTAAGATGAAAGACGGAAATCTTACAGACCTGTTTTATATGAGACTTGAAAGACATTTCCTGATCAAAAATAACACCAAGGTTCTTTACATTGTCACCAGATGCCAACCTGATTCTATCCAGGTCAAGTGGCTGACTAAGCAATTTCTTTTTTAGAGGTTCTGGTCCAAAGATAACAACTTCTGTCTTTTCAGAGTTCAAGAGCAGAAAGTTTGAAGTCATCCACATTTTTATGTCATCTAGACATGCCTGTAATCTACCAAACTGACTGGATTCATCAGGATTTATAGATAAATACAGTTGTGTATCATCAGCATAACAGTGGAAATTAACACTATGCTGTCTGATGATTTTACCAATAGGGAGCATGTATATAGTAAATAGAATTGGGCCAAGTACAGAACCCTGTGGTACTCCACAAGTAACCTTATAATGCGGAGAAGATTTGTCATTTAGATGAACAAACTGGGATCTATCAGACAAATACGATTTAAACCAGCCTAGTGCTTTTCCCTTGATCCCCACAGTGTGTTCGAGCCTTTCAATGAGGATATGGTGATTGACTGTGTCAAAAGCAGCACTGAGATCTAACAGAACTAGAATAGACACGAGCCCATTGTCTGAGGTAGAGAATATCATTAGTAACTATAAGGCGAGCTGTCTAAGTGCTATGATGAGCTCTGAAACCTGACTGTCTCTAACAGTTAAATTATTTGTGCTTGTGGACATTTGAAATCTGTAACCTAGTTTCTTTCACATTGATTGTCATTTTAGGCCATGAGGATATAGAAATATTCTACTAGTGAAAAATGTCTTTCTCTTTCCAGGATGAGATAGTATGGTGAGAAAATGAAAAATACAAAAATCACTCTTCAGAAATATGTATCTCGTTATTCTGTTGTTTAGCTGGGTTGATAATCCTTCCCACAACATGAAAAGTGTATTCTAGTTTGCTTTAACAGTACTAGCACTGTGTGAAAATATTAGTCTTCCACTGTAGATACAGTCTGTCATAAATAATAAAAATGATCTCAAAATCAGTTACTGAATCAATGTAAATATGGCACAAGACTATTACATGAATAACAACATTTTCCAACCATTTAAAAGTTTAGAAATAATCAGATGCATTTAGTTTAAGAATGTCCATACTTGGTTGACAAAGCTGTTTTCCATATTTTTTTATTGACCCAGGAACTTGAATACATTCGACACATGGGTAACAGTAATTTAATCATTTATAAAGATGCTGCATTAATTATTGACACATAACCCAGGGCCTTCTTCCCAAAGGTTAAAAAGTTTGCAGGGCGGCCTAAAAAAATACCGACATGCATCTGGTAATTCCCATCACGTGTTTTCAGATCAAACTGGGACAGGAAACTCTGAAAATATCAACCCCATTCTTGTTTTTGCTGAAGCTTTCATATGACTTCCAAAAAGGAAACTGAAGTAGGGCCATCAAAGCCGGGTGGAAAAAAGAAGTTTAATAAAGGTTGTACAGTGTCTTAAAGAATAACATTAGCTAAATAAGTATTACGTAAAATAAAAATTTGTAGGTTTTGAATTAGACAAAATATTCTGAAGTCTGGCATTCATTTGCCTTCAGCTGCCTTTAGTGGATACCCCTAATCAAAATCTTGTGTACCAGTTTGACATAGCAAACTTATCTGATGAAAACACAACATGAACATTTGTGTTTGTATATTGGTCGTACTGTATTCATTTAGCTGAGATAATAAAATCTTTTACTTAATGCAAAAAATAAGAAGCCTCAGGTCATAACTTTTCCCCCTTTTGGGTATGGATGAAAGGACTGAAGTCTCTTTATACCATAACTCTCTAAATCTGCTTCCTGCTGCTATGACCCAGGATGTCGACGGCTGTATATTAATGTGAGGAAATCTTTTGTCTGCAACCGGCAACTTCAGAGTCCATTTGTCTTGAAGATGTAGCACCGCACCAGTGTTTGGCTGAGGTGCACACTTCACACCCATTTATTGAGAAAAACAGATGAACACAGAAGCCTTCCTCAGAATTAATGCTGACGTCTCTTACTATAAATTACAGGCCACTGGTTCATTAGGGGTTGTTACTATTGTGACAAAGAGGTCTTGACTGCTTTTTTGTTGTTTGTCTTTTTGCAGAAGTTATAAATCTACTACATTGAGCATTCTGTATTCACACAGGGTTACAGTAGGGTTGCATGTGGACATTCAAAAAGAAATATCTCTGTAACCCTCCTTCAGTCTTTGGTTTAGGTTGATCTGACATGTCATTGAAGAGATTTAAAAATAGATTTTTTCTGACCATGCTTCTATAACACTATTCATGACTGTGTTCAAAGTTTATGGAAGCAAAGCATTTTGTAAGTTCGTCAAAGAAGTAAGAGGAGGTCTGCATTAGCTCAAGACCTTAGATAAGCTTTTACTCTGCAGAGATCCTAAGCTGTGCTGAGGCTCCAAAACGTTGAGCTTTGTGTTAAACTTTAGGAAAACAAAAATGGACTCAAAAAAAACTACCATTCACTGATGGAATTAAGAGAGATTTTTTTTAACTCCTATCCCTGATTAATTATTAAAAAAACTGGAAGAACAAGTCATCAACCAACATGTTACATACTATCAGACCTATCACACAACACACCATTAGAAAGCTTGCTGATATCCAAGAAACCCATGTTTTTACTCCTCTGTGAAATATTAAGTCACATTTAAAATCATATTTTCTTCTTTTTTTTATACCTCCATTAGGTAAAATTCATGTTTGATTGTTTTAAAAATATGATTCTACTACTTAAACAACTCCTATTGTTTTGTGGTGTCTTTTACAAAATTAGCTTTGATTATTAACCTTAAATCAGTAACAGTAATTCTTCCTCTTTGCTTTGAAGTTAAACTTAATTAAATAAGAAAGCCTCTGTTTCAACATTTTGAATATTTTCCATCTTGTTTTACAATTAAGATTTTTTCTGTCTATTTCCAGCTATGAAGCAACACCTAACCACGCTTTCCAATTAATCTCTCATTTTGTCCCCTTAGATATTCTTGACGAAACTGGAAACATATAAATCTTGAAGTCACATCTGTAACATAACCTAATTACCATTTCCACCGTGATTCTGAACTATGTTATTCTTCGTTATGATTAATTTCCTTGTAGGACTTAATGTTCCTCTAAGGTATTAAAGAGGAGCTTTACAGGGGCAATCAATTACGCTCAAACTGAGAGGTGTTGCAACCGTGTTGTGGGCAGAACTCTGCACTTTGTGTGGGTGTAAATGTTGGTGTGTGTTTGTGTTTTAGGCAGTTCCAGGACATCCTGAGTGATGAGCTGAAACCCCCTGCTGTGAACTGATGAAACAGAAGGAAATAACAGTTATCTATAGCTTTGTGTTTGTGTATTCATATCCGCATGTGCATGTGTTTGCCTGTGTATGGCTTAGATTCTGTACACTTGACTGAGCATATGTGAGGGAGCAGGATTTAGCTCCATGTGGTCCACCCAATTAAAAAGGGTTTCATCGCGCAAAATCGTTAAAGGGGCATCCCGCAGATCTTATAGATATAATTCAGTCTGCGATTTATAACCGGAGATAGAAGACGCTGTTGGGATTGTTAAGCGATTTCAGTATGAGCCCTCAGACAGATCAACAAAACCTCTTTGATGAGGATTATGAGTTTTCCAGTCCAGTTTGCATGAAACTCAAAATAGTTGAGATGAAACTCTATCGCTGAGGCACTGCTGTCAGAAAGGTTCGATACTATTTTCCTGGTGTTTATTGTTATGGGTCCAACTATGGTTTATGGTTTTTATATTTAGTTTAAGCCGTAATATGTGACCCATTCAAGCTCAAATTTATATTTTTAAGTGGACTTCTATGAAACGTTTTTCAGTAATCAGAAATCAAGGGGAGGCTCTCTACCTGCACTAGATAGATAGTTATTAAATTGAGTTTATAGAAAAAGGAAGAAACTGTTGGTGCTTTGACACTAATATATTATCAGAATGCAGGGCCATCCTTCTCGTTAGTAAAAACTTTCTTCTACCAAAGTGCATAATTTTGTATCCTTACATGGTTGTCGGGTGATAATGAGATGAGTTGTCTCTATTCTACTCTAAGCTGGTAGCTTGTGGAATGATGCATTCACTGAGTTGAGAAATGGTTGAACTTTCAGTGTCTGATCTGGCCAACCGCTGATCAGAACGAGACAGTTTCTAGGTTTATTGTATCAGTGAATCTTAAACTCCTATAGAAAGGTGTTTGCATATGGTCAATTTCTTTCTGACAGCATCCATTTAAAAAAGAAAAAAACGCAGATTCAGTGTCATATACTGTTCATTTCTGTACTCCTTTTTTCTGTTGTTGTAGGTAAATATCAGCTCAGAACATCTGGAAAGCTACGCAGGATTTCTGAAATGAAATGTTAACTCTCAGCATTTTACAAGTATAGTTTTTTTTTTATACATGGACAAAAGGCCAGGTGTTTGTATAATGAGACGTACTCATCAAACTATTTTCTGAGCAACAATGGGACCTATACTGATTTAAACTTTGTGTGTGTGTGTGTGTGTGTGTGTGTGTGTGTGTGTGTGTGTGTGTGTGTGTGTGTGTGTGTGTGTG
>JAVLVB010000022.1:1118460-1148379 GCA_032876305.1 Orestias chungarensis
ACATGGGCAAGGCTAGGAGCAACGAGGAATAGCAGACGATCCAGCGGTGAGTGTGTGAATGAATGTGGCTTAAGTAGTGAGAACCGGGGTGTGATTGGTTGAGAAGAGGAGTGAATTATTGCAGACAGCTGTGAATGAAGGCGGAGTGACGAGACACAGGGAGGAAACGGAACCAAACAAAACACACATCATGACAATATTAGGTAAACAGAAGAGCATGCCTTGTATTTGGCTGTGTTGTTGCTTCATTATGCAGAATCAATCGTTTACACCTTTGAGTCAAAGTCAACACAGCTGCTCCACTGACCACAAGAATTCACTGCAGATAAATAAATTTGACGGCGCATTACGGTCCTGGAGGAGTGAATGCCGAAGGTTGATGACTTAATGCCATCTGTGAAGATTCTTTAGATTTAAAACATTTTAAACAGCTTTAAATAAAAAACGGCACTTGATACACTGTTTAGTGGAATCTATGCATGATCATCTGTAAATCATATTTCATATGAGGTGCCTTTAGATGACGTATGCGTTAAATTGTAAACTGTATGAATTCATTGAATTGAAATGTTAAGTAATAGAAATGAAAGAAGCAGTATCAGGTCGTATGTTTCTAGTAGTTTGAACATATCTTTGAACCTTACAAACCAAAGGAACCTCTGGTTTTATTTATGTAAATCAAGTAATACATTGCTATTCAGTGATACCCAGGTTTGACCTAATGATCAGCCAACCCTACTATCAAGTCTATCATACACTGTAATGTTGTCTATGAGGCGTCCTCTGTGTCTGGTGACCTTCATTTACTGTTTCCACTAAATGTCAGACCCTGGAAAAAAAATCTCTCAACTGGCGATTGTGCAACAATACCCTGTAGTGCCGTCCTACATGTGCCAGATTCTTGCGAAGAAGCCAGTTATATCCATTACTGGTCTGCAAGTGCACCGCGTTATTACACACAGTTTCTTTACAAGACAAGACCTGTTCATACAAGAGGATGTAGTTGGGCTGCACGCCTGCAGGGTTTGTCTGGATATTTTCTTATCTTAATTTGAGGAATTTATTGAATGTCAAAAATGTTATCTGTGCTCTCTGAGAGAGAGGCTGAAATGAATTCATCTTCGACACCTTTCATGCAACCAGCGGACATAACTCCTTTTGTTCTCAGTGCTTTGTGACCCCTTCAAAGACTTTTGACATTGAAAGGAACATCGGTCTCTTTTTATGTTTCTGCCCTATCTGTAGTCCTGTCAGTACTCTAGGAATAAGTACCGCCTGGATCTCTAGACGCTACCAAAAGCAATCTAATTGTGGAAAAAAAGGTCAACAATTGAACAACTCAATTCCACATTGCTTCTACAGTGCGCCTCGCCTCTCTCTGTCCTCACAGTGGTATCACTCCTAATGAAAATGAATGTGCCTATGTTCCACCTCGACAAAAAAGGCACACACATACATAAACACACTTATGAAACGATGTCCATTCATTCAACAAATTTTATTCTGATGTTCCCTGCAGCCATAGAGTCTCATCCTCAATTTAATTCCTGATTCAGAAGGCCGGCCATAGTCACTTTGGAGCCCAAGTGAAGGTCTTATGTAGGTTCAAAGTTGGATTTTTGTATGTTGTTATTGTATCTGAATAGAAAAAGACTTTAAACCAGATTGAACTAGTGAAAAACAAAATTCCACGAATTAATGAAGTTGAATAGATTATCGGATTGAAATAATTATGCTTACAATAATGTATATGCGCACACAGTTTACTTGCTTTTGAATTCACAGTTGTTCTTGATTATTTTGACCAACTCTCTTGGACCGTTTCTCGTTGGTTTGTCTTCAGTTTTGCTTTATGTTTTTTGCGAAACACTAAACACGCACCTGTTTCACTATCCCTCACACCAGCAGACCATTAAATGAGTCATGTCTGTGTTGCTCTTTACCAACCTGGATGGAGGATATCAAGACAAGAGTGAGACTCAATATTAGGAATTACACTAGGTGTAATAGAGTATATTTTTTTGTGATATGACTTTTTAATTATTTACAGTATTTACAGCTGCCCTCCTGCACCTCTGATAATCTTAGCTTATAGAGGCCATGCAACAGGCCAGCCATTCTGATTCATTCCCTACAAACGTGTCCCTATTAACTTGCCTGTTAATGGGGATGATGTTGCTGATTTCTCTCTGCCTGCCAGATGTTATTTCTTGACATCTACCAATTCATTAAAATGTCCTTCTGAAGCTGCTTTCTATTTTTCCAAAGTCAAAGACACCACAATGCATATGTATACAAGTGAAACACATGAAGAAAGGGATGTGTGCATTTGGAAACATTTGGGGAGGAAAACAGAGACACAGTGAAGCCTACTAGATACTTGCTGTGGACAAAGGCAGCAGACACACATCCTGCAATCAATCATATTTGGCAGTCATTAACAGAACATCCCAGCCAAAACATGGTGGTGCAAAGTGCTGTGGCTATGCCTTTTGACTTTGCACTTATTGTGATTTTGTGAACTCCTAATCTGTGATAGTGCATGAGGTTTTAGTTGTAACTCAAATGTTAGTGCCAGTTCTTTGTTTTGATCAAACAGAATTTTTGAGACTGATGTAGTTGGTCTAAGGCTTTTTTTGTACTGTCATTTCTCTTTCTTCAGGCATTCTAGGTTGGCTCGTACTTCCTTTCATTGTCTCATTGTTGCTCCTATTGAAGGGAACACAACACAAAATATTAGGATAGAATAGAAAGATCCTTTAATGTCCCACGATGGTTAAAGTCTTTTGTAACAACAGAGGTCACAGGCAAATAGACACTATATAAAAAAGAGAAAAACAGACTAAACTAATGTACAGTAAGAGCAAAACATCAACACAAATACTGTGCAATTTTGATGTGCAAATAACCAGCAGGGGTCTAAACACTTATTTGGTTTGCTGGGAGCAGTGATGGTTAAAGAGTTTAAGAGCTGCAGCGAGGTGGGATTAGCAATGACGCTTTGGAAGCAGCACTGAACGAGCTCTCCAGTTCAGTAACAGCTTCATGTATGGCGTGGGAGTTGTTGTAAAACATAGATGTTGTTTTAGATAGAGTCATCCTCTATTACCAGCTTTGTCAACGAAGCAACCTAGTATGAATCTTATCCAACTTCTTCTTCTCAGCCGTAGATAAGCTGAGAGTTAGAAAGTTGACATTTCTAACAAGATCGTCTGATGTAACCAAGGCTGATCACTAATGTTCTCCCTGATTATTATTGTCAATTAATAATAATGGAGAACTGCCACTGATGAGCTACACTTTCACTTCTTTTACACTAATTCTTAAACCTTCTCACCCATTCCATTTTATAACACATTCTACCCTGATGCAAATTTACAGTAAATTGAGGCAACCTGTGTTCTGACACAGGTTTTGGGACGTTTTGTTTGAGAACATTAATGGACAGAATCACGAAGAACAAGGAAATCATCAGACATGTAAGTAAAATGTTGTGAAAAGGTTGAAAGAAAGTGTAAATCATAGAACAATTCAGTTGAAAGAGTATATGGCAAATGGAAATCAAATCCTATCCATGTTCTAGCTAAATCTGACAGCAGTAAAAACTTGAGAAAACGTTAGGGTTTCGACAAAGTATTTACTCTGCAGGACTTAATATAACTGCACTCCAAAGACAATACCCTTTTCCTTCCTTTTAGCAATTAAGCTCTACTTTACATACTATAGGCTTGTTAACCAGAATTTAAATGAAACAGATTAAAGTTTAATGTTACAAGACTATTAATGAGCTGACAATCTACGCTACACACAGGAACATCAGGTGTAACAGTTGGAGTTTGATTTACATACTCTTTGTACCACATGGTTACACAAAAACACTTTGAGGGAGCCAGAATTCAGCTAATTTATAGAGTAACAAATAACAAAAAAAGGCTTCAATCCAATATGTGATTTACTTTACTAATATTATTTTATGTATGTGTAGATGGTAGGGAATCAACTTATTTCACCAACTCTACATGTATTTGATGTTATCCCACCTGACACAACACAATGTTCTACAGTTGTGTTTAGATGAATAATTCCATGTACTCCCATCAAGCTCCCTTATCCTTAGTTATTTAAAGTCAAATGTCACCCTTACAATCACTAATGTGTTTTCATGTGACTCGTCTGCATCGGCTGAACGCCCCATCTAAGTTATCACCCCCTCCCATCCCCCCGACAGAGCGGGGAAGACGATGATGGAAGGGTGAAAAGTGTGATTAGACGGGTGAGCGTGTAGCTTTCCAAGGCATTCATGTTCCTCTGCCATGATTCGACTTTACTTTGATATGAAGGGGACGTTTGAGCTTTCTCAAGTTCTGCCAACGGCCTGGAATACCTAATCATACAGATAAAGTTTCTCAATGAGCACCAACAGAGATGTACTTTTTACTTTTAGCTTAAATTTTGAGCTGTCATGGTGACGCCTGAAACAAAATGACATTTATAATTCCAGCGCTGCAGATCTTAAAACGCCCTGGCTGTATGTCAGATGCCAGAAGCTGGGGGTATTTTGACAGAGGTACATGCTTGTGTTTAATAAATTATTAGATTAAGAAAAAAAAAGACCTGAAGTTATGTGGAAACAGAGGTTTTACTCGGGGAAAGTTTCTAAACTTAAGAGTTGTGACATGAGAAGTTCAAACCGATCAAAGTATTTCATCTTTTTGGTCATTTTCATAAAACTTTGGTCACATTCAACTCTCAGAAGATAAGTTTTGGTGTGTATCACTTCATATTTGCAGTGCTGTAATATTATGAAATCCTGATAGATTCCCACTTTTTTTGCTTTTTGTCACATTGGAGGAAGAGCTTAAGCTTTCTGGAGGAGTTGTCCCTTTTGGACTAATTTTTGGGAGGGTTTACCACTGTTCCATACTTTGTGGATGTGTGAATAATGGCTCTACCTGTAGTCTACTCAAATCTTATTAATTGTTTTATAACATTTTCCTGAGAGTTTAAAAGTTTTGAGACATAATGTGTTTTTTAAAAACACCAGGTAAGTTTGAAAAGCTTGTTTTCTTTAATATGGTAAAATTTTCCTTTGAACCTAACTTAAATGTAACTCTAGCAGCTTGTCTTAAGTCAATTTTTTTTATAAATATTGATAAAAAGTAGTAGTTTTAGCATTTTTTTTTTTTTTGCATTAAACAAAGTGATAGGGAAAAATCTGCCAGTGGAAATATTACAATTTATGGAAAACTATTGATTT
Source organism: Orestias chungarensis (assembly GCA_032876305.1). Lineage (NCBI taxonomy): Eukaryota > Metazoa > Chordata > Actinopteri > Cyprinodontiformes > Cyprinodontidae > Orestias > Orestias chungarensis. The sequence continues at coordinate 1,123,718 of JAVLVB010000022.1, forward strand.
AAAACAGGCTCCTGCAACTTGCTGAAAAGTCACTTCTGAGATAATTATGTCTGATTTCAAGTTTACTTAGATGTTTGCAATAGAATCTGGTTTAAACCCCTTGGTAATATTTTTTGTGTTTTGCAGTGTTGTCTTATCATCTGTGATCAACATTTGTTTTGATCTCCTCACATTTGAATAATGAGTTGTCCAAAACATAAATGCAGAAGTAGTAAGCGTACGCAATTACAGAATAAGGAAACAGTTTTATGTAAAAGATAGAGATAAAATTACCAGTAAATTAATTCTACTTTTTTATGGCTGAGCTGGAGTCAACCTGCTCCACTTCATTTTTCCCAGGGGGTTTACAGGTGCTTCCAGCACATTCCTGCAAAAAAAATTTCAGGTGTGGTAGATACTAATTGTCTCAAATCACTTGGCTCTAGTCCATTTCCCTCAAAGGTTAGAAGGCAGTTATTTGTGGCTGTTTGCTTAGTGGAGTGTGTGTATGGGACAGTCTTGTCTCTGAAGGTTGAGAACACCATGCCTGTGCAACTGGCAAGTCAGGCATGACTGCTGCTGCCATGCGTTCCTCTGCAGTCAGCTAAATCTGCACGCCAGTAGGTGGTAGCGTGAGCCAGACCCTCGTGAGAATGCTATCAGTGCAACTGCAAAAACAGCAAGGGATGGCTTATCAACCGCCGTGCTAATTTGGCATTAATATTAGACTCACATCAGGAGGAATTAGTCACACACCTGCGTGGACATCCTCCCTATTACCCCCAGTTCCTACTCTTCTGGGAAATCCACTTTTCTGTCTCCTTCTCTCTTTTTTCCCTGCTCCTCTGTTCACACTACTTCCTGCTATACACATTTTCCTCTCTGACATCTTCATTTGGCTCTCGCTTTCATCCCATTCAGTGTTAGGCTAACCCTGCCATGTTTGTGGTTTGGCCAGCAGCCACTTTGTACTGCTGTTAAAAAACCCCCAGATAATAATCATACTATTAACACATGAGGTCCTCTCACCAGCTCAGCTCTCCATGCCTACATCTGCTATCATGGCACACAAATAACACAGACACATTTTTGTTCTTTTAAACTCTATAAGGAAATGAATTAATCCCTTTAGGGATGTAAATACTTAATGGGATAGTTTGGACTTTTCACAATGAGGAAGTACAGGGGTTGGACAATGACACTAAAACACCTGTCATTTTAGTGTGGAAGGTTTAATGGGTAAATTGGACTAGCCTGGTGGCCAATCTTCATTAATTACACATTGCACCAGTGAAGGTACAATTAGCAGGATAAGAACAAAGTTATGTTTAAAATATTTCAGTGCACACATTAGGGGTGACATTACAGAGTTCAAAAGAGGACAAATTGTCGGTGCACGTTTTGCTGGCGCATCTGTGACCAAGTCAGCAAGTCTTTGTTATGTATCAAGAGCTGCAGTATCCAGGGTAATGTCAGCATACCACCAAGAAAGACGAACCACCTCCGGCAATCAGGAGCTCCACAGGGTCAATATACATGGTCGGGCTGCTATAGCCAAACCTTTGGTCACTCGGGTCAATGCCAAACGCCAAGTTTCAATGGTGCAAGGAGCGCAAGTCTTGGGCTATGGACAACGTGAAACATGTATTGTTCTCTAATGAGTCCACCTTTAATGTTTTCCCCACATCCTGGAGAGTTACGGTTTGGAGAAGCCCCAAAGAAGCGTACCACCCAGACTGTTGCATGCCCAGAGTGAAGCATGGTGGTGGATTAGTGATTGTTTAGGCTGCCACATCATGGCATTCCCTTGCCCCAATACTTGTGCTAGATGGACTGCCAAGGACTACCGAACCATTTTGGAGGACCATGTGCATCCAATGGTTCAAACATCAAATCTTGAAGGTGGTGTCGTGTATCATGATGACAATGCACCAATACACATAGCAAGACTGGTGAGAGATAGGTTTGATGAACATGACACAGTTGAACATCCCCCGTGGCTGCACAGTCACCAGATCTAAATATTATTGAGTCACTTTCGGGTGTTTTGGAGTAGCAGAAACATTAGAAAACATTTTCCTCCACCAGCATCCTGTCGTGACTTGGCCACTTACTTGCAAGAAGAATGGCTTTATATTCCTCTGACCAATGTGCAGGACTTTTATATGTCATTCCTGAGACGAATTTGTATTGTCCCCAAAAGTAGGCACTACACCATACTACTACATTATTGTGGTCTAAAACCAGGTGTTTCAGTTTCAATGTCCAACCCCTCTATGAGATAGTTAGTATCACCCACTCAAAGGGATTTATGTACTTGTTCAACAGTCTGTCTGTCAACAACATGTACCCTACTCACAAAAAGTTAGGGATATTTGGCTGTCGGGTTGAATTTCAGGATGAGTCCAAAATGCATTCAAAAGGTGAACTTAATGTGACCTTCTCTAAGGTTTTGAATGAACCTGTCCAACTGTTAAATGTTTCAGTACTTTTTGCACATGTTGCTGTTCTCTAACGAGGAGCTTAGTGGCAAAAGTCAAAACAGGTGTTTTATCCTGGAATCGACCAATAAATGTCCTGGTTCAATTACAGCTGGTGTTTAAACAGTCGTCCTCATCAGGCTGTTCACATTGTGACATCATGAGACGGAGAAGACACGTAACAATGGATCAACAGTACCTGGCCATTGCAATGCTTCAAACAAGACGTTGTCGGAGGTAAGTGGCCACTGAGCTCAGAGTGTCACAGAGTGTCATCAGCAGGTTGCAACAAAGATACAGAGAGACTGGAAGAGTTACAAAAAGGTGTCCTTTGGCCACATCCCATGCTGATGACAGCTACATTGTGAAGAATGCCCTGAGAAACCGGATGATGAATGCCACTCAACTCCCGCCACGTTTAAGGGAGGTGAGAGGCACCCAAGTGTCACCTATGACCATTCGAAACCGTTTACATCAGTGTGGTCTGCGTGCTAGACGACCTGCAAGGGTACCTGACCACACCAGCAGGCACAGGCGTCATCGTCTTGCATGGGCCAGGGAGCATTTACGCTGGACGAGGGACCAGTGGGCCTCAGTGCTGTTCTCTGATGAAAGTCGATTCACGTTGAACAGAAATTATGGCCACCAACGATGTTGGAGACATCAAGGAGATCGCTATGCATCAGCTACTGGTGGTGGCGGTGTCACAGTGTGGGCAGGTGTGTCCAGTCTGTATAGAACTGCCCCACACTTTGTGAATGGTACAGTGACAAGCCCATACTACCTGAATAACATCATTAATCCAGTGATTGTTCCCCCACATGAACAACACAGGCCTAATTTCATCTTCATGGACGACAACGCTCCAGCTCATCGGGGTCGCATCATCAGGGAACTGCTGTTGGAGACTGGTGTAACTCAAATGGAGTGGCCTGCACTTTCTCCATACCTGAATCCCATGGAAAACCTGTGGGATCAACTGAATCGCCCTATAGAGGCTCGAAACTGTGCACCCCAAAACCTCAATGACCTGAAAGCTGCCCTTCAAGAAGAGTGGGATGCCCTGCCCCAGCAGACAGTAAGTCGACTTGTGAACAGCATGAGACGTCGTTGTCAAATTGTAATTGATGCTCAACGGCACATGACGAGTTATTGAGACGTTGACATTTTTTGTTGTGGTGTACACACCATTGTTGTTAACTTTTGTTTCAACAAATTGTTTGAGATGAGGAAATCAACAGTGCATCCTTCTACTTAAATGTCCTACTTTGGTAATATGATATCACTGTAGCGGGAACTTTTTACTTTTTCCACAAATTTCACCCGAGAGCCAAATATCCCAAACTTTTTGTGAGTAGTGTATGTGTGTTTGTGTATGTGTGTCAAAAATACCGCAGCGGCTGAACTACCTCTTTTAAGCCCTAAAATGCGTTTAACCATTAACTAGTAATTCAGATTTAATGAGAGTCTGTAGTTTTCTTCTGGCAGTTTATCGATATTGGCAATTTATTTTTTGTTTTAAATGGAACATATTATAGAACATACATATTTTTTAGCCAAAATAAGTCTCAGTTTGTGTCAGCATGTGACTTTGTCTTATTAACGAGATATTTTTTATGGAGTTTCAGTTGTATCTGCGTTTGAAACTTCTATTCATTAAACAGACTGACCACGAGTTTAAGAAAAGTGACTATCGTGCTTATCAATTGTGTATATTATTACAGGTGTGTGTAGAAGTGCTTCCAACACATATCCAGACTTATTGATATTAGGAATTTTCTGTGTATTCAATATTTATATAAAAAATGCTTAAAATGACATGAAAATACATTTTGCCCAGCAAATCTTAGTGGTAAGAAGTATAGGACAATTACAGATATCTTCTAAGAGAAGAAGAGCAGAGAAGTCTTATATTTTTTGCAGACTTTTATTTTATAAATGTATATCAAGAATCAAGAATCAGTTTATTTATATAGCGCCAATTTACAACAGGTGTCGTCTCAAGGCACTTCACAGAAATTCAATTAAAATCAAAGATACATCATAACAAATCAATTAAAAAAAGTTTCCAATCTAAGGAACCCCAGCAGATTGCATCGAGTCATTGACTTGCAGCACTTGTGTTACTCCAAGGTTACTTGTGGTACTCCACAAGTAACCTTACAATGCGGAGAAGATTTGTCATTTACATGAACAAACTGGGATCTATCAGACAAATACGATTTAAACCAGCCTAGTGCTGTTAATGGGTCCTCACCCTGGATAGTTAATAGCAGGCTGAAGGAAAATAAGTGGGGAGCTGATAAAAGAGCAGGTATCAGCTAATGAACTAATAAGAAAGGTATAAAATAAGTATTTTAAATATTATCAGGGTCAGTATATGACCTCCACAAATAATGGGAGGACAGGAACTGGGAGTTGTGTGGCCAATAATTCCTTATAATCAGGTGGTTTCCCTGAAATTCTGACAGTAATTAAGTCTGATTAACTTTATAATTTATTATTAACTCATTATTAGAAGTATGCTTAGATAGTGACAGCCTAACCAAATAACTCTGTCACAACAGCACTAAAAATATAAATATGAAAATTGACTTTTCTAGTTTAGGTTGTTTTAAATTGCAATAGGAACCAAAAAAGGAAAAAGATGATATACAACTAGCTAGCTGTTAGCTTCCACACTGCAAGGATATAAATCAAGCTCATGTCATAATGTTTAGGCTTCTGACCCACATAAACAGAGAACTCTCAGGAGAACAGTTATAATGAAATTTATTGTTGTGTAATGGGGGTGAAATCCAGCAACTGGAGGCAGCGGGGAGCGGAGATGTTCGGCAGGATGGGGTTGAGATCCGGTAACGGGAGACAGCGGGGAACGGTGATGTTCGGCAGGACAGCAAGGACAATGGGACAGCGGGGAACGGCAGGAAGCACGGAGTGAGAGGCGAGGTGGGAGACAGGTGACCACTGAGGTGGAGGACAGGACAGGTGAGTCGTTGTAATATTGAGGATGATATTGGACTGATCTTACTTGATGGTTGATGGATGTTGACGCCAGGGGGGAAGACTGAGAGGTGAGTTCCAATCCTGCGGTGGGAAGCGGAGAAGTTGTCCGGCGAAGTGTGCACGCTAGATGGAGTGATGCTAGAGCGGGCAGATCGAGCGCACATTGGTTCTGATACAAATTACTTTTTTTTTAAATGTGCTAAAATCTTAATTGCTTTGGGAATCAAGATTTTAGCCTTCTATACAGAACAATGGACAAAATTATGAGTAAGCAATCCAAAGAATATGTTTTCTCTTTCTGGGGTTTACTTATGTCTTTGTGGTAAAAAAAAGAAATATTAATAAATTCAAAAAGATGATGGACACTAAAGTGAAGAGATAAAAAACAAATCAAAAAGAGCAAAACTAGGGAATGACACAAGAAGAAAAGTACAATTTAAGTCATTATTTTCAACTTTCCAAAAAACAATGTTAGTTAGAACTGTTTGCTAACAATGGGGAATAAAAAATTCTCTTTGGAAAGTAACGTTGAAAAATGGATTAGATGGATGTCAGAGTCCTGCCTTTTCTTTTTCTCTGGACATTTTGATCACCACTGACAAACCAGCAGGAGTTCTGACAAGGAACTGTCATACAAAGCATCCACTGCATCCACAGCCTGCTTATGGGGGTTATGAGTAAAATCCATCAAATCTGATGGCCCTCAGCCAAGGTTCTGTCCGGCTCTTTGTTGAAACTTTAATCACCCTTAGGCCTGAGCCGTGCAACAAAGCCGCTGTGCTGCTACACTTTGGACTAAATTCAAAACTCCTACTTCTGCCCCCAGTCATACAAGACCTTCCACTGTGCACACTTTGAACAAGGCTCTGAAAAAGGGGATGCTGTGAGACTACCTGCCTGAAGTTTCGCTTGTTTGTTTCCAACCCCTCCTTCGACGTTCATTGATTTTCTGTCATCACTAAGGAAAAACAAACTTCTTTTTTTTTTTTTTTTTTGGTAAACATCTTCTTTAAATTCATTTTGTGCCGTAGTATGTTTTTACTTTAAAAGTCAATATGCTTACAGCCTTCTACATGTACATTGCAGTCTGTTAAAAAAGTTTTGCAGATGTCATCATAGGGAGTCATTGTAATACAGCAATCAAAATTATAAAATGACAAGGAAGTGAAAGAACAATAACATGCTGTTTTCATAATTTTTTTAACAAATGAAATTCTAACAGCAAATTGCAGCTTGCATAGATTAACCACTTTGCACTTGTGGGAGAACCTGGAACTGCACATCCGACAGTTTTATCACATACAACCAGTTTAAAATGCTTCAGTTTCCCCAACTTCCTCATTTGTCATCTCTTATGTTATTGTTGTAGGTATGTAAGATTCTTCAGCACATTTAATAATAAAAATAAAAATAATTTTATAACTATTTAATTGAGGCGATATTTATTCTGTCATACAAAAGAAAATCCTGTGTTGTGAACATGTTGACCTGTCTTTTCATTTAAATAACTCTGGTTGTTGAACAGGTTCGGTTATGATGCCTTCACACTTCAATGCTTTGTTAAGAGCTGAGGCCCATTTTGACCAGTTTGGGGAACCAAGCAATGGTTCACAGTTCCTGTTGCACAACACTGTAAAAGTGAGGCAGCAATGGTTTGTCAGAAATGCTTCAGAACATGAAACACCGTAACCCTGAAGTAATAATTGGCTTCTAATTGTAGCTTCCCATTTGGAAAATCCCTAAAACTGAGTTGGAAAGACTCTGCTTCTAAGATAATCTAGTCCATGTTTGAAGAATTTAATTAAAATAGTTTTTAAGATAGAGCAACTTATAAAGGTTTAAGGCTAGGAAAAAATGAATGGTGGAATTACCCTGGCTGTTTCTGTGATTTAAAGCTACTAACAGAAACTTACTTCAGTTTTTTATAAGTAGTTTGTCTGTGATAATTACAATAGGTTAGATCAGTAATTTAGCTACCTGTAGACTTTTTGAAACACTACACCTTTGAGAAGTGTTTCATGTTGCACACACCACTTTTTAAATTTGTACTAGTAAAGTAAAACATTTTTAACCACTGATCATCTCCATCTACTTCGTGATCATCTACCGCTGTGTTTTCAACACTAAGTCCGGACAAAATCAAGGAAACTTTAAGGGATTAAAAAAATACTCTTGCCTTGCAATGTATTCATGAATTCCTGCTCTTTACCATTGTCTTTGTGCAAGGTCAGCTTTTTTATATGATGTGTGAACAGCTTAAATGCCTTCAGCACAGACTCGCTGTCAAAAGCTCTAAAGCCGTGCAGTTTATGTCCCTCCCTCTCTTCACACACCATTATTCTATCTTTTTGTGTGTGACAAGCTGTGATTAGAATAGATGGCTTTGCCCACAGACAGGACGTTTCTGCAACACATCTCTGTGTGACAGCGCAGGACCAGAGAAGGACTGTCTTTTCCGCACAGAAGAGCACCACGGCTGACACATACTGAAAGCAGGTTGTTAATGTCAGCTTCATTGACATCTGGAAGGCACAAATGCCCTTCCAACAGAAAGCACACCACCGTGCAGGCCCTTTAAAAGTTGGATCGGCTTCCCTGCGGTCAGTAATACTCATTCATAATAAAAAAGTTGACATTTTTTGTCCATATCTGATCCACTCTGAATTTACATCCTAGAACGTCATTTTTGCTTATGTAAAAATCATCTTTAAGTTTCGTTTCTGACAGCGCACAACTCTTACAAAGTTTCAGTCCATCTCACTTTACGACAATTTGCCCTGCATGGTCCGTCAAGGCCACCGTGTGGACACACATTTTTAAATTTGACTTGTTATATTTTGACTCTTTCTTTTTTTACACACAGCAGTTTGCATGGCCCCAGCGGTTTTCTCTGCTGCTGCATTCTGCCCTGCTAGTGTCAGCGCTTTAATGTAACGTAAGATGTAGACCTTTTCATTTGGACAACCTGTGACACATCACTCAAACAACACCGTAGGAACCCAACAAGGACTAGCTGCTTTTCCTTCTCCTTTACCTTGTCCTTTTCCTTTACAGCAGGACACATTAGGGGTTCAACAAAGAAACCACAAAGGCTTTGACCAACTGACACACTTGGAAAATATCATTTTGATGTCAATCTGCTCAGAAAACAAGCAGCAAGTTATTATAATTCATTTACCAAGTAAGAAGCCTTCGTTGGAATGGAATGACAAAAAATAAATAGTGAGAGCATTAACAGGTCCAGTTTGTAGATAGCTGGTATAGACTGATTAAATCCTTATGCTGTAATGAGCTTCTCATCTGTCAATGTCGCCCTCCACACATGTTCACATGTCATTTTTTCAGCAAAACCGTTAAAAACAACAGTTTTCCTACATTAACCTAAAGGTGTTGTGGCTCTTTTCCTTTACCACCGACTGAGCAAAAGAGACGCACCTTTCTTTTAGTCAACATTAGTTATTTAACGTGGAAAAGGAAAGCGGTGGAGCTGATCTGTACCTGATATCAGAGTTAAAATAGACGCTGACACCGTTGCAGGATTGGATGCAGAGGATGAGGCCAACGATCTGTTCACTGACGCAGACTCCATTGTCATGTCAGGACCAAAAACATAGAGGCCTAAAAAGCTTTAAAAAAAGGCTACTTTCAGTGTACCCTCTGCTGCCCAGAAATACCTTCCTTTAATATGTTTTAGAGTTTATTATGAGAAGGATTGTTTCATGCAAACATGCAGAACAGTGAAACTCTGTTTTTTTGCTAAAGAACAAAGATTTCTTTATGGCAACCTTGCATGACGTTCTTGGCATACACTTGCATGGATGGTCAGACCTGTTTTATATTTCCTCCACTAATGAAATTTTATAATCTTCTTTCTGAACATCTCAGGCAGCTAATTATAGTCACTTTAGGGAGGTCTGGTAAAGCTGACTCCAGCTCACTGCTAAGCTTGTAGCTTTTAGTCTTATGCTAATATTTGCCTAAATAGGGACACAGCACTTACATATTAATTACTTAACTTTGGGGAGTGTTGATTGGCGTATGAACGAGCTTCCCTTAAGGGAAGTAAGTGAACCAGCTTATTTTCACATGCCACCTAGCCAGTGCAAAGCTGACTCTCCATTTCCTCTTTTTGTCTGTGATTTCTTGCATTTTATTCATATAATAAGAGCCCAGATTGAAGCTGATGACCTCCTATACTCACTAGTTTACAAAATTAAAATCTGCACCGCTGGAAATTGTGGGAAAAAAATGCAGGAAAAGCTTTTGGAAACTCAAGTGATGACTGACATTTTAGTTTTCACAAACACAAAACGTTTGATTGAACTCAAAAAGCATTTAAGAATCAAGAATCAAGAAAATCAAGAATCAGTTTATTTCTTTAGCGCCAATTTACAACAGGTGTCGTCTCACTTCAGAGAAAATCAATTAAAATCAAAGATGCATCATAACAAATCAATTTAAAAAAAGTTTCCAACCTAAGGAACCCCAGCAGATTGCATCGAGTCATTGACTTGCAGCATTCACTCCTCTGGAATCAGCAGACAGAAACAATGGCTTGTGTTGTCATTGACTTTACAGCAATCCCTCATACTGAGCGTGCATGTAGCGACAGTGGCGAGGAAAAACTCCCCTTTAACAGGAAGAAACCTCCCAAAAAAACTTTTTTAAACTATAATAATGTGTTTCCCTTCAGTCAGATGGAGAGAAATGTGCCACAACAAGTCTACAGCCTTTTTATCCGTAATCTTGTTGAAACTGTTGCCTCACAACGAGATCTGAGTTCACTTTTAAAAAATGAAATGTTGAGATATGACCAACATTTGCATGTAAGGTTTGTGAAAAGTGCACATATTGAAGTAAAATTGTTATTTACATTCCACACAACTATATGTTTCAAATGTTTTTTTCTGTAAAAACAGACATTTCTTTTACATTCACAAGTATAAATCCTAAAATATAATTTTTCACACAAATAAAGTTGAACCAATTATATATAACCAAATTTGGAGACAGCCAGCCCTATTATAACTTGTATGCCCGGTTCACTCTCATTTAATCCAATTTAGAGTTTAGCAGAACTCCATAATATCCCTCAGAAAGTTAAATCTGCCATTTTTCAGAATAAAAAGAGTTTTTGGTTGTTTGAGCAATAATACAGAAAATACAAACAGATTATTTAAATCTTCTTACATGGTGAATGTCCATTATTTTCAGAAGACTGTAAATGGCTACAAACAATCAGCAAATAAATGACATTCAGTTTCATTACCTGACATTGTTATAACCCTGTGGGATTTTTGTGCTCCACTCGTGTCCCTTTGCCACAATCAGGGATCTTGTTTCACGGACCGGTATAGAAATTCTGTAAACATGTTTTTTAAATGTTTTTTATTCTTTATATTTTACATTTTTGAGTTTTATTGCCCTTTGCTCTCATCGTATAAAAATTGTAATACCTTTTATGATTTTCAACCATTTTAATAGTTAAAAAATAGCCTAAAGATCGTCCTTGTTATTTTGAAAAGATCTAACATTTGTAAGAGAGTTTTGTTCGTTGTTTTGGTTACTAACTGACCCTGGGATTATAAAAACATCAATACTCATTATTTTTGCTCTAAAGGTTAATACAATGAAATCTGACACCAACAATCTGACACCTATTGTAAAAGAAAAAAGCATTTAATTTTAAAATTGCAGTTTTGTTTTATGGAATATAAGTGAAAGTCCCAAAAAATATTTAGTTTAAACGATATATGAAGTACAAATTAAATGTTGCTACAAAAATCTTAAGGCAGTTTTTATTAACACACAGCCAAAGATGTATCATTCAAATTAACACTGTGATTAGCCTATGGGTTGTTTATGCATATAATCTGTGTAATCAAAACATAAAAATACAACAATTTAATATAATCCACCATAGACATCGTATTAATCCTTTAGCTTGTAAACACATTTAGCTGTACAACACAGTAATAATAATTAAAAATAAGTTCAAACCTGCAAAAAATGGTTAATAGGATCAAGATTTCCATGTGTCTGCTGTATCTGCTGTAATTGCATTTTATATATTGGAGCTTTTTAGTATAAAAGAAACAGCGCTGCTCTGATAGGAAGTGGTTAACTTTTTAGCTTTCTCATTTGCACAAATATTGTTAAATATCATGCAGTGACCATAGGTTTCTTTCAGTCTTCGACTAAAAACAATAAAAAACAACTGAGAGTGAATAAGCACAAGTAAATATTTAAGACTGCTGTCACATTAGACGAAAACCAAGTTATCAAAATGTGAAAGACTTAATGTTTCCATGTAAACTCTGACCATTGCAGCAACTCTTATTGATTCTGATTTCCTAGATCTGACCTTCTAAACCCAATGTTCGTTAAATTGACTAATCTGGCGGCCGCACATAACCTTTCCACATAGTTTTTTAAAGAAAGTAAACACTTGAGAGTTTAAAGGAAACGCTCCACACATAATATTTTCCTGAACAAAAAATCTCTACTTCACAAGGTTATTGAAGACTCTTCGGGGTAAATGAGAAAAATGTGAATTGGATGTCAGTCCCTGGCAAAGTTTGATTAGTCTGTTACAATGGAGGAGCATTTATTTGCACAGCGACTTACTGTTCAAGAAATACAAACACACCTGTCTGATGGAAGCAGACCTCTGGGTATGAATGCTAACACCTACAGGGGTGAATGACAAGCTAGGTGCTTAAAAAAAGAAGGCCTTTAATTACAATGGGAATGGTACCAGTTGAACCATGCCGTTAAATCACAGTGTTAGAAACATGTTGAAGCACGTTCATGCAGTGGACCTTCGCCAGTGTTGCAGTGAAATATACATATATGGAGGACTTAGTGTGAAAAAATAAAAGAGAGCTCCCAAACTTCTGTTTTAATATGTCACAAGCTTGGAGCACAGGAAACTTTGAGCACTAAACTTCAGTTGGTAATCCAGAGTCTTCAAGTAAGGTGTCTTCTCTTCATTTCTTCCTAATTAGTTTTTTTTCTGCTGGGAACTGGGGACTGAAGTTTACATTGTGCCAACCAATGACATAGGCTATGTTATCCAGGATATAGTAGAACAGACTAGGATGTACACCATCAATCATTACTATCATGTAACTAAAGCACATGGTTCTAGTGGAAGCCCCTGTAGCCCCCCGTTTAAATGAGTCATGAGACAGAACAGAAAGCGTCAGATTTTCAGGAATAGGAAAAGCTGCAGTGCATTAGATCAACTGGCAATTTTTAACATGTGGGACAAGATGTCCAGAAATGGACTAATACAGAACCAAAATAGGATTTCAGCAGTAGGTAATTTTATAACAAGGATCAGAGTAAAGAATCCAGAATCAAGCATCAGTTTATTTCTATAGCGCTAATTTACAACAGATGTCGTCTCAAGGCACTTTACAAGAAAATATTTTAAAATCATAGATCCATCATTACAAATCAGTTTGAAACATTTTCCAATCGAGTTATTGACTTGCAGCATTCACTCTGGAATCAGCAGACCGAAATAATGGCTTGCGTTGTTGTTGACTTTAGACTAATCCCTCATACTGAGTATGCACATAGCGACAGTGGAGAGGAAAAACTCCCCTTTAACAGGAAGAAACCTCCAAAAGAACCTGAATCAGTACAAGCAGCCATCTGCCACAACTGACTGGGGTTTTGAAGAGACAGAAAACTAAAATAGATGCACAGGATACTGAAAAAAAGAGTTTATAGCAGCAGTTGTAGAGCGTCACTGGAAGCATCTCAGCCCATGTTCTCATCCAAGAAGCTGTCTCAGCTAACATAACACCAGACCAGGTGTGGTTACTATGGAGAGAAGAACACTAAGAGAAAACAAAAGGTTAACAAGGTTGAAATAACGGTAAGCTTATTCTTAATGAGACTAGAGACTTAACCTACTGTTAGTTGTTTCATTGATTATACAGGCTGGGGTTTCTTTTTGATTTGACAATATGTACCATCCCTTACAGTGATTATATATTATACTCAAAAGTATTCATTTGCAGTATTTTATTTTTGACTTTGTTAAACAACTCAAGATTTGCCTATAGGATATTTTGTAATTAGTCTGAGATTTTTATTCTGTAATGACTAAACTAAAATTAAGTGCTCAAGTAGTTTTGTTTTTTTAAATCAAGACCTGTTTGTTCTTTTTTGTCTCTAAGTAAAAGTGGAATCATGTAGGTTCAGCTTCAAAGAGAAATTCCTGAATAAAAATGTATAAAGTGCTGTTAATTTACTAGGAATTACTTTTTTTCTCTCAGATGATGAAGTCATACTTTTTCTTTTTTAATTTGTGTTTTATCTTGTATTTGAGATTGGAACAGTTTGGTTGAAAGCGCAGCTCAAAGTTGGATAAAATGAAATTAAACAAAGTCTGCCACAGCTGGAAATGTTCTTGGAGGCTGAACCCTCCCACTGGCTTTCAGATTAGTAAAGAAACCGAGTGACAGAAATGGACCGCAGGCAGACAAAAGCTCGTAATTGTGGAGCTCCCGCACATGTTTTTGAGTATGAAAGTGTTTCATTCAATGGTTCATATGTTCAGCTGCGGTTTATTTTTGCTTGTCTTGTCCAGAAATTCTTTAGTTTAAAACATATTTAATTATATCATTTTAAATTATAACTTATACCAACATGCTGTTAAGCAAAAAAATTATAAAAATTGTGGAGAAGTTTAAAAAAAAACGAAAGCCATAAAAGCAAAATAAAGTAAAAACGGAAATAGTTAAGATTGCAAGTCATGATTAACTCAAAAGCCCAAAGAATTAAAGGATTTTGGATGGATATGGACGTGATTTCTATGGACAGTTCAACGAATCACATTCTTAGCTGTCAAATGATCACCATTAATTGCTTTTATTCAACATTTCATTTCATATTTTCACGTTCAAAATAGTGAAACACTGAGAGTATTTGTGAAGACCTCTATGCTCTGACTCCTGGATTTGATCATTTCTCCATTATTCCACTTCTGAGTCCTTTGTTAGTTCAAGCAAAACATGAAAGCTTAAACTCTGTTTCGATTAGATGCACAAACAGGCACAGCACTGTTGTGACAATATTTGTCTGTTGAATGCAAATCCACGTCCATTTAGTCAGAAGGGGCACCTTTTGACTTTATACCTTGACCACAGTTCCATATGGCAGCATGTCAGTAGTTAATCCAAGCAGCTTGAACAGAGATTTCACACTTAGCTGTTGCTGGTTTTTGCCATCCTCAGTACTTTAGTACCTTATCCGCTTTAATAGTTTTTCTACCCAACTCTTTCGGGAACACAGCGTATTGGTCTGCCACAGGACGTCAATCATACTCTGCAGTTTTTACCTTAGGAGAAAGGTAGATATCCAGGCAGGTTAACAAAAATGATAACAGATGAAATGAAGTCTCAATGCAGGATCTGTCCTAGACCATGCACGATTTGGAAATTTTGGCAACATTGGAATCTTAAAACACAAGGCAATAGTATGCATTCACATAGGGTATACAAACCAACCAACCAAAACAGCTTTTTACAGTTTATGATTATAAGCACAGTAATCCTTTGGCTCCTGTTTTAAAATAGGGAAATCTTGTTTTACAGTAAGCTCCGTCACTCACACACGAAATGTCCTTATTTCTGATTCTGATCGACTCTGACTAACAATAACAGGAAGGCTGAAATAAATAACTGCTGTAAAGTTTAGTTCTTAAAAAGACGACTAAATCTGATCGAATTGAATTCGATCGATTAAGTGTTGATTTTGGACTAAACTGAAAAGCATCTGTTTTGGGACACATTCAAATTATAGGGAAATAGTATTCTCTGTTCTTCCTGCTTCTCATCTAGTAATTCTTACAAACCTGTTTTCCCTGACTTTAGCATTACTTATATTTACTCTTATGTCATTCAGTTTCCGCTTTTTGGTCCACCAACTGTGGCAAGAGGAGAAGATCCAACTGTCAAAAACTAAATGTCAAAACGAACTGGTTAATTCTAAGATACTTTAATGTCCTTGAGCCCCTGATTCTATTTCCCCTCTCTTTCTTCTGCTGCCTCTAGGTGAGTGGGATCAACGTCTCGCTGAGTAAGAAGCGTGAGCAGCGTGTCTTGTCCATGGTGGTGATCATGGTGATCTGTTACCTATTGTGCTGGCTGCCTTACGGGATCATGGCCCTGCTGGCCACCTTTGGGCCTCCTGGCCTGGTTACGCCCGAGGCAAGCATCATCCCCTCAGTTCTGGCCAAGACAAGCACAGTCATCAACCCAGTCATCTATGTCTTCATGAACAAACAGGTAGGAGAGGCAGAGAGGGAAGGTTTTAGCTTTTTTCAGTTTTTCTGTTCAGGCTCTGAACCACTGACTCTTGCCTTCTCTCATGTAAGTAAAGTATTTAGATTTTTTTAAAGATTGCTGCATATTTTTGCAAATTGCTTATTTAGTACAATTTCCATAATGAAATATTGATGGTTAATCTTCAGATAAATAAGTGAACTAGGAGATATTTGATTGTTTCTATTGTATAAAAATTCTGATTTAAAAAAAGCCCAACTGAGAAGAATTCAATAATCTGATGGCGTTAACAAGACAGTAATAAGTCAATCTCCATGTAGCCCAGGTCAAGGTTAACTGTTCTAATACATCTTGCTGTTAACCGATCCAAATCCTTCATTTTATTCCAAATTCTTGGTTTCACCGGCTTGTCAGATTACTACAGGCTGTTTATCGGATCAAGATAAGACTTAAGTGTTTGTAGTTACATCCACACTTAGTTTGCCTTTACCTTGTCAAATGTCTTCTTAAAATACGAAATCAATTTTCTTTTACTGCTGCTGGAAGGGGCCAGGGAGCCTACCAAAAAAAAAAAAAACATGGTTTATGCTCTTAATAATTGTTTTATTTTAGGTTAGGAGAAAGATTGGTGGCAATACTACATGTGAAGAATTGTAGTTTTTTAGTCTAAAAGGTATGTTTAGAATAACTCATGCTTTTCCTCTTAATGTTTGCAGATTAGACAAACATTTTTAGGAAATGTCATTTCATATAGTTACAATATTTATGTAGCTAATTCATTAAATAAAATTGAAAAAGTAATATTTTTATATGTTGAATTATCATCTTAAAGCCATACATTCTATTGTATCCACGATTCATGGTGAGAGTGAGAGTTTTTTTTTTCGGTACTTGTGTGAAAAGGGAAGGATGGGTGTCCTTCTGCAGAGACGGTAGAAATTCTCACCTATCAACTAGAGCGGCAACATCTAAACAGAATACATAAGTACATCGACTGCAATTTTATGTCAAATGAGTTTTCCATAACAAACTTAACAAACTAAAGGAAAAAATGGAAAACTAGAAATTGTGTCAGTGCAAACTTACAATATGCTTTTACAAAATACTTTATGAGAAAATCTGAGCATTTAAAAGCGTATATAAACAGAATTTGCAATCTCATATATGGATTTATGACATAACATATGTGTCCCCTAAGGGCAGATGCTGGATTTGTAGGCTTGTTTTGTAAGCAGAACAGAGTTTTAGGATCATGCTGAATTGATGTGTGAGTGAACCGATCACTCAAGCTTTCCCATGCACGACAAGTGTGCAATATTGGTGAAATCAGATCAGTAATTTTTGGTTTATTCCTCAACATCCCAAGATTAATTTCCACAAACCATGGCAATAAATTAAAACCAACTGCTTTTCTCAATTATGATTTTAACACACACCATGTTTAAAAGCACAATGAGAAACTGCAATTGCAGATTCCTTCTTCTACTTAAAGCGAAACAACACATCCAAAAAAAGACAATGTAGAGCTAATTAGTTGCATCTCTGACTTAAGATATTAAGAATTTTACTTTGGCATTAGTGCAGTTAAAGTTTTACAACTGTAGTGCTGATCATGTTTAGAAATCTCGTTCTGCTTCCTCTATACACTTGTCTTATTACACAATTACGATGCTACTCATTAGCATATACATTTGTGAGTTATGCAGTTTTATCTGGTGCCTGAACAACTCAGAACAACATATGTGCTATTGCATGCCTGTTTGTTTAAGGCATTACATTAGGAACGATGCTCCAAACAGAAACTGAAATTCCAGGATCTATCCAATGTTTCTTTTTATTACATGTTTTTCTGCCCATGACACATCTCTTTTAAATCCCAAGGAAGTAATGATGTAGGACTCTACACCAGACTTGGTCTCAACCACATTTTTGGACTCCAGGTATCGTTTTGGTAATGAAAACATTTTTGCTCAGTTTTTTTTATAAGCCACATTTGCAAAATATTTTAAGATTTTAATCAAATATTTTTATTACAACAATTTTTTTTTAACTTGATTTTGTCTTCCTCAAAGTCTTGTTCTTGACTGTCAGGTTTGTTAGACCTAATTATAATACTAATCAATCATGGTCTCTTTTTTTGGAGCTTCCATATACTGCTCTTAGAAAACACCTAAACTAGGGTCCTTCTTATCTCATTTGATTACAAATCCATCCCACATCTGTCTCTATTATACTCATCATGTTACACTTAACACAAAAAAAATAGTCTCCATTCTCTGGACTTACATTCTACTTACATTGTCTCATCTGGTCCTTTTACCTGAAATTAGCATTAGCAGGACCTTAAGCTCTCCAATCTGGGAGTGAAAATTGAAAAGAACAAAAGTATCTGACGTCTGTACGTCCAAATACTTGTTTAAAGTGAAAACGCTTTGTCCATACTGTATGTTATTTACTTTGTTAGAGAATTGTATCATTGATATTTATTACTGGTGTTGATGTCTGTAACATGTCTCTGTTATAAATTAGACCAAGAATCTCACAAGGTATTACCTGTAAAAATCTAGTTTTAAAAGTGATACAACTTAAAGTAAATCTGCAGTAAATGTAGAAGCTACTTTACTTCTCGGACGAGTAACATCATCTGTTTTTACCAACTTTCAGCTGCATTGGGTTATCAGATTTATTAGTTCACAATGACAAATGTCAAGCAAACATTTAAGTTATTTAGCCAGGGGTCATTGCTCAAGTAATATTTTAACCATGTTATTAAACTATTTATGAATGTGAAAGATACAAAATCAATATTTAACTCAGAGCTAAACAGTTAATTTGAAAAGCTCACTAGCAAAATCAATAAAGAAATAAAAAATCTGGGTATTATGAACCCCAATTTAAGTTTTGCTGGAGAAACTGATTTGCTTTACAACAACTGTATTGCCATTTAAATGGCTTATATTTTAAGTATATATTTAAATTAAGATATCAATTTTATGTTTAGATCAGAGCTAAAAGCTACTATTGTTATAAAGAGCACATACATTTTATATTTAGCTTCAAGCTAAGCATTGTGCTTGCTCACCATGTTTTCTTTAAATCTAAATGAATATATTATTTTTTTATAGAAATTACTTTTTTAATGTGTACCTTTACAAACATAACTCTCAATTGCAAAGCCAGAAATAGCTTTTCAGTCAAGCCTAATAAAACATAAGTGTGTCAGATAAATAGAATTGAAGGTAAATTGTGAGTTGCAGTGTTGCTTCAACATATTTGTATCTACATATATTAGAAAGATCTCAGAAGCTTAATGAAATGAATAACAAGCAAGAACAAACATATAAAACCTCTGTAGTTAAAAATGAATTTGGTCTATTTCATTTAATGAGGATTCTTAGCTTACCTCTCAAAAATAAATCTTTTTTTGTTTTCCTTTTAGAAACTCACTTTAGCCGGGCCGCTCCATACTGAACTGCCTTCTGTTGCATCACTTACCTTTATCCAAGATCTATCAACTTCAAAAATAAAATTCATCACATGCTTTGCTTAAAAATACTGAATGTGCGCAAAAAAATTGAATGAAACGTCAATCTCAACATCATGAATTTACAGAAGTTAAAAAGAAGATGATGATAGATGTAAGGATTTCTATTATGGGTCATCACCTCAATAACTTCTGAAAGCTAAATGACAATTTTGAAATTAGAGATGTTTCTACACCATCATGTAATGAGCAGATATTGTCTGTTATAGTTTGAATAAATAAATTTTTATTAAACATGTTGTTATTAATGTGATCATTATAAATTGCAATAATATAAAACAACTATTGTGAGAAATGAAATTTTATTCAGAGCAGTGAAAAACAGATTTTTAGAACAATGATAATTAGGTAACAAAAATAAAGTATAACTTGTCAAAAGTTGAAGTAAAACTATTTTTGCCTATAGTAAATAAACTAGTTAGTTTGGGGCCTCTTCCTGCTTTTTAAGACTTAAGGGCCGTAGAGACAGGAGGGGAAGATGAAAGCAAAAAAAACCTTATTTCAGATTCTCTGTACTTCCTCTGACCACGGCACCAGTGACACACGCAGATGACAACATATCTAATTAGCAGCTGGCTGTATGCATGTTTGGAGTTGGAAAACAAAGCCTTCAAATAGAAATATTTTATCACAGCGAACCGATAAAAGCAATGTCACATTTTTCATGCAACGCTTGGTGCTTTTTTGGTCATTTATTTAGTTCCAGTGAGAGATGAAAACAAACGTGTTTTTATTTCATCATTTCGCTGGACCTTTCTTTGTTTATCCAGCTGTCTCAGACTCAGCGAGTAGAGACTAAGCAGGGCAAAGCCAATGGTCGAGAAAGATCTAAGATCCATCGTTCTGAAAATTAGATTAGGCTATTTTTGTCAAAGATCTGATGAATGTAAATCAGAATCACAGACCCTCGTTGACCCATTAATCGGAATGCTCACACAGCACAAAGGACAAGCGACTGTGGGCAGAAATAGTTTCAGTAGGATTCCAGTTAATTTTAATGCGTTCTCATCTGTCAGTCTGTTCCTAAATAATATGTTATGTAAGGCTGATTGTGTACTTTCCCGCAGCTCAATTCTAAATGTGGACAAACCAGCTGGATATGTATTAATGACTTCGGTTGATCAAATTAACACATTTCTTTAACAAACGATTTATTAGAAATGTTCATGGTAGGGGGTGCAGGTCAAATTAATGACACTGATTTATATTCTTCTTTTTAATATTTTCTTAAATTGTTATCGCGGTATCTGTGTGTTTCCACTTTCCTATCTGCTGCTGATAGACTAAAATCTCCCCGTCGAAGGACAATCATTCTGTTTTGTTTCAGGGTCTCACATTAATTTAGGAATTCCAAAGGTTTCTCTCAGCGGATTGCAGAGAGTGTTTTAGATTTTAGTACCATAAAAGTCCTTCACATGAAGTACTCTTAACCTGTTACGTAGCTGTAGAAAACTCAGTGGTTGAATAAGGTTGGGACCCTGAAAGTTCTGGGACCAAATTTCTCTGTTTAATTGAATTTGAGCAAGTAAATGTGTGTTAATAAAGTAGTTTTCACATTTTTATGTTAAAATTTTACTTTAGTTTGTGGTTGATCGATTTGTGCAGGGACTGTATGATCAATGTTTTAAAATAGTCTGGATGAATAAACTAAATTACAGCAATTGAATCTTTGGTAATCATATAATGCACAGGGGATGAATGAAATCCTTCATGTAGTTTAGTCCAAACATTTTTTTGTGTGTGTGCTGGATTCTTTTTTGCGGTACTTGGTCTTGGCCAGTTGTGTCCAAACAAAGGCCTGAAATGAGAATGGCCAATATGTTTGGATGTCACTCTGGATAAACACGCCAGAATCAAATGATGTGGAGAACCTGAGCACAAATGGATGTAGACTTAATAGTGTGCCCTTACACTACTGCATGTGATGTCTCACATTATATCATATTTAAGTAAATAGTGCCCCAGGATTGCCTTTTACTTATTTAAAGCTTTTAGGAGTATTATTTGCAACAATCACAACAAAAAGAAACGGGAGGTTTCCTGTTAACAGACATTTTCCAAGCGGCAAAAAGCTTTTGCCTGCTGCTCTGAAAACTGTGAATCATCTTTCCTCTTATTAACCGACAGAAATGGGGTTAATTGGAGGATACTGCCATATAAGCTGATTTGTTTTTGGTTTTTTTGTGGAAAGGTTAATAGGGTCAACGCATAACACATTTATTGCTCCTTTGAGTTGTAAAGAGCAGCTTGTAGACACCACATTATGTGAAAGTTGATGTAGACTTTATAAAACATCCCAAAGCAAGGACTTAAAGTTACATATTTAAAAAAAGTTATTTATTTCATCAAGTTAATTGTAGATGATTTTATTCTATCAGCACTCACATCCTGTATCACTACTTTATCACTATGTATTAGAGATTATATTATCCACTGCTAGTAAGACAAAAAACAAAGTTATAACAAAATATTTATCTGCTTTGATGACATAAAACCAAAGCACATCTTTTATTTAAATTAATCACTTTGCAGACTATTCACTTTCATTTTTAGCCTTCTAATAATGTGAAATATTATCCTAAGTTTACTCCTCATAATTCCAGCTCCATTTTCTCTCTCTGCTTCCTTATCAAGTCAGTCTCTAAAGCAAATCGGTTTGTGCAAGCCAATACATTTAGGCACATGATTAAAGATGTTTTCTTGCCCTCCTGAAATATTGTTCATCATGGTGAGAAAACATAATGGGAGATAACTGAGATTGTCCCACCACAGCAGACAGATAAAACCGTTTCCAAAATGTAATCTTTATTTTCTCTTTGTGATCCAAGTGAAACTAAAAAAGCTGTGTAAGGTTCAGAAAAAAACTTTCTCTTCAGACATTGTCAGAGAGATCTTGTACTGTGCAAAGAAATTACTTACAGTGCTCCGTACTAGAACAGGAAATCTTATCTCCAAAGCCATTTCAAGTGCAAACTTTCTACAGAGTTGTAGACAAAAAGTTTTAGTTTTGTAGGGATGAAAGTTAGACAAAGACAAACACCCTCATGTGATTTTATTACAGAGGTTAAAAGACTGGGTGGGAATAACTGGTATGGCTCTCAATTGGTTCAAGTCCTACCTTGAGGACAGGTGTTACTTTGTTCAAATTGGGAATTGCGTCTCCGACCGCTTGGGTGTGACCTGTGGGGTTCCCCAGGCGTCGATCCTGGGGACCCCTTTTATTCAATCTGTACATGCTTCCACTGGGCCAGCTAATACGCAGCCATGATGTGTCCTACCACAACTATGCTGATGACACTCAGATCTACGTGTCGCTGACAGCAGGAGAACATGGGCCTGTTGATTTATTGTGTCACTGTATTGAACAGATCAGTCTGTGGATGCAGAACAACTTCCTCCAGTTAAACTCAGACAAAACTGAAATCAAAGAGAGAAAGTGTCATCAGTTACCTTCTGATGCTCTCTCTGGAACATAAACATCAGGTCAAAAATCTTGGGGTAATACTCAATTCTGACCTGAACTTCAACAGCCACATTAAATCAGTAACATCAACAGCCTTTTACCATCTTAAAAACATTGCCAGAATCAGAAGAATAGTCTCTAAACCAGACCTAGAAAGACTTATCCATGCTTTTATCTCTAGCAGGTTAGACTACTGTAACTGCCTGCTCACTGGGCTTTCTAAACGGGCCTTAAGACAGCTTCAGAACATCCAGAATGCTGCTGCTCGAGTTCTGACCAAATCCAGGAAACATGACCTCATTAGTCCAGTGCTCAAGTATCTGCACTGGCTTCCTGTCACTCAAAGAAAAGACTTTAAAACAGCCTGGCTTGTGTACAAGTCTGTTCATGATTTAGCCCCAAAGTACATATCTGACATGTTAAAGGCCATATGAACCAGCCAGGACTCTGAGAACCTCAGGTAGTGGCCTCGTAGGCTGATGCCCAGAGTCAAGACCAAACAAGGGGAGGCTTCATTCCAGTTTTATGCTCCTAAAATCTGGAACTGTCTTCCTGAAGAGGTGAGACAGGTTTCAACTCTGCCGTTGTTTAAATCCAGGCTGGATACAGCCTTATTTAACTGTGCATATAGCAACTGAGAATATTATTACTATTATTATCATTATCATTATTTTTATTTTATTTTATTTTATTTCTTTTAAATTCAAAGTTGATTTTATTGTTTTATTTTCTGCTCTTTTTTGCTATGTAAAGCACATTGAATTGTCTTGTACACTAAAATGTGCTATGCAAATAAACTTGCTTTGCCCTTGCCTTGCCTAGTCATTTTCTCTGAGGATGTCACCCTTAACTTGTCCGTTCCTGTTTTACTCCGAAGTCCGACCAGTCCTGCTGCTGACTGACCTTATACGGACATTTGAGTCAAAACTCCACCGACCTCATCTGGGAAACGACGGCAAAAAGTGCAGAGCGGGAAACTCCAAATGTCCTGTATGTCATTTTCAGTCTTCAATTCCTCCCAGCCCGTTACAATGGAAACTGTGAGTTGAGGCGAGTTGAAGACTAAAAATGCTGTACAGATACAAGTAGCAGCTGGTGTGCATTTGTCCTGATCCACAGTCGGCAGCGATCAAGGCGAAGAGGCGCATGTCGTAAAACCTGGAGATGAAGGGTGAGTTTCCATTGAATCGTCTCACTTTTGCCTCTTGTGTTGTCTCACTACACTAAGTGCAAGCAGCAATACTTAAAGAATGTTGCAAACGTTGTGTTTTGTCCGTAAGTTCTACCAACGCTATGCTTTTCCTTTACAGTCTATAAAATGTTTTTACTGTACCAGCTGGGTATATTCTGACCACCAAATTGGATAAAACAACTTCTCTTTTTATAAGATTACAGACTTAAGGGCTGTCATCTGATTCTGTTATGATTTTCTCAGGCTGTGCCCACATGTTTTGTCACCCCTGGAAGAAGTTACCACAGTTATTGATATAGGGAAAAACCCCATGTTAAGAAATTAGTGTTGAGGAAAAATCACCAGGGTTTGCAATTGTTGTTGTCAACAAGTCATCCAATCCAGTGCTTCTTTCATGTCAGCATTTATTGATCTTTAACATTTAATCACTTTAGAACATCCATCCATTTTTCCAATCCTTGTGGGGTTACAGGGGTCTAGCCCAAATGGGGCGATAGGCTGTCAGACTGGTTTTTAAATGACTCGAGCAGAGGTGGAGTTGAGTGTAAAATTATTTATTGAGGGGTTGACTAGTGAACAGAACACAAAAGGAACCACACAGGGAACAACAGACAACTGGCAACGGAACAACGCGAGACGTAAACAAAGGGCGCGGAGACCGAACTAAAACCACAACACGGAACACGGGACGAGATAA
>JAVLVB010000022.1:1148479-1172011 GCA_032876305.1 Orestias chungarensis
AGGCTAGGAGCAACGAGGAAAAGCATGGGAAAACAACAGACGATCCAGCGGTGAGTGTGTGAATGAATGTGGCTTAAGTAGTGAGAACCGGGGTGTGATTGGTTGAGAAGAGGAGTGAATTATTGCAGACAGCTGTGAATGAAGGCGGAGTGACGAGACACGAGAGGAAACGGAACCAGACAAAACACACATCATGACATAGGCACTGGTTAAACCCTGGACATTGCAGAGCAACACAGAGACAGACAGGACAGTCAACAACTCACACACACCAGTCGTGTTTTTGGACTTTAGAAGGGAGCCGGAGTACCCCGGAGAGAACTCCCACATGCACAGAGAGAGCATGCAAACACTTTGCAGAAAGATCTAAGGTAGAATTGGACCCAGAGCCTTCTTGCTGCAAGGCAACAGTATTTCCAACAGTGCAACCTCCATTTTAGAAAGAGAAACAGAAATACAAATCTTTGCTTATTAGCTTTTTGCACAAACGCTAGATCCGTAGTTCCTAAATCTTTATAATTGCCAAACCTCTAAATAACAGCTTTTCTAAAACTCAACATAACAAATATACAGTTGTGGTCAAAAGTTTACAGACTGTCACAAAGGGTAAATATGACTTGAGCAGAGGTGGATTGCGAAAGAGAAATACTTATTTATTGTGAGGATGAATATGAACAACACAGAAACTGAATATATGCGGCACGGAAGAGGAACAACAAACCCAGGATAAACGCGGGACCGAAACAGGGAACATAAACAATGCGGCGCGGAGGAGGAACAACAAAACAAGGTTAAACGCTTGACCGGAACTAGGATGGAATATTAAGAACAAACCTAAACTACTGAGAGAAGCGCAAGAGAAACTACAAGCAACTAGAGACAATCAATGGACAAAATAAACTAAGGAAGTTAGCGTAATAACAAGAAAAGCTGGTGACTTCTCAGAGGACGTTTAAAAAGGGCTCATTGGATACAAATGCCCACAAACTCGACAATGGGAAAGTCAAAGGAGCTCAGCATGGATCTGAAAAAGCGAATTATTGACTTGAACAAGTCAGGAAAGTCACCTGGGATCATTTCAAAGCAGCTGCAGGGCCCAAGATCAACAGTGCAAACAGTTCAAGGATTCAAGACTTCAAGGAGACTTTATTGTCATTCTTCACACATGTGGCACATGTGGTGGAACAAAATTGTATTCTCACGGTCAAGTTCCACCCAAGAGCTAATATTAAAATATATAAAATAAAGTAAAAAAAGTAAAATAAAATAAAAATAGAATGTAATAAACACAAAATATACAGAATTTAAGGGTGTAGGGGGTTTGGAGTAGCAGCAGCATGAATGGATGAATAAATGCATGAATGAGTTCGTAGTGCAAGTTACTATAGCCTTTAAAAGTGTCTCAGTCTGTTTAAAGTGTCTTAGTGCGGGTATGTGAAGGTGATCAATTTGTATTGTCCATGTAAAGTGTCAGTGCAGTTGTTCAGGTTGAGTTCAAGAGTCTTGTGGGTTTACACTTGATGCTCCGCAGCCTCCTGCCTGAGTGGAGCGGGACAAAAAGAGTGTGCTGGGTGGGTGGGATCCTTCGTGATGCAGGAGGCCCTTTTCCTGCATCTGGAGGTGTAAATGTCTGTGGTGCTGGGGAGGCTGACTCCAACAATCCTCTGTGCGATCTTCACAACCCTCTGCAGAGCTTTTCTGGCTGCAGCAGAGGAGCTTCCATGCCACACATTGATGCCTACAATTTTTTGTAAATAAAAAATGTATGGCATGGTTTTGTCACTGCCACGATCAGGAAGAAAACGCAAGGTATCACCTGCTGCTGTGAGAAAACTGGTCAGGAGGGCGAAGAGTTAACCGAGAATCACCAAAAAACATATCTGTCAAGAATTAGAAGCTGCTGGAACACAGGTGTCATTGTCCACTGTCAAGCTTGTTTTGCATCGCCATGGACTGGCTGTCGTGCAAGAAAGAAGCCCTTGCTCCAAAAGCGGCACATTAAGGCTCGACGGAAGTTTGCTGCTGATCACATAGACAAAGATAAGACCTTCTGTAGGAAAGTTCTGTGGTCAGGCGAAACAAAAATCAAGCTTTTTGGCCACTATGCTCAGCAATATGTTTGGAGGAGAAAAGGTGAGGCCTTTAACCCCAAGGAACACCAAGCATGGTGGTCGTAGTATGATGCTGTGGGGCTGTTCTGCCGCCAATGGAACTGCTGCTTTACAGAGAGTAAATGGGACAATGAAGAAGGAGGATTACCTTCAAATTCTTCAACATAACCTAAAATCATCAGCCAGAAGGTTGGGTCTTGGGCGCAGTTGGGTGTTCCAATAGGACAATGACCCCAAACATACATCAAAAGTGGTAAAGGAATGGCTAAATCAGGCTAGAATAAGGGTTTTAGATTGGCCTTCCCAAAGACCTGACTTAAACCCCATAGAAAACATGTGGACAATGCTGAAGAAATAAGTCCATGTCAGAAAGCCATCAAATTGAACTGAACTGCACCAATTCTTTCAAGAGGAGTGGTCAAAGATTCAACCAGAAGCTTGCAAGAAGCTTGTGGATGGCTATCAAAGACTCCTAATTGAAGTAATAATGGCTAAGGGACATGTAACCAAATATTAGCACTGCTGTATGTATATTTTTTACCCAGCAGATGTGATCACTTTTTTCTGTTAACCAATAATAAAGTCATAAAAGAACCAAACTTCATGAATGTTTTTGTGACAAAGACGAACCTCTTCCAATCAAAATCAGAGTTGTACAAATAACGGGAAACTCAAGAGAGCCATGATATTATGTTCTTTACAAGCGTATGGAAACTTTTGACCACAACTGTATATAAATGATCTGAACTTTTCAATTTGCAGTTAGTATTTCTGTCAATTATTATTATTATTATTAGAATGCAGACTACAAGCAAACAAATAAGTGGGAAAAAGATTCAATCCTCACAGCCTCATCTAGAGATAAAAACCCAAAGGAATTAATAGATGATCTGTAGAAAGCATCATCCAGTCGGAATTAAAAAAACTGTTCTACAGTTTTTTTCACATGTTTCATATTTCTGCTGGTATATCAAGCCCATTACTGCTTAATTATTAAACTTCACAACCTACCACTCAGAGTTTCTCCTTAATAAGAATTTAAAAGCACATCTGAGCCTTTTAAGGCTCATTTGCTATGTTTCTAGGAAAAATATTGCTGTAGCTTACTAAAGCATTCAGTACATATATTTTCAGTTTAGTAATTTAGCAAAAGGTTTTAATCCTAATCCCTTAGCTATGTCAAATTTTCTGCCGGCCGAAACATACCATTGACTAATCTTAAACTAAAGTGAAGGGACACCCAGCTGCTCCATTGTCTACATGTAGTAGCCAGTATTTTGTTCATGTGCTCCATGTTCATTTAACAAGAGAAATATATGAAACTCCTGTTAAACCTGGACAAAGCAAGAAAAGATATTCAGTTAATTCAGTAAATACTGCATGTATTTAGACTTTCTATAATACAGCATTTTCCAGAAAGGCCATTATAAACAATTACATTTAATTTATTTGAATATCCCTTTAAAAGTTTTACTTTTTTATACATTTTAAGCATATATTAAACATTTTTTCACTTAATCCACATTTCTATTTCAAGGTATACAGAAGAATTAATGTAACATTCTTGCTTTTAAACCATGGAAGGACCAAATGCACACAAACTACATGCATGAAGGACCAGGACCCTGGACCTCACCAACACACAAACTGAAATAAGTCTAATTAGTGTCAGAACATCCATTAAAGCTGATCTCTCAGCTGCTGTGTAAAAATGTTGGTGCCCGAAGGATACAGAAATTGAACTATGACTGAAGTTCATCCCACAAAAAGGATCTGTAACAAAAGAGTTTTACTCCTCAAAAGTAAATATCTCTGAATTTGTTTCTTCTAGTTCTTCTTTTGTCTGGTGAGAAGCTGCAACAACAAGGCTTGAAACACATCCTCACTTAAGGACTTTTATATTTTATAGTCATGAAATAGCCATTTCAGTCCAGGGTTTTAAACTTACTTGAGCACCATGTCCCTAATAGCGCTGAATATCTGCTTTAAAGTTTGCAAAGTTCAACCTAATAACAGCAGTAATTAAAAAATATTACTTGAATCAAGTTACAGTGATAAAATCACTTTGCTGCAAAGCCTTGATGCAAGCATCACAGAATTTGAAGACCCTCGAAAAGCTACTCCAGGTTTGTTGTGGCCTCTTGTTTAAAATGTTGCGTGTTTGACATTAACACTGGGGCATGCTCTGAGCTGAGAGTAGAGTGCCACACAATCCCAGGAGGAACTCAGAGGATTTTCATTCTTTTCACTCATTCTAATGTGGAGGAGCTTTTGGATCCATTGATTTTTTTTTTCCCCCGCCATTGAACTCAGTGGACCATTGGCTTTACCTCAACAACACCTGGGAGTTAACAGAAACAGATTGAGTCAAGCAATATTCAAGCGAGGCTTTAGGTTATCTGTTGATGCCTGTAAAGAGAATCAAAAATGATTCCCAGCATTGTGCCTGGTTTCCCTGAACTAAGAATAATTTTAAAAGCAGCTAATACTGATTAAGATCAGCAAATCAGAATATCATGACAAAGTCAACAATTTTAGCAACTATCTCTTACAGCTCATGAAATACCAAAAAGATTAAAAAGATTATATGTGAAATACATTTTGAGTGTAAAATGTACAAGACCCCTGCTAAAGGAGTGAGAGCATGAAAAGTCAAAGGTAAATATCTCATTTAAAAAAATTCACGAAGAATGTGTATAATGGCAAACTCGAGAGGATTGCCAGGCAAAATACAAAACCGAGTGTCTATACTCTAGATATTTTCACTTGCTGTTTAAACTGTATTAAAACAGTAGTGTAAGGGTATTAAAACAACAATGTACGTCTTATTGGTTTAGTATTTACATTTTCAGAGAAGACTTATTTGGAAACACTTGATATCTGTATATTAGTCCAACAAATTCAAACCTCATAAGATTCCCTGTTTGAATTTAATTACTGAATTAAAATTAAAATTTTCAGCGATAGTAATTAGAATATAATTTAAAGAAAACAAAGGGCCAGATGTAAATAACAAAACAAATCATAGTCGTATCACGGAAACACTGTCTTCATGCTTTAAAACACAGATGTGCTCATTGTGAGATGGTCCGTGATGTTTTAAGCTCCTGTTTCTTTTCTTTTTGTTTTGTTTTTTCTACTTGTACAGGAGTAAAAAATGATTATAGGGATTGCCATGGAGACTGTATGTGACTGATCTCAGATGCTTCCCCCTATATGTTGTCTGCAGTACAAGCCCCTCTTTCTGACAATTTCTGTCAGTGCGTCTCTTCCGTCCATCTCCCTGTCAGGCTCCATGTCTTCATCTGTCAAAGCCTCCATCTTTCTGTCCACAGCTTCAAAGCAGATGCTTCTCAACTAACCTCATCCTCCCCCATTTACCCATAACCTCCATCATGCTCCCCTCCTTTCTTGTACGTTCTCAGTGTGGTACGTGGACCCTGTTGTCGGTCATCTCGTTTGCCTACACCTCCTCACGAGCATTCTGTTTTGTTTGACCTACATGTCATGGTCTGACCGGCACTGGGGACGAACGTGTTGCTTGTGGAGACATTTTTTGAGGAGGTGTTTTTGATATATCCTGGGGCAGTTCTCAGTTTCTATACCTCTGTGCATCGATTCCAACACAGCAGATGCTTGACAGACAGCAGAATACAGGTGAAGCTCAGTGTTGCGTCAAACCGCTCCTAATCCTCAGTCGATGAATGAATGTATTCCATTTTTGACAGCAGAACAGAGATCATGTAAAAGTAAAGATAGAAACGTTTATTAGCCTGTTGGGCTTCTGATGGAGTTGTCATTGTTTCCTATCTGCACTTTACATTTTTCATAATGTATGTCTGTTTGCAATCAAAAGGAATGTATTTAAACATTAGAAACATATTTGTGCCCATGAAAACAAAATGTAACTGTGTGCTGTGGATTATTTCAGATATTTTTCATTGAATTGTTTAGCAAATCTTATCACATAAAGGTTAGTTGTTTCGACAGCCGGTTTAAGTAGTTACATCCTCGTAAAAGGAAATTTTGCTAGACATGCCTTTTTAATCATATTACGTGGGTGAAATTTTTTAAGCTCCTTTAAAAGCTTATTATAGTCCCATAGAAAATGTGTTGTCCATTTTGGAAACCCAACCTGTACCTACGCTTTTACATCCTGGTTGATGTTTCTTCAACATCTAAAAAATAGTGTTGTTGTTTTTTTTTCTCATGAAGTTATCTGGTAAAGTTCACACATGCCACATACAACATGATATCCCTATTAAAGTGCTTGAGATTCTTGCAAGCTTCTTTCTCCAAATGTTTCAATAATGGACAAACAATTTTGGTTTCATCAGACCACAGCCTTTGAGAACATAAAAGTTTCCAAAGGGCTGTCTCATTTTTTATAATACCTATAGAATGGTGGCTTATATCCCATTCCATTCTATGTGAGTGCAATATTTATTCACTATGCTTTTGTTTCTCTCCATTGTTGTTCTTGCTTTCTTAAAGAATCTATTTAGATTTTTCTAACGTTACACATGGAAGCAGTTTGAGGTGTTGGATTTGCTGTTCTGCCTCCAATTAATTCATATTTAGTAAATAGTAAAACTGACAGAGATATGTGATAATCATCTGAGTTTTACCAAAAGGTTTAAAGCCAAAGAAATGGATTTGTGTGTTAAACTTTGAAATGTAAACTGATTTAATGTTGGGCAATAAGAAAACATGTCATGTGAATGGAAAAATCGGATTTCAACTTAATGTCAGTAATGTATTTGTAATGCTTTACAAAATCTCCAACTGACGTGTTTTTTGCTTTCCTCGGAACTACACAGGTTCTACGCAAGATCTTCAACAGAAATTGCACACATGAGAAAATGTAGTAGACTATAAGTATACATGAATCTCTGAAAGTATACTAAGTACACTACGTTTACTCGAGAGTGGCATCTTTTCGCAGTGAAGCTCAACAGCAACTCACCGGGAAGAACAAAGATTTGTCTAAAGTGTGTCAGCCTTGGCCCTGTGCTGAGGAGGTTTGTCACGGATGCAGATGGACGTGCCGGGAATTTAAAATGCAGCCATGAACATGGGCTGCATTGTTATGCTCTCAGCCTGTCACGGAGGCCCTCAATTATTCAGAATCTTCGTATCTGTCCATCATTATGGCCAGGTTGTAGCTGGGGAACACAAAGGCGCTGTTTTATTCCGGTGAGTAGTTGCAAAACAGGAAAATGTGCATAAAATCACACCGATGACACATTTAAACCGGCTGTTTTTGGTCTCAAAAGTTTATTCAGAGTTCAACTGGATCACTATATTTTGACTATTTGTGTATATATATATATATATATATATATATATTTATATATATTTATATATATATATATATATGCGTGTCATTGGTAATGGGATGTTGCTGAGTTAAGACTAAATCAAGGAGTATGGTATATTAAGATAATGTGCTGAAGAGCAGGAAGAGTATGATTATAACCTAATAAGTCCCTTTGTACATGCAGAAGCTGTGCTCTGACAAAGTATTTTCACCTATATTGAAGTGTTTTTTTTTTCTTCAAATTTCATGTTTTAAAACTAGTTTCACTATGAAACAAACATAACCTGAGTCATTAATTAAAGGAGTAAATCTATCTAAGTCAACCCTGCCCTATGTCCTCTACGTGAAAAAGCAGTTCTCCCCAAAATCAAATGACTTGTTGCTCCACCCAAAGTGACAATGACAGGACAAGAGTTTGGGGTGAGTCCTTAAAATCTATTTTATAGGAAGTTTGAACTGCTTGTTGTTGCTTTAATTATGTTGCACAAACAACCGTTTATGATCGTGCCTCCACGTTTTAGTTACATTTAATTCTGGATTCTTTGATTAAGCCACTGTAAACATACAATGCTTTATTTTTAAACAGGTAGTACTGGATGTGCTGGTGTTTTCTTCAGCTCATTGTTCCATTCATGCTTCTATTAAGGTGTTGCTTTTATGAAATTCTGATTTAGTTTTATACCAAATGTCTATAGACAACTGTATCAAACAGGTTTGGAATCATCGATATGTTTTCGGGAGAATTTAATTTAAAACTATTTTATTTAAACATTTGGACTAATTATGGCAGCCAAATCACTTGGACATGTTTTTTTCATCTGTAAACAAAGGCTCCTATTGTGATATGTAGGTTTCCAAAGCCATACAATTTTAATTCAATTTATTTAATTTTTACTTTTTGTAATCCTTGCAATGCTTTTTGCAACCTCTTTTATCTACTTCTCGCCTGATGATGTTCAGTAGTCCGGCAATAATCAGTGCTGGGTAAAACAAGTGTGATTTCACACAACTTTATACAAAACAGAAGTTAGTCAATCATGTCTTGAAAAGAAGATTTTAACGTTTTTATACTTTAAGTGCCATTGGCACTCATGGCCTCCGACAGCGCTAGAAAAAGTCACAGCATTTATTAGCCGCCCTTACTAGAGGGGTCTTAAAGGCAAACAAATAGTGACGAGTTTAAAAACATTGTTAAAACTTGACAGTGAGCTGAAACTATCGTCCTCCCTATCCTGACCCCAAGAAGTCATTATATCACTGTTTCTTTTTACCCAGGCTTGTGTCTGCCACACAAAGTTGTGCCCCGATAGTGACCTTGGAGCATATTCAACTGTTTTTGTACCTGTGTCATATTTCTGTGCTTTTCTTGTTCAGAACCACACTAACTGGTCTAAAAGTGTCAAATAATCAGAGACTGAAAAGATCTGTACGGGGATTTGAAACCTTCACTAAAAGCATGAAGAAATATTGAGGAATCAAAGGTTAGTAGAGTAGTAACACTTAGTTTGAATAAGTGAATCTTGACTTCACCCCCATCATCCATATTTAGACTCTTTAGAGATGGACGGTGACAGAGAGGGTACGAGAAGTCTCAACCTCATATCTCTGAAGAGTCCACATG
Source organism: Orestias chungarensis (assembly GCA_032876305.1). NCBI lineage: Eukaryota > Metazoa > Chordata > Actinopteri > Cyprinodontiformes > Cyprinodontidae > Orestias > Orestias chungarensis. The sequence goes on from JAVLVB010000022.1 coordinate 1,157,532, forward strand.
TTTTTCCACAACTGCTCAGTAGCAGCCCTAAGCACCATGGACGCAGCTGCTGCCACTGCTGCTTCACACCCAACTATCTGGACATTATTCCCAGCTAATGAATAAATTATTCAGGTTGGAACTATGGCGATGTTTGTTTATTTGCCCTAATTTGGATGTAGCTTGTTCTACTTAGCTGCAGCACATACATTTCCTTTGGACATCCTCTGTCCTGTCAGTTGATCCGCCAAAATGATCAATATATCATATTTATAAGAAGTATGAAAGCACCAGGCTTATTGTTGGTTACCTTTCCATAACTTTTGCTATACTGTCCTCTGGGTCATTGCTAGCACATAGGGTAGTGAAGCTACCAACTGCAGATCCTATTGCGTTTCTGGGACACAAATGTGAATATTAGTCATCAAAGTTTAAAAACCACCAAAAAATTAGGTCCTTTAACTTTTACTTTGTTTCCCTGGAGTAGCCTAGAGGCCAACAGAATAGACTGTGGCTATATTTAACACTGATCCATACATAATCCTTTATTCATATAATCTTTCCCACGTCTGCTCTCCTTGGTCTGGGTCATTTCTGACAACTTCCAGGTGTGAAACTGGAAAAGAGGGCAGTTCTCTCAGTAAGAACTAATGGATTTAAAAAAAAAAGTTTTCCCCTAGTAACAAAAAAAGTAGTCAAGGCTGGAGATGAAGGACTTTCAAGGGGTCCTGTCCTTGTTCATTTCACTAGTTGCTGTAAGAAAAATGGTGTGTCAGTTCTACATGACTTGGTTTCATCGCTCAAGAGGTCATGGCTAAGGGAAGGAGTTTAACCATCCTGGGGTCTAGTTCACAAATGATGAACAAATGGTATGGGAAATCGATGGTCTGATTGGTGCTAGTACTGGTCTGCCGTGCCAATCATTCATTTTCTGTTGGAGGTGTTTCTATTTTCTCTTTCCTTCCTCAACTCAATTCTATATGCATTGAAAAGCACACACTTACAAATTGATGTTTTTTGCATGGTGGATGTCATTAGATGATTTATTTTGGAGCTAATAATTTTTTTACGTCGGTGTATTGTTCTGCTACAAAAAGCAGGCCACACAATTATCCCAATGAAAAACTTGTAATGAAGTGTGCAGAATACAGAGAGAAAGCAGAGGGCTGAAATTGGACATAATTAAATGCAATTTGCCCAAAGGTTGAACAGTGAGGTGTGGAAATCACCCTGCAAAGAAAATGCAATTTAACGTTCCTTTTGTAGAAGCTGCCTTGGACAAAGCAGAGCTAAATATTTTGACTGTACAAAACATATCTTCCTTGTTTGTTCAGTTTGTTGAGAGAGAGTTATAAACGCCCTATTATGTTCTAACTCTTTGTTTCTTTGCTTTCCCAGTTTTACAGATGTTTCCAAGCTTTGCTGCACTGTGAAACTCCTCGTGGCGGCTCCAGCTTAAAGAGCTCTTCGAAGGCTGTTACCAAGGCCATGAAGGGAGCAGGAGTGACCAGGACACGCAGAACAAACGATTTGTTATTTATGGTGGCCTCCCTGGGTCAACCTGCTGCCACCGTGCCCCAGCTGGCCCCTTCTTGTGAACCGACCGTTGAGCTCACCAAACCCCCGTCTTCTGACAACCAACCTGTGGTCGTGGTATCACTAGTGGCCCACTTTGATGGCTGATGGTTGGCCAGTACAATGAAGTCTCCAAGTCCCAGTTGTGAAAGTCATTAAAAATAAAGGGGTTGGAGCTGCATAAGAAGCGACCTGCCTCTGCAGGGAGATTTAATGCACCTCCAGCGTCATCGCTGCGTTGACTGGCTTTGGTTTTGATAGACTGGTAACAAAGGGATACCGTAAAATGCCTCTGGGATAACATGAGCAAAAACCTACTGCAGTGAACACACGGAACCTCGGGGACTTTGTCTTACTGCAGACAACATGAATTTTAAACCATTTACTTTCAAAGAACCACTGTTATATTAAAAAGGAGAATCAACTGAATCATTCAAAGGGCCTAATGTGTTTTGAAGCTAAAAATGGACTGAGTTATATTTTTCTATAGATTTGTTACAAACAGCAACTGCAAGTGCAGTTAAAAAAAAGAGGGGTTGTTTCTTCCGGGGAAGGCTTTGAAAAACAATTGTATGACTTGTTTTAGACCTTTTGGTTTTTTATGCTTTTATTACTGCAATTTCATGATAAGACTCAGCCTCTATCAGACTGAAACAAGCTCCAATCAGGCACTTAATTTATATGTAGCACTGCTGTTGTAGCATGTTGAGGACAATAAAGTTGCTTTGGTATAGCAGGGCTCTCAGTAATGACTGTGCATGCACACAATAGCAGTATTTGACATATTAGTTGGACAGTTGGTAGATTAAGGGTTAAGAACCATCTTAGAGCAAATCTGTTAATGGTTTTCTTTTTATGTTGGCTATCATCAGAATTTAATTAATTGAAATGTCGTTTTTATTGTAATTGTATCAAATAAAGTTAGCAGGACATTGTAGGCAGAACTTTGTGCCATCAGAAAGTGGTTTGAAGTTATATTCAAAACTGATGCTGTAGTTTTACTGAGATACCATGCAGTTCTGTCAGTCTGTGCTCAATCACACTGGTTTTCTCAAGGGCCCAGAAACCCCCAAAAAACTAAAGTGAGACTGAACGTTTTTTTGAGACAAATTTTTATTTGCTTAAAAGATAAGTTATTCCATTTTCAAATATTAGTACCAGTCACAATTTAGCGGCTATCATTTCTAAGCCAATACAATGGATTTCAAACTAGACTCTGTATAAGGGATTGCTGTAAAGGCCAACGACAAGACAAGCTATCACCTCGGTGTGGTGATTCTGGAGGAGTGAACGCTGCAAATCGATGGCTCAATGCAATCTGCTCCTTAGATCGGAAACTATTTTAAACAGATTTGTTTATGATGTATTTACAATTTAATGAAGGATTTGCTTGATAAGTGCCTTGAGACAACATCTGTTGTAAATTGGCGCTGTCGAAATAAACTCATTCTTAATTTTTGACTAATTCAGACCCAGTTTTTGCAAGCGTTTATTCAAATACAATCATTCAGGCTTAATCTGAGCAATGCACATCATGATACACTTTATTATAATCAAGATTCTGGTGGCAAAAGCTTTTGTTCTTAGCATAGTTATACTGTTTTATCAAAAGAGAAAGACATTTTTTAAGCTAATTAAAAAAGATCTGACCCCCTGTGATGGACCAGACTTCAGTTCACCACAACAGATTGCAATAAAACTCCTCTGCTTTTATAATTACTCATATGACCCGAGTCTGCTATTCTCCTCAGCTGCAGTGAAGTATTTTTCCTACACTGATAAAAACAAAGGATCTTTCTTATTTTCAAAATTACAAATAAAACATGAGCAAAAATAAATGAGCTCTCAGGTGAGGACTGGATTTCAGTGGTCACGTTAATGACCCAGCACCAAGCCCTGGATTGGTAACAGACGCACATTGCTGCAGCAGAAAGAGAGTCTCTGATGTAGAAAGCATTAGTTGAAGCCTGTCTTGCAAAACACATCTGCATTACTCACACCAGGCTTCATAATAATGGACTAAAACAGGTAACAGTCAGTAAACTGTTCCGACAGAACGTTCCGACTCACTAAGTGTTTTCTTCCGTGACTGATCTTATAATCTTTGGAAAAGACACTTGAGAAGTGGGGCAGGCAGGTAGAATAGTTATGCCAAGTGTGTGAGACAGAGAACAGGGGAGAGGTTTGGGTGTTACTTAAAGCTTTCTTATATAGTGTATAGGAACTCCCACAATAGATAGTGCAGGCCAGCTTTGCTAGCACTACTAGTAAGTATCCATAAAAACTGTTAACACTAATTCATCATTTGTGAATTCATCAGGCTGAGAGCATCAGGTTTTTACTTAAAAGGGTCCCGAGACATTTGTAGGAGCAAAAGTTCGAGAACAGATCCGATCCTGCACCATACTGAACACAGACAATGGTGCGCTTTTCCACACTTTCATTATTAGTTTCACAATAGTTCTATCTGAAAAGGCTTTGTTTTGTTTTTTCCCACTGGAAACCTCAATCTCTGTCTCGTTTTATCAAATCATATAGTTTCAGTTCAAGACCCAGAAGAGTTTTTCTAAATGTACATGTTTAACAGCATTTTCAGACAGAAAGACATCTCTTATCCTCTTGTTTACATTTAAGTTGGGATTCTAAATCATTTAATCCACCTGCAGTTAGATTTCAAAAATAATTCTATTAAATTATTGCAGCAGTTATTTTACTATGTTTCTTTTTAGTTTGTTTTTATGTAAAACGTATTAGCACAATAGTGCTGTCTTGGTTTTAACTGTTGTGAAATACGTACTTTCCCAACTTTCTTAGAATTAACACACCCTTTGTGTCTAATTTAAGATAATAACTTTTTCCTATATCCCCAAAACAAATAGTTTCTTGGATGCAGATAGTGTTTGTTGTAAAGACGTAGTGACCTCAAGAAGTCCATTACAGTGAACCTTAGAGATGCATTAGTTGTTGTGTGGCCAAAACAAAATGGCAGCTTTTTCACATCATCTTTTTCACCCTGGGAGACTGAAAGTCATGAATGGAGGAAGGTTGAAGTTCCTACAAGTTCTGATGTAGGAAAGGCTTATTTTTTTAAATTATTAATTGTTTTATCAGTGCAATGATTGCAGCTGCCAAACTTGAAATTAAAGCGATGCTTTTTACCTTCACACTAATATATTGTCATTAAAGTGTGGGCATTGGTCTGTTCATAATTTCCACACTTTAAAAACCATTTTGCCGGTTCAGAATCAGGTTACAAGTCTCTAAATCATCTGTGCTATGCGTGTTAGCTATCAGCACAAACAGTTGTCAGACAACTTGTATTATTATCATATTATTATGGACATGAATTGATACCAAAGCAGAGCACATTTTAATATTTTTGGGAGGAATGTTAAATAAAGATCTGTTTTTTTTTTACTTTTTTGTTTGTTTGTGTGTTTGTATTTAGTTTTGGTAGAAATCCTTTGGCTGGCGGAGAGTTCACAGTTTTAACATGCATTTAATCTTTAATCTTCTACAATAAAATAAAGTCAAGACTAGAACCTCAGGAAATACAGTAGGTTCTCGAAGGACTGGGAAGACAACAAACCCAAGTGGATCACGACATGTACAGCAGTGAGAATGGTTTAGGAAAGGTTTGTCTTTTTAAACATACAAATTCAAAACTGACACGATTTAGGACTGTTTACTGTTCACTTAGACTATAAACTTATACTTATTAAATACTTATTAAACTGATGAGTGGGTTATTTGTTGGAATTTACCAACAAATTTTCACTTGTACATCAAAAACTGAAGGGGAGAATTGAGGTAACTCACATGTGGTCATAAGAGCACACTTTTATCACCTCCTGACAAGTTTGAAACACAATTTGACTCTGATGACCCCTGAGTCATGATGGGTGTTATTAAAAGGCTCTATAAGTGGTCATGAGAAAAATTTATATTTAGCACATCTCACTAATTTTTTATCAGCTGGCTTCACACCACTACATCCATTTGCTTCTATAAATGTATTAGTATTTCAATCCAGCCTGTTTCGACCTTTGTTGCTCCTGTCAGTCATTGCAGAAGCTTGTGGTGTTCAGCTAAAAACAGTTGACCCTTAGGGCTAAAGTTGGCCGTGTATTTGTATTGTATAAATGGAAATTACAACAAATACATTTTGAAGACTTGAAGAATCTGCTCCTAGTTTAGTCATTCTGCTCACAAAACTGATTTAAAGTCGTTTCCAAGCTCCAGTGCACCCTCAGGGTTGTTCTGCTAATTGTTACTGTGTAATGGTCGGGCCTGAGTCTCCCCTGTTTACAATAAAGCCCCTGGTGAGCCAAAATAAGAGCTACCTGAATAAATGAAATATGCAAAATACGGCATTTTCATTCTAGAGTCATCTTTACGAGACCTTTTCTGCTAAATAACCCACCTGTGTTCCTGAAGACACACAGACGTCCAAATATTTGTTAAAGTTGCTTTAAATACTAGCTGTGTATCTTTGATCAATTAAAGCAGTGGCATTATATGTTCCTAGTATGTAAAGCTAACAAAAAGTAAGATCGCAGTCAGCTTTACTTTTACACATTTTCTCACAGACTCATTTATTAAATTTTTGTTTTGAAGCTTAAAGGTTTGAGTTACACTTTTCATGTGTTACACTTTTTTCCATTGGTTGTTTTATTCTAAGTAGCTCTAATGGAACTTTTATATTGTTTATATTTATGTGTATGTGAGATAAACTGCATCTATATAGACTGTACCTATAGACTTAGCAGTATGCTGTAATAGTAAATAGTATAATAGTAAACGCTTAGCGTTTTAATGCTTTTACAAATCATTCCTGATCAGCCAATTTGATCTGTTTTGATAATAAATAAATAGAAAAAATATTTTTTTCCAAAAAAATAAGGATGCTTAACAGTCTGGACTTTATTAATTTATTCATTTTACTTTCTACCAACACATGCCCCCCTTGTGGACTCTATTAATTTATTCATTTTACTTTCTACCAACACATGCCCCCCTTGGCCTGCTGCAGAAGAGCCTCCCAACATGTTGCCATGCTCCACAGTGGGGTTGTTTTTTTTGCAGCGTTGTGTTATTCAGTTTTGGACGAATACAAAGTCTTATCTGAAGGTCAACAATTTCAATTTAATCTCCCAATCTTCCAGTTGACCATGGGGAATTTCATGGCTTGTGGTAAATTCAAGTAGAGCCTTGACATAAGTTTTTCTTATTATTATTATTACATCTATGAAGCTTTGTGGGTTACTATTTCTCATAAAATCAATGCCATTTTACATAGATATTGATGGAAAACTCTCACCCCATAAATGAAGCTGTTGCTGTTCTGGAGAGCTCCTTCAGTGACACATTCATGTATCCGCATTTTATCGACACTTGGAATAAACCACAGCAACTGTAAAGCAATACACTTTATGGTCTTGTGGTTTCAGAATGCTTTGGTGCTAGAGTTAATTATTTTATTTCCATCAGTATCTAAAGGAGTTTAAGAAAAATGCATTTTTATCTGTGAAAAACCACATAAAGCTGAACTTACTGCACAACTGTGAAAGTACCAGTACATTTATCAAAGACTGACTCAGACTAGGACATGGAGAGTCCTGCGCTAAGTCCAAACCCAATCTCTGAAGTCTTTGAGATGCTAGGAGTGAGTTGAAAATTAATGAAATTTAATTGACAAGAAAAAGAACCATTTAACTTTATAAAGAGTGATCTACCATAAGACACAGATCTTGATGAAATTCAGTAACATCACATTCAAATGATGGATTTTTTTATTCTGCTGTTGTCAATTGATCTCATGAGAATGGTAGAAAATAAAAAATATTCATCAATATCAAGAGTAACCTATTCGTCTTCACAGTAATTCTATCCCTTGATGAGGCCATTAACGCTACCATCACTACTTGACTGATCTGAAGAAAGTAAATAAACAAAGAAGAGTACTTTTCATTATGTATAAAGTTTTTTTTTCCATTCTTAACACAGCTACCAACGCATAAAGTGGAACAGCTTTTATTCTATAAATATAAAATATGCAGTGTGTGCTGAAAAAAAAATATATATAATAATATAATAATAATGTATATATATAAATATATATATATATATATATATATATATATATATATATATATATATATATATATATATATATATATATATATATATATATATATATATATATATATATATATATATATATATATATATATCTGCCTTTGTATTGAGCTGAAAGCCTCACCCCTGGAGTGCCAAACCTGTACTCAGCAAAAATGTGTTTTATACACCCTGCTTTTGGATGTCATCCTTGCAACGGCTCGGTGTTAAACAACCCTCTAAACTAGGCTGGATGGTGATAAAAAAAAAATTAGCGTTTCTATAAATACTGCAGTAAAATATTCCATTCTTTCTTGTAAGACATAGCATTTCAAAACCGAAACCTCTATCCAAAAAAAGTCAAAGCTATAGACACATACAGTGCCTGGAAAACTATTTCTACAGTATTCCTTGAACTTTTAAAATTTTTTACAGAGTGCAGCCACACAACCTCAAGATTTTTTATAACAGGTATACAGAATAAAACAACTTAAAGTTCTTCATGAACTGGAAGGGTAAGATTAGATAGTTTTTTATTCATTAAAATCAGATTTACATTTGTGTGATGCATTTAACAAAATCTGTTACCACTTTTGCACTGAAAAAAAATCTGTTTGCATGACATTCATTAAAACAAAGGAATCTTTAAAAGTCATGTTTTGTATATGTCAGTAGGACCAAATGCGAACACAAACTTGTAATGATGATGTTGAAGACTGGAGGAGAGAGAACCAGTACAGATATACAAACAAGCAGGGGAAAGGCTTACTGGGAGATGGTGAGGACTGGCAGGAGAAGGAGCACAGAGACGACGAGGAGAGGAAAATTAACGGACGATCCAGCGGTGAGTGAAAGATTGAATGATGCTCAAATACTGGGGAGCAGGAGGTGGAGCAGCAGAGAAGATAACCATATCATTAATAACAAGTGCAAGTGATGATGAGCGAAAACACAGAGAGAGAAGAAGGACAGAGCAGGGGAAATTGGAAAACACAGAAAATAATAACAAAACAAAGACTAAACCAAAATAGAAAATAATGTAAAGAAAACAATAACTGATGATAAAGTAAAACAACTACAGGAAACTAAACAGAGAACAAAAACAAAGATCATGAAAAACTTAACACAAAGTAAAGTAAAAAAAAACAAGGGGGAAGAAAGACTAACTCTAAAAGAACAAATAAATATGATTTGGATGCATTTTTGGTTTAGTGCCAACTCAACAACTATATATAAGCTACACGGTTGTGCAGTTAATTTTCTTCCCTGCAAACCTATTCTAATGTGATTAACAGCAAGCCTAGGAGTATGCTGAGTATTGCCCTGTTGCAGCTAAGACACTAACCACAAACAAAAAGGAACTGACAAAACATCCACTTTAAAATACAAGCAAAACCGACTTTATAATTGGAAAAATAGCTGGCGTTCTTGACTTGACAGCTTCAACTAGTTAAAAACTTGAAAATAGCCCCCAAAGTTGAAACACATAAGTGGATGCACTGTTTTTGGAGATGCGGTATGTCTTATAACAACCAATTTATTTTTATAGTTTTGCACTTACGTCAGCTGCAGTAACCTTGGCTCTACTGTTTAAACTGAAAGTAGATTTTGGTAAGCTCTTTTTTTTTGCAGTAAAACTAGTTTTAAACAATGTGAGAAATTTGCAGACCAAACCCATCCAGCATTAGGGACAACAGTTATGTTTAAACTATTAAACGGCATGTCAAAAAGAAAGTCCTCTGCATTGTGATGTATTGATGATAAATGTTGTCCCATTCATTTTCCAGTTTGACAGAATGACATAAACCGATGCTGGCCTTTCAGCCGGCACCAAACTTTTCCAACCGTCAAATCATCATCATTAGAGCTTCACTGTGTGCTCCCATTAGTCCAACAAGCTAGCAGCACTCTTAGGACCAGCCATAAGATTTTAATTAGAACCGAGGGATTCGGATCAGGTTATATCTGTGAAGTCTTTATATGCGGGTAAAACCACATATTTACACAGACTGTAGAAAAAAGTATATACTATTTCTTTCCTCACTGTGCGAAAGAGTATTAACACAGGACTTTTAAATAATCTTTTTAAGTCTTTCAATTCTTGGAGATAATGTAACAACCAACTCACAAGTTAGAATGTTGTTAGTTAGCGGGGAGGCCACTTCGAAGATGTCTTCAATTCCACCATCACGTATTCCAGTGAGGAATCTGCGGATTTATGATCACTGGTGCTGTAGTCACCAAAGAGGTTAAAAAGTTAATTATTACTAAATATTTAAACAGATTGGTCTAAAAGTATTCTAACATTAAGTTATTTTAATATAGGAAATCCTAATGCTTCTAAAACATGAACAGATTTGTCTGTTTATTAAAATCAGAGTGTTGTTTTTTTATAGTATATGTGAACATTGGCTTTCAACTGTATATTCAATATCAAAGTTGGTATTGTGAGTTAAATAAGTTTTATAACATAATTACAAATGCACAAAATGGGGGGAAAAACAACATTTATTTATATAAATAGCGTGTTTTTTTCAATATCCTTTTATTTGCTGCTACTTCTGCTTGAACCGAAGACGTGCAGCAATAGAACAACATGAAAACAATCAATCTGAAATGCAAAAGCAGAATAAATGAGTTACCTTTCATTCTTTGTATAAACGTCATGGAGATTTATGTTGAGGTGGCATTGTCTCTAGATTCATCCACATGCTTTGGGTTTGAATCCATTTACTCAAACAGAAACTAATGGGGCTTTACAGAGGGAAAGTAGCAAAACTGGAAGGTTATTATACCGTGCTAATTGTTCCGTCTGGTGTTATAGGAGTCCATTGAAATAAAACAAAACCTAGGCTGAATATAGAAATACAGTTTTTCTCAGCATGTTCCAGAGCTGGATGGATAGCTCTGTGAAAAAGCTTTGAAAAGGATGACTGACTGGGAACAGTTGGAGAAAATAAAACATTTATGGAATTAGATATATTAAGTTAATATATCAGAGCTTACCCTGATTCAAACACACTATTCAAGTGAACCCAGAGAATTAGTCAAATTAAAAATGGTGAAGCACAAAGGGTAATTCAGGAGAATTTGCAAATAAAAAAAGAGGGTTTTATTTGCTCCAAATAACTGCAATGAGCCTAGCGAATCCTTTCAGTCATAACCACTCAGCACATAATAGGTCCATGTCTCTAAATGTGTAGCGAATGCAGATATTCAGCTTTCTCTTACCATTAAATTTTATAGTATTTGTACCCATTGAAAGATTAGTATTGAATACCACAAATTGTAATGTATTCTAATTCAGCTTTACGCACAGACCATCATCAAAAAGTTAAAGGTGAAATGAAAAACGAAAAGTTTCTGTATTTGATTCAAAAATCTAAATCTTACAGGGGTTGTTACAATAGCCCTAAACAAAATTTGAAAATATGAACAACTAGACAGGCTACGTTTTGGTAGAAAATGCATCTGATTATTGTTGGGGTGAAAATAAACCAGGTTTATTATTATCTTAGCCTACAATTCAAATACAGGGGAACATATGACGTGAAAATTTCACACTAGAGAACCGGCTCTGACTTGGAAAGTCCCAAACATATATTTTTGTATTTAAGGACAGAAGATGATATAGAGAGTGGATTAACTCAGGCAAGTTCATTTTGTGAAGGTTCATATACATTATATAAAGACACAACATAACAGGTTAATTTTTACATCACCTAATGGTAATATCTGGTACTAATCCAACATCCCAAAATTGAACATCCAAGAAACAATTCATCACTTGAAAAAGAAAACAGTATGACCCAACCGCAAAACTAAAAAAAGGGAGTCCAAAAAAACTGGACTAAACTAAGAGCATTTTTTTCCGTTTGGATTAATAAATGCATTGAGAATTTAAGAGCTATCTATGGTTTGTATGAGGTTTGATCCCACCCGAATCAAAGAGCTCAGCTTTTAAGCTTAGAAGCGGACTTGCAGAGATTGAAGCATAAATATATGTCAAAAGAGTCGTGTCGAACTCCAAACCCTAACTCAATTAATAATCCATATTTTTCAGATTTCTGCTTTTAAAAACAAATAAACATGTATGATCTTAACTGAACTAAACAATTATGCTTTACTTTGGGCTATTTTATCACATAAAATCTAAACGATTAGGTTAAAGTTTTAGACAGTAAAAGAGGGACATCGTACATATAACTGGAGATTACTATGACTTTGGTTCTGCCTCCACAGAACCAGAACCAAACATGGAGAAGTTGCATTCAGTTTTTATGCACAAAACAACCGACAGACTAAATTCCTTTAAATCAAAGCTGAAAACCCACGTTTTAAGAGATGCATTTGATTAGTAGTCCAGAAACAAATCATAGTGGGAACCTCCTCTAAATAAAATATTTCATTCCACATCAACCATAATCTCCCAAAAATTTATTAAACTGGAGAAAAAGGTTTTGCTTGGATCACTATGATTTTGATGCAGTCATTTTTTTAATGATTTTGAAATTGCCACTGAAATGTGCTATACAAATAAACTTCATTTACTTTCTAACCTAAAATATTTCAGTACAAAACCAATAAATTCTGATCACATCAGTTTCCATATACATCTTTTTTGCTAACATTCATTTCACTTAATTTGAGTAGAAACAATCCAAAATCGATTAAGGCAAACACCCAGAGCCAGTACTTTTCTCAAGAAAAGACTATCAGTGACAGTTTGTATATCAAAGAAAAATCAAAGCAATTTGTCTTACCGGATATCACATACTCCCAAAAGAATGATGATGGAGAATGATGTCCAACATGTCGATTTTAAAACCCCCATAGGTTGAAATATAGCTCCTGGAAAAGCTGTTTCAAATCAATGACATTATTGTTCTCCTAATAATCTGCTTCATTGAACCATCATTCTGTCATCTTGTAAGAGACATATGTGATTTGTTACCCATTAAATGTAGCAACCAGAAACAATTTTGTATTCTTTGGTGAGATTTGTCAACACATTATCAAAAACCTGAATCTTTGTTTAGGGTACCACTAAATTATTATTTTTTATTCTTACAGTTTTTGTTTAAGCTCATCAAATGGCAAAATCATACAAAGACAAAGGGATTCAAATTGTGGTGTGCAGTCTATAGATGGATTAAGGGAACAAAGTTAACCAGACTAACCTGACCTTCTTAGTAAGAAAAGAAAATCCTTCAAAACCAAATGAAGCAGTTTTGCTGCTGACAATCATGCACAATAACTTTCAATAACTCTTTGTTGCTTCAAATATTTATACCAAGTTACATGTTCTGAAAAAAGATAAAGATGTTTATTTTGCACTCATTATACCGAGGTCTTCTCAATGTCATCAGGAGTTAATTAGAAGCAATAATGGTTAATTAAATTCATGGATTTATGTTCCTAGTATGGCCTTAATGATAAAGGTCTACTGTGTTTAGTCAAAATAATAATTAGTGTAACAAAAGGGCATTTTCATAATTACGTAATTACTTTTAATGAAGAAAAAATGATATCAATCCAACAAAAAGAGCAGAATCAGAATCTTGGAAAGCCAAATAATTATTCATTTAATACACGGAAACTCTGATCAGCCAGCCCAATGCAGAAATGCTGAGAAGACCAATAATCATGAAATCACAAAACAATTTGCTTGTGATGGATTTGGGCAATGATTTCCGCCCCGAAAACTTTATTAATAAGTATCTGAAAAAACTCTGCGGTTTACTGGATTTGTGGAAACTAAAATCAAACACAAGCCTCCTGCCTTACCCTCTTCTACATTTTTCACCGAATCCTCATGTATGCACAGAGAATCGTACATAAGAATTAAACCTGTTCTTTTTTTTCCATAGATCTCACTGATATCTTTAACAGTTTTATATATGTAGCTGTTTGTAAATCCCTTTAAGTGAATGCTATAAATCCCTATATATGGGGCTGGCTGTATCATGTATTATGTACACCAATCACTGCAAAGCACTTCCAGGCATTAGTGTATTTTTTATTTATTTATGTATTTATTTTATTTCAGATTCATTTTAACATTTTAACTTCTAAACTTTACTCTGGCATTACATTTATAATATTACTGTTTTACTGGAAAAGTTAAAGAAAAAAAACATGTCCGAAATAGTTTGTTGGTTAATATGCTTTCTGACTGCAGTTAATAAGAACCTTTTTACCATCATGAATTCAGGAGGATCCTAAAGCTGTGTAAATAGTCATTTCCTGTGTATGTTAAAACATAATATTTGTCCACAAACCACATGAAAATAGTTTAGATCTTTAGGGTTGCTCAGATTAAACAGATTACAGCTATCTTCAAAGGTATTCCAGCCTGGTAATCCAATGATAATTTATAGGGTTTAACGTTACGTTTGTCTGTTTAGAACTGCTATAACTTACAAAAACCCTTTCCAAAGTTTCCGTGTGTGTATTCAGTATTATTTTTTTTATAGAACATTGTCATCCAGTCAAATTCATGCAGTGATGATGGATGAGAAGGGTAAATTCTTATACCCCAAAGGCACAGTGGTGTTGCCTGTCGCTTTTTGAAAGAGGAACATTATACTGTTGCATTGATTGTAAGCAGAATTGATTAACTTGACCTTTCCCCACTAGGATGGGTGGTCTTTTACTCAACTTAATGCCAAAATCACAAAAACCAAGTAACATGGGGTTACTGAAGTACATGGTGTTTGACCTAGAGCAGTTAGTCTTTTAAAAATGCGTAGTTGTCCAGGATACTCTTAGAACAATAAATCATATCCACCAGAGGGCCCCAGGAAGAA
>JAVLVB010000022.1:1172111-1190804 GCA_032876305.1 Orestias chungarensis
CCCCCCCCCCCCTCCCGCTTACCTCCACCCTGTAGTATAACAATCTTTGGCCCAATCCCTGGCAGTTCTCGCTACTCATTCACCATAAGATCTCTTTTCTAAACATTCTCCTTAAGGGCTTAAGAATACCCTGTATAACCACTATTGCACATTTTCCATATTTGTCAATAAACATATTTCATACATTTTAATTTTCCCAAAGGTTTATTGTATCTTGATATTGAAATCCATTAACCCTGCATTTTATCCTGCCCTAGAATCTTAGTTAAAGTACAAATTTACTTCTGGGGGGGTGCCAGAAGAATGGATTCCTTCGGAAAATAATTCATATGAACCAACACAGTTTGTAATAAGTGAGTGGGCTGCTTTTACCTTTTTATGATCTACAATCAGTCTTGCTTTTTGCCAAAATTAATAGGGCATTTTTATTCTAACTGAATATCTTATCTATTCTCTATAAATCCAGTCTTGGGTAAAAATTCCAGTAGTTCAGCTTTTCTGGAACTATAATCTTACAACATAACACTCTTATGCTTGAACTTTAACAAGTTATTTTCACCAATAGTAGAGCCATAAAGCAACTACATCGCTCCAATGTGATTTGCTGATTCCCTCACTGTGAAACAATTAAACAGATGTACCTAATAAAGTGGCCAGTGAGTAAACATGTTTATTCTTAATAATTCAGGGTTTCAGTTTTTCTATTAACTGCTTATATTGACTGATTTATATAGATTGTTGCCAACAGCTTTCAGAGGCAATTATAAAAGACGCATGTCAGAACTATCTTTTAGGCTGGATGCAAGAAGATCTTGAGTTATTTGTCTACTATATTGCAAATTGCTAGCATGGTTATCTGTCTTACTACCTGCCTGAAAAGACCTCTTACCCATTCAGTCGACATTTCTTTAAAACTTGTCCATTTCACTTGAAATACAGCCAACGCCCAACAGCCATGGTTCAGACGCAAAACATGGCCCCATCCAGAGACAATTAAAAACGAATAGGGGGCCACATGGCCCAAATAAACAAGGTAATTGGTGCAGAACACCCCAGAAGATCCTAATTCCAACAAACCCCCCACAAGCCCCACGATGAATCCCCTCACAATGCCCCCTAACACGCATACATACTCCAAGCACATGCCTCTGAACACGGAAGCCAATATAGGTCCTCCTATCAACAGCGGCACATTCCCGTAAGAGAGCTTCGCCCCCCAAGAGGCAAACCAAAGCACCACACACATCTCTTCCTATTGAGTTTTAAATCCTTTTGTAATTTATGATGTATTGCTTTGATGTTGCTTTGATATTGTTTAAGCAATACTTGAATTTCATGTGGATGGCATTCTGGGGTGCCTAAACACTTCATTGTCACTCCTGCAAACACTCCTTGAATGCACCACCTATTTTATCCATAGCATCCACTTGGAGCTTCACTCCTTGTCTAGATCCTGGCTACGAGTTCTACTCCCCTACATAGATCTACCAGACCGCCAGCAGCAGCAATTAGAAAACACCTGGTAGAACTGCAGTACCATATCCTGAGTTGCAATTTTCCAAGAAACAACTCTCCATACTGTAATGTAGCTGCTAGGTACAATAAAATACAATGTTTCTAAGACCGGTTGTAAAATAATATCAATAAATGGCATGGACAAGCAATCCTGTATTCATGTGCTGAATGTGTTCTTTTTGTCGCAATTTGTTGTATCAACACAACTTAGTATTGTCTATGGACTGGCCATATTGAATATCAAAGTTGCCATTAAAAAAAGGACCAATTAATTTTTCCAACTCAAAAGACGAAATTTCACAGCTCCAACTGCAAACAAAAACTCATATTTGAAATAATTTTTCACTTGACAAGTTTGATTTATCCTATTGTTTTACTTGACCAGAAACATATTTTGCGTCTCAATATAAATAAGCATACATATTAAAGGGCAACAAATCATTCACAACTGGAAGCGGCTAATGATCTCCTGTTGGGATTGCTTAGTGACCTTCCTCTCTGAACTTTGAACAGCCTACAGAACTGCAAAACAGAAAGGAGGGGTAGTGTCGGGGGAACAGCACACAAAGTTAATGAAAAGGATTCAAAATTGATGGAGACCATTGGTGCCAACAGAAACATGTGGCTATCGAAAGTTCGAGGAAACAACCCACACCGCTATACACAAATCACAGTGCCAACACTTCTGCAGCCTTTTGTGCCCTCCTACGCCATTCTTATTGCCACCCTGTTCTCCACAGGCTGAGAGAAAAAGAATTCAAGAAAGACACGATCTGCGAGAATTGGACTGCGGGGAAATCAATGTGTCGTTCCTGAGGTCCTGAGAAAAGGGCTCTAGAGCTGTTGTAAGTGGGAGAAAGAGTGCTTGTCATTTTCAGACATTTAATTACTTTCCCAGGTCCCTAAAGCTGGGGGCTGTGGGAGTTACAGGAAGGGCAGGAAGTGAGACAGGGACAGACTGAAGTAAAGGTGAACAAGTGATGAGGTGAAATCTGCATGATTTGTTTTGCAGAGGATGTGTAAAATATATACACTTGTAACGGTACTAAGAAAATATTCTAAAATTACTTTTTAGGCGACAACAAAAAAACAAAAATATTAGACTGTATCAAAAATCTGAGCATGAATATTTATTATTAGCTATATACATAGTGTTTTTCCTCAACATAACAACAACTACAGGAGTTGCACTTTCAATTCACTAAGAAATTTAGATCCATCATATATACATGTCATTCTTTGTAATCTTTATTTCAGTTATTCCAATTCTTAACAACATAATCCAGTCAGATAAAAGCAGATCCATATCGGATTGCACAAAGTTTAGTTCTATTCTAGTTATGATAAACAACAAACAAAGTCAATCAGAACCCTTTGTGTGGCATAAAACTAACATCGCAGCTAATAAAACATGATTGTGTAGGAAAGCTCTTGTTCAGACTTAATCCTGGTTTGGAGGTGTCCATTCAGGTAAGACAACATTAACTGTACAGCCAGAGTACAATACAACAGGTAAGAACTAACGTTATGTGTTAAAAAAGCCTAGTCAAAGCCCAGATTAAAATTTCAATTCACTGACACTAAGCTATTTTGTATGAAACACATAAACTGTGTGCCTCTAATATTGCCTGAAGTTCTGAACTTTTGGACATCAGCAGAATCTGGGTTTCCTCCTTTTAAATGCTCTTCCAGGCTTTTACTGCAGCAATTTTGTCTCTGGAGTTTAGTTTTTTAACAATTGAAATGCATATTCAACCCTGTTCAGATCAGGCGACTGACTTTGCCACATAAGAATATACTTTCATGCAGTCTTCTTCCTATGGCCGATTTGGATAAAGATACAGCTCCTCTTGGAAAGTGTTTTTACTTGTTGCGGATTGTTTGTCTTCATCATTGAAATTATTATGCACCACCAGATTTAGGTTTTTTATTTTGGCCGTCCTCGTCCTTTCATTTACATTTACATTTACATTTATTCCTTTAGCAGACGCTTTCGCAGCCATGATTAGTTCACCAGAGCTTTATTTGTTTTTCATAACCTACCAAACTGCCTCCACAGATATTGTAAACATTTCTCAGATGTCCTTTCTGTTTCTGCAGTTTTGTTACCTTTTCCTGGAGAGCTTCTTCAAAGCAAAATCTTCCTAATGCAAGCAACATACATCAGAACAACTCCACCTTTTATGAGCTTAATTGATAATGACACGGCAAAGTAATGGCCACATCTCTCCACCAAATAGGCTTTAAGTCATTTGTCAAACTACTTTTGGTAACATTAAAAACAGAGTGGCGCATTTTAGGGAGTTACAACCCTTAAGTGGATACCCTTAAATGAAAAACCCTATGTTCATTGTAGTGTCTGGACAAATAGAGGTCTCTTGGTGTTAGCAAATGTTTTACACAGGGACAGACAAAATAAGGAATTAAATGGATTCTAGCATGATAAGGATATGATTGACTGCAGTAGCTGAAGAAGAACATGTGTAGGGAAAAAAAAAAGAACTGGTTCCTGGGAAATGCAGAAATGGAATTATATATGTGTTGGTCAGAGTTCTTTAAATGGCTATATCAATAGGTCAATGGGGATTTACCTACAATTGGGATAAAAGTTTCCTTATGATTCTATATATTCTCTTTTTTCTTTTTCTTTTCTATTTTCTTGTCCGTTGTGATACTACCATACCTGAGTCTTCATCATACTAGATTAGTATTCTATCTAAGTCTGCTTGGTACTTATATCATTGTGGTATATAATATATTTGATAGAATTTCCCTGTTTATCTTGAAATATGGATAAAGAGTCAAAAAAGATTAATTAAATCCCTTCTTTGTAAAAAGTTTTCTGCGCTTTTTAGAGCACACTTAAGGCTTGATGCTGGTGACTTGCTGACTGACTGGAGCACCAAAGGTTATAGAAAAAGCTGAGAAATTGTGAATAAATAAAAATGTTTGCATGCCATAATTCTGTTCTGAAACCCTGCAGAGAGGAGTCTGGATGCCTGCAGAGCTGAAATATGGAGCTGTCATGGACAGGCACATAGCACCAGACAAAGGACACTGTGACCCTGCCAGGAAGTTTGGTGCAGATGTGGAGGGACTAGTTTAGACAGCTTTATGCCTGTTGCTAAATGTCAGTGCCTTCACTCAAGTATCTTGATCACTTTTGAGTAAAGAAAGGGCATCATGAATGCACCAACAACAAAAGAGTTTCCACAAGTAAAACCTCCATAAACAGGGGACACAGTAGTTGTTTAAACGAGGAATGAACTGAAGAAAATGTTGTGTCAAAACACCTCCTCCACTCTCAACAGTTTGTGAGTTCTTCCGATGAAAAATAATAATCTGTTCTACAAATGCAAATACACCATAAGCTGGACCTGTCAATTATGAACTGTGGCTGTGTGTCCTTACATTCAACTTGCTGCAGTTACACTGTGTGCTGGCACTCACACTCACAAGGTGGCAACTCCTTGCAAATTTCAAAGTAATGAAATCTGGCCCCTAAAGTGATTGCCACTGAGGTGCCTTTAAATAAATTAAAAGGAATAAAGCAGTCATTTTGCATGATCTGATCTTAAGCGCAAACAACAACGATAGAAACAAAAACCATTAATGCATCGTCTCCTCATGGGGCTTTCAGACATGGCCTTCAAGTCATCAATATTGTGTGATCTATGTCAGCCGTCTTCCTCATGATCATCTTAAAGTCTTTATGGGAGTCTGGTCTAGCCATTTTGCTATCCAGTCAAGCCACTAGAACCTTTGGGAGTGCGGACAGGTGCCCGTTAAAAAATTACACCACCATATTCATAACAGCTCTCGGTCGAAAAAACAATAAAGTGCTCTAAAGTTTCCTGGTAGATGACTGCATTGACTGTAGGCTGTACAAAGCACAATGAACCTCTGAACCAAGACTACCAGATGACATGTCACCCCAAACCTGGATTCTGTTCCTCCGATCTTCCACCAGATTCCAGGACCTTAAACTTTATTTAAATGAGACATGTAATTGTTTTTTTTCATCATTTGCACATCACATAATAAAAAAAAAAAGAAAAGAAAAAAAAAGAACATTCTTCTGCGTGTAATTTATAATATGTGAATTATCTCTTTCAGAACGTTGTGAGTGGTACCTAATGATGGGGGTACCTATTACAACCCTCCTGGTCATTGAACTGTGGATTTGTTGCATTTCAAACCCTATATTTAAGGACCCTTAATGTTTTACATGGTTTTCTTTGTTTATTAAGCACTGGCTACCTTAGTAAGCCTAGTTTTGGCTTAAGTATGGCGGCCCTTTCCTTCTCTCCCCCTTCTCTGTCGAATTCTTCTGGGGCTTAATAGCCAGCATGGGGCCAGCAAAAAAAGGGTTTCCTAGCATTCCTTCAGCAGAACCGGTAGTAGGTTGCCCCTCAGGCCAGCTCGAAGACAGTAAGTTTGCAGAACCCACACATGCATAGTTGCAGAACCCACACAGGTGCTCAGCTCCAGAGTCAGAAAACTATCATTTACGAAACCAGCAACTTTCATCAATCGTTTGCCAGGAGCAACCTCTTGGCTAAGGATAAATGTAAATACAGTACGGTTGTTATTCAAGCTGCCTGTAATGTAATCTAGTTACACCAATCAGAGGGCACAAAAATTTGTATTGGTTTGGTGTATAGGTTTGCCAAAACGATCTCAAACTGTGTAGTGATTTCTGGCCCAGTTATGGCACATTTAGTTGCATACTGTCATTCAACTGCTGGTATTCTAGACACTGTCTAAAAAACGGTGTGGGATATTTGGCAAAGCTTTAAGGGAAATCATAGTCTTACCCAGAGAGACAGTACATACCATTTTGAACGGAGCAGCTTTTCTTTCTAAGAATAAGGGTGAATTATGATTTACCTAAAATATTGACAAGTCAGGCTCCAGACCTCGAAGCAGAGATGCAGTGTGACACATCTTTTCTACGGTTACTCACTATATATCCTTTTTGTGAAAGACATGTGCCAACAACCAAATTTTAATGGATTAAAGACTAACCTAAAAAGAGCTAATCTTGAAAATCTCATAAAGATAAATGACATTGTTTTCAAAGACATTAGTTAGTTAATGACTTGAGATCAGATTGATTTGTTTTGTCTCAGATACCTGACTGCATCAAAAGAATTATGTCAATATTAATGACTCTTAATTATTTAAATTGTAACATTCTTTGAATTACTGGGTGAGGTGAAGAAGTAAAAGACATTTACACAAGGCTATTAAAATATAGCTGTAAAATTTCAAAACCAATTTTCTTTGTTGTTGTTTGTTTTTAAATCTAATTCAGTGTTAAATACTGAAAAACCCATTAAAGTGAACACTGAAAATCACCGTACACTGAAAGTGGCAACCTAAATGTATTATTTATTGCATTCTAATCATAAAAAAATGGTTGTCTCCACTTCTTGAGGAATTCTAATTCACCTGAAAAAAATACTCCGCAGCTATGTAAGAAGACCTTTTGTTAAGCTCGAATGACAGTTTTTTTAATTATAGGAGGAAAATACAAAAACCCTAGGTCTTTCTTTAGTACAGATGCAAAACTTACATAGAATGAAAGCTCTGTTTAGCCATCCATTCCCCTAACCCTCAGCACTAATCACTTCATGAAATGCTTTATAGGTTAAATTAATTCTATTAAAAACACAATTACATGCATCCTCCCAAACATGACTACTTCTATCTCAGTAAATAACAAATCACTTAATGTAACTGTAAAACCTGACAGTTTTGATTCAGCTGAGCTTTCTTAGCTATCAAAAATATTACCTGAAACTAAATCTTCAACTTCCATCCTGACCCAATCCCTACCAAGTTACTTAAAAAAGTGTTCCCTTTAATTACTAATCCCATTTAAGATATGATTAGTCTATCCATAGTAAATTGGCTTCTGGCTTGGTGTTAAATTGGCTTCTGATAAAAAATTAAAGACCTTTTGTAAAATTTTTGACTACAAGTGTTTGCTGTTCTCGTGTGCCAGCGTGTTCTCTCCTCTGTGCCAGTTCCTCTGTGAGTTCATATCCTTTGTTGTCATCTCTGCCTACCACTTTCTGCTGCCTTCATTCCGATACAGCCTTCTAATCTTGCATCCTGTGGTCCATGAATTCATCCTGTTTAACCATTGTCTTCAATAAATCTATCACCTTCATTCAAAAATGCCTCGAGCTCTGTATTTAGGTTCACTAGAAAATGCTCCATGACAGGCACCCCCTAACAAATGATCCAAGAGCACATATAAAAAACTGAAGGATGACTACTTCTTCATTCTAGCATGGAACACCATTGGGTCCCCCATAATAAATTGGAGACCAACTTAGAGTGACGCCTGAGTCTTCCTCTTGAACCTGTTACCCCTGTTCCCTAGTCTTGGATAAGTATGACCCTATGAATACATTGACTGACTGAAATGTTTTTCTTTTGTAATTTAATTAAAGGCTTCAAGAAAACCACCCCGAAAAAATGTTATTGTTGGGCAAAAATGCAGTTGAGGTGGGCTTTAATAATTTTTTTAAATTAGAATTACATCACCACTAGTGTCATGACTAAAATTAGAGGTCTGAATATTACTCTCCAGTACAACCTGTGCAAGAATGAATGAATGCGGATCAATGAGTTGATGATTGCAGCAGAGGTTGTGTTTGTTCATACATATATGCGGAACTGCCTACTTGCAGTATAAAATGTGATTCTCCATCTGTTCCACTGGTTTTTCGTCTGTGAATTTGCAGTCGGGGCGATTATTCATTTTGTATTGCAAAGAATGTTGAAGTTTTGAAAGATTTGTGGGGCAGAGGGAAGTGTCAGCATTGCTGTGAAGGTGTAATTGTGTGTCTGTAGAACCACACTTCTTTGCGTGGACAACTACGTCAGTTGCTCACAGGTGCACAACAATGTGTGCATGAGAAGTAGGTGGCGGAAGGGCAGTTGCGGCTTTGTGATAACGGCGATGAATGGGTCCGCCAAGTGTCTAATGGAGCATTAGTGACACAGAAAGGAAAAAGCACAGTTTTCCTCTTCTGTACTTGATTTCCTATTTTTCATCCAGGGTGTTAAAAAACTGGGCAGAAGAACAGAGTTTCAAAATGCAGGGTGGAGGAGGTGCTTATGACGAGCCCTCAGCTTAAGACCAAGGAATGTCAGCTCAGTGTTAAGCATGAAAACTCTGCATCTATTTATTACATTCATTAACCACAGGCATTTGCTGAATATGCAAAACCTTGAATGTCTCTATGTATCAGCATGACATTATTGGTTATTCCCTGAGTGTAAAAAACGGAGTAATTGAAAAACCATGTGAGAGTACCAACAGCTAGTGTAGCTTTAATGAACCACTTAAAAGAGGTCCACTCATATCAGATATTGTGCATCTAGGAAATATTCACAGCGCTCCCCGTTCCCACCATTTTTTTCCAACCTCATTCTAATTTGAATAGTCTTCTATTTTTTCTTCATAACATTTGTCGTCTCTTTTTTACAGATAAAATGTAAGAAATCATATGTACATATGTGCATTAATTGAATTAAGTTCAGATACATCCTTTTTCTGCTGATCATCCTCGAAATGTATAACTATTGGTAAAACATGTTTATTTGACATGATTTGGAAAGGCACACACCTGTCTGTATATTGTCTCATAACTGAGAATGCATGTATGATCACAAATAATGCACTGAATGAAAAAAGGTTGTCTGTTGACATCCAAAACAATTGTTTCAAGACAGAAAGGAGTTTGCCAAAAGGCACCTTTTAGAAATATAGGCCATTAGAAATAATCCTCTCTAGTATGATGGGACTAAGATTAATAAATTTGACATAAATTATTTTAAGACAAATCCAGGCACCGCTCCTCATCAGGATAATACCATACAGTGAAGCATGTTTTTGGGATTATCATTCCGTGGACAGCTTTTTTAGCAGCAGGACCTAGGAGACTATTCCTAAGAGCAGAGACTAGTGTATGGAACCATACACCTCAGGACTTAAACTCTTATTTCAAATTTACAACTAAAATATCAAAGGAGTGGGTTTTGGAAAGCTCTGAATGTCATTTAGTGGCCCAGTCTGAACCCAGACTGATAAAACTTTTCTGGTGAGATACTGAAGACAAGTTATTTTAATGGGATCAGACTTAAGGACAATTCTTTTTTTTTTTTCTCTACTCTGTCACACTTACGGTACGTCAAAGTCGGCTCCTATGGCTGACGCCGCTCAATACTTCCGAGAAAGTCAGCAAGATTCTGTGCAGATGCCTCCACTTCTTTCTTGTGGCACTTCGGTGCACGATTACGAGCCTTTGACTGGGCTTTCTGCTACCAATCCTCCTCATTCTGCCTCATCTTCCTTCCGAGGCCCAAGTCTTGCATTCCCACTTCTAGGAACTGGTCATTGTCCTCATGCCAAACGTTCCCTCCTCCAAGCAGCAATCTATCACCTATTTGTTGGGCTTTCTGGAGTCAGAATTAACAATTTATTTACCCATTATTAGCCCATAAGAGTACAACCTTACTTAAGAGTACCACCTTACTTGTATAAAGCATAGTTGGTTATCTCATAGTAAAGGTGTGTTAGAGTTTAGCCTAAAAACAAACAAAGATGTTACTTAACAAGCAAATTATCTTTCAACTATGGATTCGGTGAGTGCTGACACCTCTGCAACAACCTTGAGTTTTTTTCTCCACATGCTCCTTCGTACCTTTTCTTTCACAATGCCAACTGTGGAGTTAAAATGAGTAACGGCTGGCTGCTACGTCAATATGCAATTCATTTATCATGTTTCTGAGAGTGCTTCACTACTTTCCCTAGACAGAGACCATCATTCCCTCAAATACTCAGAACATACTCAGACACACGTGTCTTGAGATTGACCACTAACTCCCCTCAAACTTCCTGAAATCCTTCAACAGAGATCCTGGCATCATAATCCATAGATAATATAAATACATTTGGTCAGGGACAATGTGACAGTGAAAACACACAGTTAGTTAAAATTCAACAGGATTATTTACCTTTCATGGCATGGATATCCACTAAGAGGTCATTAACACAACATAGTGTCTGACTGTGTTCCCTGTCGTCTTTGACATATATATGGTTGTGTTTGACCTCCTTCAACAAGATAGAACAATTAAAATTGTTTAACTTGTTCCAAGCTTCTCCATCTGTAGCAGTGGAATAGACAAAGCAGCTAAATATGGAACCATGTGTAATCTAATAATTTATTCTGCTCATCCTCTCAATATTTGAAATATAAAGGGGGAGAAACTACTATTTTATCTTGTTTAAGAGGGTAATCCTATTGCTCTAATGCTCTTGTCTATATCTCCTTTAGGGCATATTATTTGATACATGAAGAAATGGTGGTCCAAAATGCTACACACATACTTCATGCAAAGCATAATGAGATGGAAAAGAATCGGCATGAAAATGCTTGGTATTGTTGTTTAGCTCAAACATATAAAATCCATCAAATGCACCTCCTATTTTCAAGCAGATTTTTTTACATTTTAGCTGTATCCAATGACCCAATGGAAAAGTGTCCATGCTGCGTTCTCTGTTCACTCCATGTCGGAATCATTTTATCACAAAATGGCAACTTTAATTTATACGTTCGGGCTGCAGCTGCTTTAGACACACTATAAGTGCCTCAAAGTACTCATTCAGCACAACGCTAATCAGCCAAATGAATAATAAGCTCTCAGGATGAAAACACATGCTGAAAGAACAGACCTCGAACACTGCTCACACCAGCTCTTTGCATAGAGAGCAATTTTTCACAAATTATATAAACTAGACATCTATAACTAATCCTAGCAACTTTAATTTTAATTATACTAGCAAATAGATCCCTCTAACATCTTTTTAGGAAGCCTTCCAGTTGTAGTGAGCATTTTTTCCTCTGTGCAAATAAATTATTCCTTCAATTATCCATTATCTGTTCATTCATAGCCAAAAAACATTTAGCAATCTTATTAGCAAGATACAAATCTTGTCATATTTTTGTAATTTGTTTCAGAAAATTTTCAGGAATATATTTAGGTAGCTTGTTGGACTTTTTTATTTTTTTATTTTTTATTGTAAAAGTCCTTTCTGGTATTGGAAACACCTTTTGTTACCTAGGTCATTTCCTAGTAGCATATTCTTTGGTAAGTAAAAGTTGTGAAAGTAACATGTCATTATGTCTTTCACAGCACAAAAATGCTCTCTTCGATCAGGAGTTAAGTGCTTCAGAATCCCACAGAACTACTCTGCACTGACCTTCTCTTCTAGACATTTGAGCTGTCTGTAGTGTTTTCCAGTTCAACGTCTCCAGCTGTCTCTTCACTTGACTTCTCGGGACAGAACAGTTGGAAGCAAAGGGAGCAGTAGCATTTCCTGATATGGTTGAAGATAAACTTGTTGAACCAGAAGAGCCCATGATCAAGGTAGAAGATAAAACATCGGAAGTGTGACAACAAAGCAGTGGGTCAGAGGAGGATGGTATGCCAATTTTGCTTCTGGCAGCAGAGCGGCATAGTTTAGCTCAACCCTAAACCAAATCTACTTAAGAATTTGTTCAGTTCATTTGCTCTCTCCAAACTTTCTTTTATCTTATCATTCTTTTACTTAAAGCCTATGATCTTCCGCATGCCCTACCAGATATGTAGAATATTGTTTCTGTCCAGTCAGATCTCCACCTCCTTCTGTAATTCTTCTTGTTATCTTTATTCCTGACATTGAGCTCCTTCTGTATAATAAGCAGGAATTCCCTTTCTGTTTTTCTTATTAAGCAGTCCTTTCAGGTCCCTGTGATTAAGAGTTTTGATTTTAGGGAAACGTCTCACTGTGATGGTTAGGATGATGCTGTTCACACAGAAGTTTGTATTGTCAGTCCCACAATACGTTGTTGTATTGATATCCTCTCCATGTGGCTGACATAGAATCAAAAATACCTTGCAAGGCTTGTTCAGGCTGATCTGACCACTTACTCACCGTTATCTTCTTCATATTTCTTTCTTTTCTATCTTTATATTTCCTGAGCTAAGAAAAGCAGAAACGTAATTTGATTTACCCAATTGAGGTAATTATTTATAGATAATAAATCCTTCACATTTGCATAAAACAAATCTGAACTGATGGCATCACATGCATTCTAGGCAACAGCTGAAGGTGCGATGTATGCAGCTACCAAAGTAACACTGCTAAACTGTTTTGCTACATAATAGGGTCAGAAACCTAAGATTTTCAATATATAGGCTGCAGAGCAACACTTTCACTGTTACATGTCTTCTATCTGCCTCTTTACTCGTATTGAGTCGTTGATTCCAAAACCTCACATTTTACATCTTTGTTTCATAAAACAAGGCTCCCAAACCCCTTTCTCCATCTGATCCTATCCTGTGTGTATCACAATCCTCACCTAACGATTGGCAGAGATAAGTAATAGGTACAAGCTTCCCATTCTTGTCCTATATGTAAATCTGGTCTGGCGCTCCACAGGTGCTAATAGAAAGATGTTAGTTTGCTAAATTATGTAAGTCATGACATTACAATATCTTTCTTACCTGGGTGAACTTCTGTTAGAGTAGCTTCATAAAGCGGGCCTGCAAATATTTAGGTGGGAATGGAAACGATGTGACTCCAAACAGGAGAAACTTTAGCATTCTAAACATCATTATTGATCCAGTTGAATGTGGTAGATAATGTACATCTGTTGATATGTGCCAATTTGCTGAATATATGAGGGTTAAATGTGGAGATATGCAGCTTAGACTCTGTAATAGGAATGTGTACTTATACAAGACAAAAATTTCCAGTTGGGACATCATAAACTTATTGCGCTATCATCCTATAGAAAGTATTGAAGGTTCATTTAAATTTGATATAACCACATTTATATTATACAACATTACAAATACTAGCCATAAAACTTAATATGCGTCATGATTCACTTAGGCACAATAGAATGTCTTATAAAACAGAAATTTCATTTACCCAGCTAACCTTGGGGTAAGTGGTGAAAAGAGGCCACTGAATTACAGTTCAAGTAGGAAGTACAATGAATCCGATTTTTCAGAAAAACGCAAGAGTTATGTAACCATAAAAGCAATGGCAGTTGAAAAGCAAAGCAAATACAAAGAAGGCACTGTGTTAGAAATGGATCGCTTTATTTGACATTCCAAAGAAAATGAAAATAATGAAAATTAAACTCTGAATGATGCATTATTATCATGTGTTTCACAAAGTGGTGTTACTTAGGGTCAGGATCTACACTTGAATTAAAACTCTTAACAAAGAAAATCAAACATCACAGAGAGCAAAATGTTTTGATTGATGATTTTCTTGAACCACATCAGTGTGAAAAAAAGCACATTATTGAGGCAAAGAAATTACTTAGTTGCAGAAACTCTTGATGAGTTTTGATTGAAATTATATCAGAGAAATGTTTGAGTTTTAGATTCGTTTTTTTGTGTATGTACAGGATAAAGGCATTCTCTTCCTGTCGGCTATGTCTTTCAGTTAAATTTGTGTAGCATTAGTTATCAACAAACATCATCTACAGACATTCATTATGAGAGAAATATCCAAACAATTTTAAAATGTAAAGAAATCAATTCAGCCAATTTTTGACTCAATGAAATGAAATGTACTCTTCACAGTTCGCCTTAATTCAGTATCTAATAAAACGGTCAATGTCATTTTAACATTTATGGTAGTTGGTAAAACTTATTTTTGCATAATCCCAGCTGACTGCATGAAGTCATTGAGTTCCAAGCAGTCTCTTATCCTAAGAAAGGGTAACGTGCATGGATAACCTCAACAAGAATCACAGTCAGTTGAAGCAAAAGCCTGCTATAAATGTCTGGATACTGATATCTCTGAAAGAACTAAAAAATACAGAAACTATTTACTGTTGTTTATTTTATTAATAAGTAACAGCAATAATTAGCTCCTAAAGTAAATCAGCTAAACTCTAGAAAAAAGGCAACCATAATCTTAGCAGTAAAGAAAGTTGCTTACCCTAAAAGTGTAAGCGCTCGAACATTGTCCGTTCAAGTGTTTTTGTGTGATATACTGTAGCTGCTAAAGATTGGAAAACTCATTTTGTTTTTGTACAGTCTGCAACCGTTTCATTAATCTTGCTTGAGAAAGTGATCTGTTATTTGTTCTGCTTCTGCAAGCATCACAGATCAGCTACGCTGACATCAAACACGAGCTGATGCTATCATCTTATAATTCTTACCCATTAATAATATAACTAATTATAATAGTTGTGTATGTGCTGCATCTGTTTTACTGTAAGCTTGTTTTGTTTTTTAGTACTTTTATTTTAACAACTAAAAAACAATTTATCTTACACTTAAAGACTTTTTTTTTTTTTTTTAAGAAATATATCAACTACCCAAGCAGTAGCTTTATAACCAAAACTATTTCTAAATACAGTGACACATCCTGGGGTGGGGTGTCAAAAACAAACCCACACATCTAAACTTGTTTTAATAATAATAAACCTGTGCTAATAATAATAAAACCCCTGTTGACTAGAAAACATTTTAGGAACTAATGACTTCTGGAAAAGTATTCAGTGGACTAACAAAGACGAAAGTGGCAATTTGGATTCTAATAAATACACAATCATATATAAACAGTCAAACAAAGTGGTGGAAGTGTGATGGTTTGGGACTGTTTTGCCATGATTGATGGTAATTACACCTACAGCAAAGTTATACCCTTCTTATAAGTTAACACCTTAAAGCATTCAGATGTACGAGGAGAGCAAAAGCATAAGAAATCTTTGATACACTACATTTACTCAATAGTTTTGCTTATTGCTACTATTATATTTGAGTAATTGATTGTTTTTCTTTCAAAAATAGCTGGAATAATAAGACTGGGTGCTGTTCCTAGGTATATTTGAGTCTCAACATCAGAATGCGCCATTAGCTAGTCTGTTCAAATATTTATTGTTCTACTGGATCTAATGCGAAAAGCAAAAGTATATAGAGGCAAGATCTTTTGCTGGACTTGAAAATTTTATATACAAAAGCATCCAAGTACCTTAACATAATCTTTGACATTTCTTTCTTTTCATTTCATCATTTTTTATTTGATTTAAAAGATTGAGATTGGAAATTCAAACAAGAAAATGGTTGAACATTTACTTTACTTTATTTTCAGAAAAGTCTTTTTAAATGTTACTTATTCTAGAGTTATAATAAGGTCTAGTAATATTTGATTTCTGTTTCTAGAAATTTTAATTATTATTTCAACTCATAAATGTTTCAAGTTAATAACCTTGATGATGTCAAGCTTGATAATGTTGTTTATCATATTAAAATGTCTAAACTCTATTCAAATATCACTTGGCAGAGAGTATCAAAACTAAACTTATTACAGTTGCATTGAAAGCACTAGACAAAAACAGTGAACACACAAATGTGAGGATTCACAAAGTTTATTCCTGAAAGTAAATTGCTCCTTGGCTTGGATCTGTCAGAGCCATCACATGTAGATGGTCACCTCTATTCTGGTTCTGAATAGCCGAGACAGTCTTTCCTGCACCCAGTTAGTAAATCGTCTGCAGCGTATACGACGGTGTCCAGGATCACTGGAAGGAGTTTCAGGCTGTGAGGACGGTTTATCTGGAACCGTCTCTGTACCACACTCTGTAGAAGAGGTGGGAGGTTCTGTAACGTCCTCAGTTGCTGACTCTGAGGAACCCCTTGGCTTCATGGTGGACCACTGGCGCAGACAGTCATTCAGATATATCTCTGCGCAACGCTATAACATTCTCCGTTCAAAACTACAAATAGAGAAATTTTTAATTAGTCAGCAGCGTAAGAATGTGCAGAGTTTATAAATGTTTTGGTGAAACACTCATAAAACATACTTATTGGAGAGATGTTTGAAGCTCAGTTCTGACTGACATCTTCTTGCTGGCTGAGGTGACTCCACAGGATCAAGAAGAAGGTTTGAGTCCTCAGTGAAGGAACGTACGGTGGTCAAGGAGGTGAGATTTTGGTCTAAAGAAAGGAGAGAAAAAAATACTTTTTACACTTTTATTATTTTCTTTAATTAGCAAACAGTCTTATGATTGATTCTGTAATAATCCTAACTTCTTTATTGGGAGATGTTTCTCCAAAAGAGAAAGATACACTATAGACTCTTTTCCCACCTTTCTTATCTTCTTCTTGTATGTTATCACCAGTATCTCCACTTTGAGCAGAGATCCTTAAAGACTGGTCTCTGCTTTCAGTGTCTCCAGCAACTGTGGACTCTTCTCCAACAACCAGTGGATCAGCGTTGCTCTGGTTTTTATTCTCTGAGACGGATTCTTCCGAGTCAAAGAAGAAAACGTCCTTCTTGAACTCAAACACCCTGCGGCTGCTAGGAGCATCTGAGTCCTTTCCTGGAGCTTCCACTGATTCCACAGGAGTTTCTGTGGGACTTGGTGGATTGTCCTCCACTACAGAATTCCCTGCCTGGCAGGAGTCATTTGTTTGGGATGAGGCTGTGAAAAGAAACAAATAATTGTAAGTAAATCAAAATGATTTTCTCAACACAGTGATGTTATTGTCATGATCTTGGTTTAATTAATTAAAGTATTGGTTCAATTTAGTTTGACCTACCATCCTTCATTTGTTTATCTACATATTCTGGAGCCTCAAAGAAAACCTCTACTTCATTAGAGACAGTCTCTCCAGTGAATGGAGTTTGCTCTGGAATGGCATCAAGACGTTGTTCTGACTCCGGATCCTCCTTGTGTTTGGATTTACGGAGCTTCTTACTTGGCTTTATTTTGCCATAGATCCATTCCAGCAGACTTCTCTTAGAGGTTTCTTTCTTCTGGGCAGGTGTGGGCTCAGGTTTGTCTGCTGCATCACCAACAATCACCTTCTGGTGGTGTCGGTGAGCAGCTCGCTGGCCTTTAAAGAGCCTTTTAAATCCAGCTCCTGTTTTTGGCTGGGAGGGGGACGCCTCTTTGTTTTTACTGTCTCCAGCCTCATTGACAGGATTTTGTTTGTCTGATCCAGAGGCTGATGGCAGCAGCTCTTCATATGTGGAGCTACACTGCCTAAGTTGTGCTCCAACAAACATGTGTCCAGGGACACGATTCATATTTGTGGCAGCAGAATGACAGGAATCAGCTTCGCTGTCTTCCTGAGGGAGAGGTCCCACTCTATGTCTCTATGGAAAAAATGAAAATACTTCAGGGTAATCAAGTGTTTAGAAAGTAACTTTTAAATTTAACACAGATCAATAAATTTCTGTTATTTATTTTAACTTTTGACAAACCACTCAGTTGTAAAACCTGTACGGTAACCTAAGTCCAGTTTTTTGAGTAGCACATTTCCTCAGCAAGGCTACATAAATCTCTTTTTAACATTTATCTAAACATAGCTAAATTACAGACAAGTTAGCCTGAAAGAAACAAAAACATAAAATCTGAACTAAGAAATTAGCTAAAAAACCAACAAACCAAATGTTTCTATTAGCGTCGCTAATGGTGACAGCGCGTTGGAGTAACTCCTCAACATTCATTGCGATCTTCCTTTTTTTTCAACATTAAAATCCTGTTTTTTTTTTGTTTTTTTTGGAAATTAGTTTTTTAAACAACTATTTCTTGTTTTTTTAGATGCTGTACAGCTGGATTAATTTTTTCCAAAACTTTTATAAATTTTTCTCATTTGTTATGATGCGTAACCATAGCAACAGGAGGTGTACAACAGGAAGCAGATGATTAACGTTGGAAAAACAGTAATTTAATTTCCCTTTGGGATAAATAAAGTATTTTTGATTTGATTTGATTGATTAACACAAAACTACAAGTAGTACTAATTATTTAACCAACCATGGATACTCTGTATGATTCTCTAGATTCTTACCCTTCTGAATGGAAACATCACAAGCGTAATGCTTTTGCTCTATAGGGAGACAGTTGTGGTCAATTTTGCTCAAACTCTGTTCAAGTGCTCCGTGCTATTGAAACACCCGCAGATAGCCGAGGCCCATTAGCTAGCATGGAGCCAACAAGAACAGGTTGCCCTAGTGATCCTCCAGCAGTTCCCACGCAGCTGGGAAATCAGCCTGGCTGGGTGACTGTACGCAGAAAGCATAGTCCCAGAACCCAGCCTTTGGCTCACCACCAACCTGTTAACGTTTCTAACCGA
>JAVLVB010000022.1:1190904-1208917 GCA_032876305.1 Orestias chungarensis
GCCTGCTGATTCCAGAGGAGTGAATGCTGCAAGTCAATGACTCGATGCAATCTGCTGGGGTTCCTTAGATTGGAAACTTTTTCAAATTGATTTGTTAGAATGTATCCTTGATTTTAATTGATTTTTTGTAAAGTGCCTTGAGACGACACCTGTTGTAAATTGGCGCTATATAAATAAACTGATTCTTGATTCTTGAAGAAACTCGTGGAGATGTGGCTTTTCTGCTCGCAAGAGTGAAAATGAGGACAGTAGAATTCTGCTGCATTTAAAGATTTTCTCCTTGTTGCTATAAACATATCGTTGCAGGGGTGTGATGTCACCACAGGTAACGACGCCCATATAAGGTAAATATGAAGTTTTAAAAGAATTCCCTGCTCCTATTTCTTTTGGCGTTGAATCTCAGAACAGGGGCTAAAATTATGATATGGATATGTCTTACCCTCAATTTCTGATTCATTGTCATTGTTAGTAGGATTTCTGTATTAAAGAAGTACTCTGTAATAATACATTTGTGTTTAAAACTGAGCAAAAAAGGAAATTAATTTAAACATAACATTTAATAAAACTATCTAACAATTTATCAAGTGTATTAATTCTTTATTAATGTTATAAACATGGACGCAGAGAGGATACTGTTTCATTGAAATATTCAGGGGTCATTCTTCTTCTACATCAATGTGTCAGCTTAGGTAACCCTGTTTAAATGTGCAGGATGGGACATTTATATGGATACATCAAAATAAAATGGGAATGGTTGTGCGACATGTCAATGACTGTAAACAAAGAGAAGCTTGTAAATAACTTGTGAATGAATAAAGTTACGTTAAAACCAATCACACCATTGTTTTTCTTGATAAATACTCACTGATGTGTCACAAACAGAAAGTTAATATCACCAAACATCCCCATTTTATTTAGGTGTATCCATATAAATCACCAAATCTGTGCAGACAGCATAACAAAGCATTAATTTAATAGACAACATCCTGTCTATATTTAAAAGAAACAGTTTAAAATTACTCAGAACAATAATAGCTCTTAAAATATTTATTTTTATAATAAATGTTTCTTCTGAGCCCCACTGGTGACATGGGTGAAAAAAAAATATATTACGTAGCCACGAATTAATAACGCCTGGGAATGAGATCCTACTGAAGATCCTATTGAAGAACTATTGAAGAAATATGTCAAATATTTACAGTAAAAACTAATAATACAAAAGGGTTCAACTTGGATAAACACAAGTGTGCTTTAACTGTTTCATTCTGTAGAATAATTGCACAGTGTTATTTTGTCAATGTGTGGCATAACAAGAACGCTATTAATTCCAAGACGTCCTGGCTGCAGACCTCCGCTGTCAGGCCCGGAAGTAAGGACCTTTTTGGAAGTTGTGGAGGCGGGGACATTTTGGGAGGGTCATTTTCACCTGCCCCTTAAATGTGCGAGAAACTACCAACAGAGCATATCTACGAAAAGGACAGTAACCATATTTTCCGAAAAGGAAAAGAAGCGTATTTTCCGAATAGCAATGATGTGTGAAGTGTGACTGCATGAAATTTCTTTAATGAAAAACATTTATCTTTAAGTAAACTGTTTTTAAAAAGCTATCCGAGTCACTAGATCCTGGTAAATGGACAGAGAGAACTGGACTACAAATTCAGGTAAGAGTATAAAGTATGTGTAATGCATGTATTTATATTACTAGTTGAATACTTTAATACTGTCAAATAATAATTGCAGAACTGACTTCGTTCTGATATCTAGGGTTCTTCACGACAACCATATGGGATTGATTGTGGCATCTTCATGCTGATGGTAGTAGACCTAATTTGTTATATATTCATTTGAATATGTAATTCTATGTACCCTAAAGATTTCAGCATTAAATAAAAATTAAAATGCTTTACTCCTAGAATGCCCTTTACAACACAATGGATGCTCCATATGATTTTTCTGTTGTAAGTTTATTAATGCAATCTAAGCAAGCTTAAAATTACAAAAACAAATAATTTATTATCACACAATTTAAGTTTAAAAACGAAATGTTTTAATCATTTTCCAGACCGATATGCCACGTTTGCGACAATGGTGGTGTATCATCCTCATGGAAAATTTGACCTATGAAGGTGAGACTGCAACGATTTTGTTATGTGACTTGAAGTTGTTCCAAGACATTTTTATTTATTTCTATTTAATCATTTTTTGAGCCATGGAAAGATGTTCGCCCACTGGACAGATAAATCCAACGCCCTTCTGTGAGGTGACATGTCACTAGTGTTTAGGCCTAAAAGGAAGCTGGACGACACTACTGAGGTCAGATTTGTTTTTTGTTGGAGTTTTTGTTTTGTTTTTGGTCAGAATTATTTTTTTTTTACTGAAAATGTGGGGTCACTTTACAGAATATGCCATTCACAAGATACGGTCAGAGCTGCTGTTTGCAATTGAAAAATAAAGTGTTCAGATCATGCATGGTTGGATTTGACATTTGTTGAGCTCTCTATTATGTCAGTAGACTTATCTTCAGAGGATTTTTACTTTTTCTTCTTTTTGGACTTTGTGTTTTGAATACTAAAACTTGTCAATTTGCTTATCTATATATTTTCAGGAAGAACAACGGGCTGAAGTCTCAGCTACACTTGCTGATGTGGACACACCAGTGGAAGGCGTTAGTTTTCACAGTATCTATTTGGTCACATACTGTTGTTGTGGCAGCAATGGTACAAACATCTGTCTTTTTGTCTTTCCATAGGACTCGACTGTCTGACATAGTGGACCTGTCTGACGTTCTGGGCATGGGTGAGGCAGGCAGAGGCTGTTCAACAGTATGGGAGATTGTGGAGCGAACATGTGAAAGTTCTGTGAAAATGTCATAGACAAAGAAAAAAACTTTTTGGCTGTTTGTGAATGTCACAGTGAATAAAGTTATACAGATTTGATCATGATGTGTGTTTTTTTTAATAATGTTTTCTCATTGATCACTTAATAATTTGACTTGCATTACACTGTAGATATCTAGAGTTACGGTTGTATTAAGTGGTACTTAGGTTTGCCACTAAGCAGCACAAGAACATAATTAGCATAGACATAGAACCAAACAACTAATTAATAATGACAAAGATAAACTTTATTAATCCGTTGCGGGAATTTCATTTGTTATAGCAGTCACATTTAAAACTACATATTTTGTAGTTGAACATTTAGTTTTTTATGGTTAAATAATTTTATGGTTAATAAAACACCAAAACTAATTGAAACAAATATATAGAAAAACAGCAGTGCAAAAAAGTCAAAATTAAATAATATTGAGAAGCTGGTTAAGTACTCTCTATAGTTATAAAATGTATGGGTCTATGAAGAGATGCTGGCTTATAAGAAAATATGTGCACTGATCAAAGGAAAGTTTACTATACAAATAAAAACAATATATTTGATAGACAGGCAATTGATATATTTTATGTAGTAATGTTTACTTATTAATTATTTTGTGACGACAACGATCCTACCGGAAGTGTATTCGCGACTTTATTATGAAAAGTACGCTGTGCATTTCCGTGCCTGACAGTGGAGGGGCCTGACAGTGGAGGTAGGGGCCTATTAGTGGAGGTCTGCAGGCAGGTGCCTCTCATTAATTCTTGTTTCTCAAGAGTTTTCAGTTCTGAACTTTTTTGACGGTCCCTAAATCAACAACCGTGTTTCCTAGGAGGGAGAAACCGTAGAGCTGAAGCCCCAATCAGTCCGCCTGCATCGGCCCGCACAGGAGGGAGACACCGCTTGTCAGTCTGAGGTTTTTCTCCCATGGCTGGATTCCTGACCCTTGTGGATCCCCTTCTATACCTTAATGTTATAAATAAAACATTCTATTAACCATCTACTTGTTTTTGGCAGTGTTTTGGGTTCTGACTGTATTTACTTAAATCATTACAGTGCGATCTCACCAATATGAACCCACAGCCAAATCCCGATTGGTGTTCCAAGGTAGAAGGTGCTATTAATGGCCTAGAAAGAAATGTCCAGGAGATTTTACTGGGGCTTTCTTCTGTAAGGGTTTCCCAAGCCCAAGCTAGGCCCTCAGTTATGCGGCCAGTTCCCCTTACTGTAACCCCCACTGTTAATGCTAACAACGAACCTAAGATCCCCCCCCCAGAGCGTTTTGATGGATATCATGAACAATGCAGACCTTTTTTAACCCAGTGTTCTCTGCTTTTTGAACTCCAGCCTTCTGCCTTCCCTTCTGAACGGGCCAAGGTGGCCTATACAATCGATGTACTTTCTGGTATGGCTAAGCAGTGGGGAACTTCTGAGTGGGAGAATAATGCTGACAGCTGTGTCTCATTTTTTGACTTTTCTGATGAGATGAAGAGGGTTTTTGATCCTTTCCGTCCGTAGAGAGAGGCTGCCAGGAGACTGTTTTTCTCTCAAACATTTACTGACTATATCATCAATTTCCATGCCCTGAACTCAAATTGACTTTGGAATAATGAAGCCCTGTTTGACGTTTTTTACCAGGGCCTGTCAGATGATATCAAGGATGAGATTGCCACCCGTGACACTCCCAAGTCCCTCGAGGCCTTAGAAATGCTTGCCACGCAGATTGACCTACGCCTGCGTGAACGTATTAGGTCTTCATCGAAATATCAAAGAAGGGTCTCAACTGTTCAGGTCAGTCCAAGCAGAATGCCCCACGTTTTCACGCCTTACCCTGTTAACGCTGAGGAGCCCATGCAGCTGGGTAGGACCAGACTCTCTGCAGAAGAGGGAGAGGCCGTTCAGAAATCACCTGTGTTTGTACTGTGGTGAGAAGAACCATCGTGCGCTTAACTGTCTGTCAAAAGGACAGGCTCAGTAAAGCTCGGGGGGGTCTTTGCGGAGCCCAATCCTTAGATCTCAGAACCCTCCCCACAATCTGTGCACCATCAGATTTTCTGACTGTCCTGAAGGGAGGGAGGTTCCTGTTTTCATTGACTCAGGAGCTGATGATGACTTTATTGATGTCAGCCTAGCTCATAAGCTCTCACTAGAGTTGGAACTTCTAGAGAAATAT
The DNA here is from genome assembly GCA_032876305.1 of Orestias chungarensis. Classification (NCBI taxonomy): domain Eukaryota; kingdom Metazoa; phylum Chordata; class Actinopteri; order Cyprinodontiformes; family Cyprinodontidae; genus Orestias; species Orestias chungarensis. Next base: position 1,195,946 of record JAVLVB010000022.1, read on the forward strand.
AACACACTGCTCAAAGCCTTTTTCTGTACTGGTTTCAGGAAACCACCACGACCGGATCACGTTTCTGCTGATCAGGTCTCCAGAGATTCCTGTGATTCTGGGGCGCCCTTGGGTCATCAAACACAGTCCAGTCATTAAGTGGTCCACAGGTGAGGTTCAGTCTTGGGGACCATCTTGCTCCACTTCTTGTTAGAGGGAAGCCCCTATCATGACATCTCCCTGTGAAACCATCCATGATTACCCAGATTTGTTTTTTGTCCCTAAGGTTTATCATGATTTGGGTTAGGTTTTTATTAAGTCGAAGGCCCCTTCTCTGCCAATGTTTTAAGGGATATACTAAACAGATTTGCTTTTGTATACCTTGATGAAAGCTTAATTTTTTTTCAAAGGATCTACCTATCCATGTCAAGCATGTTCATGAGGTTCTTCTCAGGGTTCTCCAAAATAAATAATTTGTTACGGCGGAGAAGTGTGCATTCCATCAATTATCTGTATCCTTTCTGGGTTGTTGTCATTGCTCCTGGCAGGATTAACATGGATCCATCTAAGGTGGCAGCAGTCGTGGAGTGGCCCGACCCATCCAGTGTGAAGGGGCTTCAACGGTTTCTTGGGTTTTTATCGCTGTTTCATCAAGAATTATAGCTCTGTAGGTGCCCCTCTTCATCAACTTACTTCAACAAAGAATAAGTTCAAATGGTCTTCAGAGGCCAAACAAGCCTTTTGTAAACTAAAAAGTCTCTTCACCTTTAATCCTTTTGTGGTGGAGGTTGATGCCTCAGACACTGGTGCCTGCGCAGTCCTGTCTCAACGGTTTGCTGATGATCCCTGATTACACCCTTGTGCCTTTTCTTTCTCGAAAGCTCTCTGCCTCGGAAAGAAACTATGATGTTGGAGACAGCAAACTGTTGGCTATCAAACTAGCATTGGAGTAATGGAGGCACTGGTGGGAGGGGTCCACACATTCTTGTACTGTGTGGTCAGACCATAAGAACCTGGAAAACCTCAAGAGAGACTGAATCTACGCCAAGGTAGATGGGCACTTTTGTTTAGCAGATTTGACTTAACCCTTTTCTATCGACCTAGCAGCAAGAATGTCTAACCAGATGCACTTTCTAGACTTCATCAGCCTCCAGTCTTTCTTTCTGATTCTGTTGACCATGACTACATTCTTCCATCCAAGACTAGGCTAGCTCAAGGATTCAAGGAGACTTTATTGTCATTTACAACACATGTAGTACATGAGGTGGAACAAAATTGTAATCTCACAGGAAGTTATTCTTGTAGTGATGGAGAAAACTGATCAAACAAGAGGAATTTTAGACCAAATGCCAGCGAAGATCATCACATTGGACAGTGGTGTGTTGTACGATATGATAAAGAACCCTAACCTGGCATCATCCTGCAACTGGAAGAAAACAACATAAAAGTCAAGTGCATACACCTGCATGGACCTAATGAGTTCTTCTGGCCAAGACCCAGAGATATGACGTCGGCTGGTACAGTGATGACCAGATCATGTGCCTTATTCCAGAGCCCCTAACGTCTCACCTGGACATGACATTTGTCTTTGTTGGACCATCTGCTACTGACATCTGCTGGGTCTTTCCCATAAAAAGTGGAGGCCATCAGAAATGGTTTATCATCCAACCATTTTGTCACTGCCAACTCAGGTCCCCTCCTGACCAATAATACAGAAAACCCTCTCCCTTCTTTTCTCATCTGCTTATCTGCTGGCATTGCTTTGGAACACTGTTCTTCATAATGGTTCCAGTTGCTGGAAGACCTTTTGAGAGCAGACAGTTGTAAAATTTTAATCAAAGAACACATAAGTTCATGTAGGAATGGACACAACCATTCTTAAGACCATTGCAGCTCCAAACTCCAACTCACACTCCTTGGCCCCTGAATGTGTTCTTACCCCCATAGACCTTAAAATATCAGACCAGACCGTTTGGCGAGGCAAGCATGAAAACTTTCATGCCAGTAGGGTTTGACTTTACTGGTACATACTGGGCAGATGGCTGTTAATGGGATGATTTGTTCATCCACACAGACCTTGTCACATCGTGGAAGGCTCAGACAACTTTGCCTCACACGGTAAAGCAGTGGTCTTACTCTCCAAAGAATGTCTGACTTCTTTACCTCCTCAGTTGCATCCAGGTCACTGACAATTTTGAGGGAACTTCTCGGCTTGTAAAACCTATCCCATGTCATTGTTCGTCCAAACAAGCACTTTGGTTTTGTTTTTAGACCAAAACATTTTGACTCTAGGATAGCCAAGGCGGGCCATGTGTACTGAAATACCCAAGACAATCTTAATTTCTACGCCATTGGTACTTAGTGCCAGTCCTGTAGGTTGCGGCTGTTTTAATGGGTAAAAGCAGCCATATCCTCAAAAATCTACTCATAAATGTACTGTGAAAAGTACTGGACTCCTGAATTAAAAAAATTTCAGATCATCTTGATAGGCAGGAGGCCCAGGTAGCACAGGTGTAAATTTGTTATGATGGATGAATAGTAAAAACAACAACAAATAAATTATTTTTTTTCAGCAGATTGATTATTGTAGTATTTGTACTAACATTATTGTAACCTTACATCCATTAGCCTGCAATGAAATAAAACATACAAGTTGGTCCTAGCCCACAAAGCACGACTGCTTTGCTGCCCTCTTTCTGCCTCAGACTTTCTCAGACTGTCTCATCAGACCCTTCTTACTCTCTTTCATCCTCATCATCTTCATTTTCCCCTATCAAAGGGGGATACTCATCCTCATATTCTTTTTCCTCATCTGAAAGCCCCAAATCTGAATCTACTTCAATTATCCATAAAAGTATCCTCTCTGCCTTACTTCATTAAATGCATCAAAATAGTCCTGCTGTCCACTACAGTTGACATTCACTAAATATCAGTAAATTAACTGTTTCCACAAATAGAAATAGTGTTATTTACATCTTAATGAACAGGAACATATGTAATATGTGTTGTGAAAATACCAATAGATAAAGTATATTTGGTTTACCTTTCCTTTTTCCATAAAATGTGGTTTTTGGTATGGGGGCCATCTTGACAAGGGAAGGAAATAAAGTTCCCAGCATGCAAAGCAATCACACAACACATTACTGGAAAGCCCAGGATGTCCTCAAGAGAATACTATAAGGCTTAATGTTGTAACTCCAAATACTTAAGAAATATTAAGTTGAAGAAAATGTTAATTATAAAGGACATAAGTGAATGGGCTGGGTCTCAGGAGGTTAAATATGATGTACCAAATGTAACATACAAATTGTAAAAAAAAAAATCAATTAAGCTTTAATTTTTTTCAACAACTTGTGTAACAATGTAGTCCAAGTTTAAATGTTAGAAAAAATAAAAAAAATAATGCATCTTGCCGTTCCAAAAGTGGCTGTTTCTGTAGAATGAGCTATACATATACATTCAATAAATCTCCTTCCTATACAGTTCCTGTTAAACAATCAATATCTATACCACCAACCGTTCACATGATAAAATTCACAATGTGAGTTTCAGGTTTTCAATACATTTTAACAAATTATTCTGCTTTTAACACAGAAAGCATTTGCTTTAACCAAAATAGATTTATGTTTACAGCTGGACTGTTTTTAACAAAACAGCTGAACTTAATATACAACAGCTCACAAATAGCATGAAGTTTACACATGAATGCCGGCTTGTGTGATAGATTAACTGGTGGCCACAGCTGGAAATGGCTGCAGATATTTTTGTGCGCCTTTCCTTTCAGGACCCTTTACCAAACCAAGAAATAAACAACGCTATTCGCCTTAAAAATACGGTGGCCGAGAGATGTAAACCATTTATAAATTCTAAAACACTTTTACAAAAAATCTATTGAAAGGCTGAGACAAATTTACATTTTGGAAAAAAAATTAACAAGACACTGAATAAATTTACATTTTGGAAAACAAATTTATATTTTGGCAAACAAATTTACAAGCCCAAAAACAAATTTATAAATGACAAAATCTACCGGAAAGAGAATGTACCAACTCAGAGGTGATCCTGGAAGTGACAACGGGAGCGCTTAATTAAAGTTCTCCTCCATAACCGACATGATTAGTGCAATGCGACTGGAACTTCCTGGACCTGGAATGCTGTTTGGCTACCGCATGATGTGGCAGGTACTCAAACCAAAGTACAATCTGCGAGTCAAGCGGGATCATGTCATGAATTTGCTCCATGAGCTCAATCCTCAAGGGTGCAACAGGAGAGCACGCAGAAGGTTCATAAGGAGAATCTACCACTCCATGGGACAAAACTATATGTGGCGCGCGGATGGTTACAATAAACTCAATCTATTCGGTTTGGCTCTTTCAGGGTGCATCGATGGATTTTCGTGTAAAGTGTATGTGGACCAAAAAATAATAACCCAACTGCGATCGCTCAGTATTTTCTGTCATGTTTGCGAAACCTTGATGTCGTCGCCATGAGACTAATGACTGATTGGTGCACAGAGAACGGGACTATGGCGGCAAATCAATGCACCCTGCGCCACCGCCACACTGACTACTACTCTGGAGCATCCAGCCACATGTATGTCTCATCCACAAACAACCAGAGGATTGAGTCCTGCTGGTACATATTCAGAAAGGGAAGGTAGGGAGCTTTCATGAAGTCATTTGTGTGTAACATTCATCCGAACATGTTTAATTGTATAACTTATTGGTTGCTCAATTTCCATAGGTGTCAGTTTTGGATGGAGCTATTTGCTGACCTTAGAGATGCCGGATACTTCAATTGGAGTCAGTAGCATCAGTGTCTACATAGACATTGCATTGGTGATGTTGTTCAGAGAGACTTGGATGAGTGTGTGAGACTGTGGAACAGTCACAGGATTCGTCCCTCCAGAACAGCATCATGTCCAGGAGGAGTGCCCAATGAGCTCTACTACTTACCACAAAGGTAATACTGTCATGGTATTCAAGCTTCTGACCCACATGAAACAGGGGACTCGCAGGAGTGCAAATAATTTTGAGTTTATTGAAAGATTTGTATATTCCCGGGAAACAGCACGGCATGGAACCAGAGACAGCTATTTAGGCAGAAAAAAACCCATTGTGAAAGAAATCATTTTCTTGCTAAAATGTGTTAAAAACAAAAAATATAGATTATGTTGAGCAAATAAGCAATTTTTTAATTCTCGTAGACCACGGAGGGAATCCAGAGACAGCGGGGACAGGGAGTTATGCTGGAAAAACTCAGAGGATGGAGGAAGACACCCTCTGCAGACAGGAAAGCTCTGCAGAGGGTGATGAAGATCGAACAGTGGATTGTTGGAGTCAGCCTCCCCAGCACCACAGACATTTACACCTCCAGATGCAGTAAAAGGGCCACCTGCATCATGAAGGATCCCACCCACCCAGCACACTCAGTTTTTGTCCCGCTCCCCTCAGGCAGGAGGCTGCGGTGCATCAAGTGTAAAACAACCCGTCCGAGAAATTCATTCTTGAAGCTGTGAGTTTCTCAAACTAAACCTAAACAACCACTGCACTGACACTTTACATGGACAATACATCTTGATCACCTCCACAGACCCGCACTGAGACACTTTAAACGGACTGAGACACTTTAAACGGCTATAATAACTTGCACTACGAATTAATTAATTAATTAATTCATCCATCCATTCATGCAAACCCCCTACTCCCTTATATTCTGTATATTTCTGTATATTTTGTGTTTATTACATTTATTTTTTTTTACTTTTTTTTTCCTTCTTTCTTTTATCTATTTTAAAATTAGCTCTTGGGTGTAACTGGACCGTGAGAATACAATTTCGTTCCAACTCATGTACCACATGTGTTAAGAATGACAATAAAGTCTCCTTGAAAAAACTTGAAGCTACTGAAGTGATTAATAACTTTATGTAAGTTTTACAGTGAGAGCGAGGAGCTTCACATGCAACAGCTGGAAGAAACAGAGAGACGTGCAAATGTCTAAAATGAGACAAAAGCTGTAAAATAAACGTATTTACAGCTTTAAATTTTGGCCTTTTTTATTATTTTAAATCTCATTTGTCATAATAATCAAAATCAAAAGAAGTGCTAAAACGGTTCATTGATTAAAGTTTCAGAAATCAGAAAAAGGTTTCACAAATCACAAACTTGGTTTTTAATATTCTAAAACTAGTTTAGAATAATCCAGTGCAGGTTTGTAGTGTCTATGTTTTGCAGTTTTCTATCTAGAGAAAATTAAATGTGCCGAAGGTAGCGAAAAATTGAGCGGAATCGCCCTTTAGCCATTTCCTGAATCGGAAGCTGGAATTGGAAGCCAACTTCAGCTTCCTACCGGACGCTCTAATGCGGTTAATAAACTATAAGATCCCCTCAGTGTTCTCATTCTTTCACAGTGCAGAATACAACTGCTTCATATTTTTGTGGTCAAACTCTCAGTGTACATTAAAATAGTCACAAGTTAAACTAGGTCTGGTTTCATAAATACGATCTCACCATTTATTTGGGGGGTTTACGACCGATTTCCAAGAATTGTAGTCACAGTAAAACTCTTAATACAGCTCGTAAGATTAAAAGGCATTTTTGAAAAGGTCCGTATGATGAATTATATTTATATGCATTACGTGTGATGTACGCAGAGGCGAATATGCTCATCAGGCTACTACTCAAAACGTATAGGAGTAGTGCTAGTCATCCATACATAATGCAGTACCAATATGTTTTGCTGTGCTTGGGAACCATATGTATAGATAATCCCTGCTGTTCAATGGCATAGGTACAGTTGTGTTTTTCTTAAATTGTATCATTTTTGACAAAAACTGTAATAAGTGCTGAGGATTCTAAAAGCAAATTTTATGCATGTTGATATGTTGCTTTAATGTTTGTACTATTGTAATTCCTTCTTGTGTAGGAAATGAAGATAACTCCATTAAACCAATGTTGCAGTTTCACATCTTAAGCAAAGAGTATGGTCTGTAGCTCTGCGTACCCTTGCAGAGGAACATATCATCATCACCTATGTCAGAAACGTTGGAAAAAAAGACTTTTCATTTTGGGTCCTTAGTTTAGCCAAACCTAACTGTACTGTTATTTGTTTTGTGTTATTTGAAATTGTATTCTTTTAATTACCCCTATTGTGTCGTAATTGGTCTGATCAGCCAGTAAATAAACCCCTGTGTGTTAGTTATGCTTGTTTGTGCAGCCAGATTTTTACATTTTTTTTTGTGCCTGAGTTCACTTTGTTTTCTTTGATCTCTTTTATGAGCTCAGTTTATCTTTTGCCATTTATAATCTTTGTGTTAAAAATAAATAAATAAAAATTTTCAAACATATCCTGTGACCCCCCCTTATTTTTTAACTCCGTCCATCACACTGAACTATTGACAATGTAGGTGGAGAGTGGAATAACAGACACAGAATATTAAGTGCAATTCAATGTATTTAAATTATACTATATAGGAATACATGTGAAAATCTCTACAGTGAAGAGAAACAAGGACTCCGCTTTAACAGAAAGGGAGGAAAATGTAAAACTGTTGATTAAAGCAAAATAAAACCATGCACAACTACCATCTAGACAACTAATACTGATCTGTACAGGCCTGGCAGAGGTTCCACTACAGGTACCTAAGGGTACACTGTTACATTTAATCTGGAACGACAAAAAACATAATCAGATTGCTATTCATAATCTTAATCAGGGTTCCTAGAGGTTTCTTCAAGTCAAATTTAAGTCTTTTTAAAGACCATTTTTATAAAAACGTAATACCTATTTTACCGATGTACCGGTAAAGATCATTTTTTTTAAATGTGTTCATAGCGTGATTTATTGTCTCTCAAATAAATTTGAAAACGTGGACTATATAAAAACCTTATGGAAGAATAATGTAACGTTGCGGCACAGTAGGGAATGCAACACCACAGCATCACTGCATAGTCCACAGACAACAAGCCAAACAGGTGCAAAAACAATTTATTTATTTATTATTTCAATGCTGGAACCATAGGGACTAGAGAGGAACCTGAACAATAAACAATAAATTCTGTCTTACCATCTCCAGTGATCACACCCTCTCAAGAGTTTTCCCTCTGGTTTCCCCGCTCCTCTGTCTCAGCTCGGTATGCTCGCTCTAGCATCAGTTGCGCTCTTCCCCTGGACAACCTTCCACCTTGACAAAAGCATAAAGGACTCACCACTTCAATGCCACACGTTGATGCTGGAGCACAAGAAACTCTCCACGACACATCTGTAGAAGGAAGTGAGGATTGAGCTCCCGAGTCCAGCACGACTGAGCCTCCTTAGGAAGTAGAGCCGCTGATGTGCCTTCCTGACCAGAATGGAAGTATTGTTGTTCCAGGTGAGGTTGTTACTCAGGTGTACAAGAATCAGGAATCAGTTTATTTATATAGCGCCAATTTACAACAGGTGTCGTCTCAAGGCACTTCACTGAAAATCAATTAAAATCAAAGATACATCATAACAAATCAATTTGAAAAAGTTTCCAATCTAAGGAACCCCAGCAGATTGCATCGAGTCATTGACTTGCAGCATTCACTCCTCTGGAATCAGCAAACCAAAACAATGGCTTGTGTTGTCGTTGACTTTACAGCAATCCCTCATACTGAGCATGCATGTAGCGACAGTGGAGAGGAAAAACTCCCCTTTAACAGGAATTGAATATTGCTTCAATCACTTTCTCTTACCTCTCTTCCATTTGACCATTCTCAATCTTTCCACTGCTTCACCCCTGGTCAGTCATTGCATTTATTAACGCCTGTGTTACAACCCAAAGTTAAAACTATTTTATAAAAATCCAAATATTTACATTTTAATCAAGATTATATATAAGCTTTTTCTTTTTTTAGGCTAACATGTGTCATTATTTCTGAATATGCTTTGCCTATTTCTACCTATCTTTGTTCTGACCAGTGGAGTTTTAATCAACAGATGTCATGTTTCGGTGCCTTCCATCAGGCCAACGCATCAGCCACATGAAGACCCGTACGACCAGCTACAGAGAAGCTTTTTTCCAACTTCCATTATTCTCGTGAACAATTGAATAATTTTTTTATATATTTTTATAACTTCTATAGTTTTTATACTGCACAAAACTGCACTTTTTAAATAATATATAAATGTTACAAATGTTTCTTTACTGTATTTTTCGTGCCTTTACTGTATTTTTCGTGCAAGCATCTATGTAACCAAAAACAAATTCCTTGTATGTGTGAGCATACTTGGCCAATAAAGCCTGATTCTGATTCTGATTCATTTGAAAAACATTCATTGTTGCACTACTTGCCTCTTTCATAAATATATTTGCATGAAAAACCGTCAAACTCAGTGAGATGGCAAGCAGGAAAAGGGATCACAACCAGACAGCTACATCAGTGACCATATACTTCTCATACAGTGCAGCAATAAGCTACATTTCTGAATATTATTCATGACTTTGCTCTCTTTTATTGTCCCAGCAAGGACATTTTCTGCTGTCACTACCTGTTAGTCCAGGAGGAGTACGTACTGCTAGTAAATGACTCGATGCTCGGTTGGGTGTCCGTAGAAAGAAACTTTAATTACTAACTTGAGGATATTAACTGAGCTTACTGTACTGTTGTATAAAATCTATGTCTTCATGTAAGTCAGGGCAGCTGCCGCTCATCGGGCTGCTGTGCACGCTCTCGCGAGCGGCAATCAGATTCACTTTTTGGCACGACACTGGCCGCCGGGGGCTGGAAATGATTGCATCGGCCCACCGAGGTTTGTCCCGGTACGCTAGCTTGCCAACACACCATTGGACACGTCATATTTCCGATAATTATTTGTAATGAGATGAAATATTGAGCTATCATTAGCTGCCGCTGCTGTTTATGTTTCAGTATCATGGAAGATGTTTCCTGAGAACCTCGAAAGGCGACACAAAAGCTGCTGCCCTGACATACATGAAGACATACATGACGCTTCTTGTCATACATGTGGTGCTTAATTTCATTTATTTGTTTTACAAAACTGAGCGTTGGGCCGCTGGTCACTACACATCCCTCCGGCAGGTGTTTCCTCCAGTTAAAGAAGACGTAAACGTGTTGCTGACATAAACGCAAATTATTGCCATCTGCGTTCGACTAGTTTTGCCCGACGCCAGGGCGCGGATGTGTGGCACAAAAAATTTAATTGAAAAACTGAATCTGAATGGAGAGAAGTGAAACTGAAAAGTGAGAGTGAATTAAGGAGCTGAATTATTTAATAAAATTAAATACAGTTTTGATTTTAACTGTCATACACATTCAAACCAACAGATTCAATTTCAGATTAGTCTATTCAGATTCAAATTTTGAAAGCAATTATTCAAAATGATCAATTCAGGTTCAAAATGAATGATTCACACACTAAAAAAGACAAGGAAAGTTACTTTCTAAATAAGGTAACTAAAGTGCTTGTAAACAGAACCATTTTCATATAATTAGACCACATATTTAAGATACAATGAAGTCATGGACATCTGCATTAACTTTTCACACTTGCAGGTCAATTTTTAGTTGATTTATGTTTATCTATATAGGGCAACTTTACAACATAACACATACATTGATAGTAGTAATAAAACAAGACCGTAGAGTTCAGATTAATATACACTCGTTACATGTACTTTATTAGATAAAAATATCTGAGAAAACCTAACAGCATCAAGTAATTGACAGGCAGCATTCACTCTTTATTCAGCATGGAGCCAAAGTGGACAATAAGCATTTGTATGTAACTTCAGGAAAACCATTTTAGCATGCAAACATGAAGTGAAAAAGTAGAACACAGATTTAATTTGACCAAGAATAAAATACATTTCCTAAAGAAACTGGCTGAGGGTAACATCTATCTACAACAACCAATCAACAATTTTTTATTAGAAATATGACACTTAAAAGGAAGCACTCATTCAGGGTCCATTTCTGTGTCAAAGAATTGTAAAAGGTAATACCAGAAGAAATAAATTAAATGGTTGGAACAATTACATCAGTTGATGCTTCCGATCTGGTAAATATCATAGATGACAATTACAATTTAACGGTTGAAACGGTTACTTTAGTTGACTTTCACAAATCATAAACCTGGTTTTAAATATTGTAAAACTAGTTTAAAATAATCTTGTCAAGGTTTTAAGTGTTTATGTTTTGTAGTTTTGGAGCTGGAGTAGTTGTAGTGTGATGCAGATACTTAAAAAGCGCTGAAACCGTGCCTTTATTTGAGTTTCACAAATCAGAAAAAGGTTTCACAAATTAAAAACCTGGTTTTTAATATTGTGAAACTAGTTTAGAATAATCCAGTGCAGGTTTGAAATCTTTATGTTTGTAGTTTTTTATCTAGAGAAGATTAAATGTGCCGAAGGTAGCAAAAAATTGAACGGACTCGCCTTTTAGCCATTGCTCAAAATGAAACCAGACGCCTGCAGGGTTTACACGTTAAAAATAACTCACAACACAGGTCTGACATGGAACACTGTCTAGAACATACATTATTGGACTCGAACGCATGTCAAAAAACGTTTCAGGCGACAGTTCACCATCTTTACCGTTAAGCCATAATTGCCACATCCAAATTAGTCACCTTCCTTTATCTTCTCAACTTGTGAAATGGACGTAGATCAACTAGTGACATGACACATCAATTTAATATAACAGTATATTATATATATGTTCATTGCTCTCTCCTACAATGACGTATTACGGTAAGTTCATATTAACAACAATGAATTACAATTACATTTGAAGACAATTAAACAAAACTGTTGAAATCAAAAAGGCACAATTACCGCAGCAGTCATGTAAATAGGATCTTAATTTATGATCAAACACATTCTTATGTCAAACACGATTAATCATAAAGGACTGTTCCGTCTTATATCATACTTACATCAGCATTTCACCCTTTGTACAAATTTGCAGCTTGAAATCAAATATGATAATATTAACGTTTAACCAAGTATGTTTATTGAAATCAAATTTAGATTCTTAATTATTATTGTCATATTGTAACGAAGACTGAGTGTAGTAGTAATTTGTTTTGTACTCGTCTCAGTTTTCTCGCGTGTCATTTGAACGGTGGAAAGTTTCATACACAGATTTAGAAAACACAAAGTGATTGTTCACAACAGTTTCTGTCTGATAACATTTATAGGTTATACAGTATGATATATAGATGGAAAACATAAAGGCAGTCGTTCTTTTTCAACTATTTATTTGGGATTCCATGGCTTTTGATCTCGCTTTCAGAGATAGCTATGTACTTTTGATTCTGCTGTATGGCATGTAGAGAGCTATTTTGATCCCTCTCTGACAAATCTCTGGCTCTTGTTGAATGGTAAACATTTGTATCCATGTTTCATTCATATATATTCATGTTTCTTTTCATACTAGAAGTGTGTGCATATAACAAAGAGCTAGAAATTCCTGATAAGGCCTGTTTATTATCTCTCTGAGGTGCTGAGTTCAGAGGGGCACGGGAAAGGGGCTATCCATCGATCCCTAGCAATAAATCTGTTAGTTGGGGGGTGAAACCAGATGGCAAAGTTTTCTTCCTGTGTCTGCAGACTGATAGGGATCAGTGAGGGGTCAGTGAGGAGGGGGAATAATGGTTTCTGCAACAGTTTGTGTAACTCACATGTGACTTGTTTTATGACTCTGTATACTCCCTACTTTCAATAAAATAGCCTGATGCAGAGGTAGCGTTCAGACCCGAGTGAGCCATTGCACTAGAACGGCCTCCTCGACTCTCCCATTCTGCAGAATGGAAACTCTTATATCGCAAGATGTCTTTTGCTGAGCGATTGTGAGTTTATATCTTTTATTTGAACATTGTGAGAACCTGAATATGCTGTCCTGAGATCAACCAACCTGGGGAAGTCAAGGAGGACTTCAACAATTTGGGGGCTCGTTCCGGGATCTCAGGAGGAAAGCAAAGATTCGGCACCTGGGCTGATCATGAACA
>JAVLVB010000022.1:1241477-1251545 GCA_032876305.1 Orestias chungarensis
CAGAAAGTATCAAAACTAAACTTATTACAGTTGCATTGAAAGCACTGGACAAAAACAGTTAACACACAAATGTGAGTATTCAGAAAGTTTATTCCTGAAAGGAAATTGCTCCTTGGCTTGGATCTGTCCGAGCCATCACATGTAGATGGTCACCTCTATTCTGGTTCTGAATAGCCGAGACAGTCTTTCCTGCACCCAGTTAGTAAATCGTCTGAAGCGTATACGACGGTGTCCAGGATTACAGGAAGGAGCTTCAGGCTGTGAGGACGGTTTGTCAGGGACCGTCTCTGTACCACACTCTGTAGAAGAGGTGGGAGGTTCTGTAACATCCTCAGTTGCCGACTCTGAGGAACCCCTTGGCTTCATGGTGGACCACTGGCGCAGACAGTCATTCAAATATATCTCTGCGCAACGCTATAACATTCTCCGTTCAAAACTACAAATAGAGATATTTTTAATTAGTCAGTAGCGTAAGAATGTGCACAGTTTATAAATGTTTTGGTGAAACAGTCATAAAACATACTTATTGGAGAGATGTTTGAAGCTCAGTTCTGACTGACATCTTCTTGCTGGCTGAGGTGACTCCACAGGATCAAGAAGAAGGTTTGAGTCCTCAGTGAAGGAACGTACGGTGGTGCAAGAGATGCGATTTTGGTCTAAAAAAATATATATATATACTTTATTCCCTTTTGTTCTTTTTTTATCTTATGATTGATTCTGCAATAATCCTAACTTCTTTATTGGGAGATTTTTCTCCAAAAGAGAAAGATACACTACGGACTCTTTTCCCACCTTTCTTATCCTCATCTTGTTTGTTTTCACCAGTAACTCCACTTTGAGCAGAGATCCTTGAAGGCTGGAGTGTACTTTCAGTGTCTCCAGCAACGGTGGACTCTTCTCCAACAACCACTGGATCAGCGTTGCTCAATTTTTGTTCTCTGAGACGGATTCTTCCGAATCAAAGAAGAAAACATGTTTCTTGAACTCAAACACCCTGCGGCTGCTAGGAGCATCTGAGTCCTTTTCTGGAATTTCCACAGGAGTTTCTGTGGGACTTGGTGGATTGTCCTTCATTACAGAATTCCCTGCCTGGCAGGAGTCATTTGTTTGGGATGAGGCTGTGAAAAGAAACAAATAATTTTAAGTAAATACAAATTATTTCCTCAACGCAGTGATGTTATTGTCATGAACTTGATATGATTCATTAAACTATTGGTTCAATTTAGTTTGACCTACCATCCTTCATTTGTTTCTCTACATCTTCTGCAGCCTCAAAGAAAACCTCTACTTCATTAGAGACAGTCTCTCCAGTAAATGACGAGACTGTCTCTTGTTCTGACTCTGGATCCTCTTTGTTTTTGGATTTACGGAGCTTCTTACTTGGCTTGATGTTTGCCATAGATCCATTCCAGCAGACTTGTCTTAGAGGTTTCTTTCTTGTGTGCAGGTGGGGGCTCAGGTTTGTTTGCTGCATCTCTAACAATCACCTTCCGGTTGTGTCGGTGAGCAGTTCGCTGGCCTTTAAAAAGCCTTTTAAAACCTCCAGCCTCATTTATAGTATTTTTGGTGTCCAATCCAGAGGCTGATGGCAGCATCTCTTCACGTTTGGAGCTACACAGCCTAACTTGGGCTGCAACAAACATGTGTTCAGCGACACGATTCATGTTTGTGGCAGCGGGATGGTCCCACTCCATGTCTCTATGGAACAAAGGAAAATACTTCAGGTTAATCAAGTGTTCTATAAGTAACGTTTAAATTTAACACAGATCAATAAAAAAGATAAGTTATTATGACATTTGTTAGATTTGCAATAAAAAAAGCATTTATTAAAGAATTACTCAGAAATCGTAAATTTCTGAATAAAAAAGAATATTAATTCAAGGTTTAAAAACTGTTTGGAACATCACTTTTAATAAAACCATCTAACAATATATCAAGTGTTTTACTTCTTTATTCATGTTATTGTCATAGTGGGACTTTCTAGGACCTTCACAGGTTGTCCACGAAGGGGCGCCAGAGCATCATCCGGCTGGAGCAGCTCCTCACCTTGGCTCCTCTCCAAGTGATCTGCGTTTGGGCTGAGCTGTTTATAAGGAGCAGGGATCCAGCTACTCGTCGCCTGAGTGTTTGTTACTCCTGGTAACGTTACCTACTCTCAGCGCCAGTCTCTACTCTTCAGTGTTTCTAGTAGTTTGATGTTTTTGTTTCTTTGTTACTTTGCTTCACACTTTCCACCAGTTAATCCCCTTTTTGCGCTCACCTCTTCAGGTTTACCTCACTTGTGCTCCGTTCAAGATCTTCTGGATTTCACACCACTCTGGTTCCTGCTCTCAGTGCTAAGCTCGATCTGCCCGCTCAAGCCATTCACCATCTGCCGTACCCCCCTCTGGACAATAACCACCTGGACGCTCGCTGGAAAGTCTCTCCACTCACCCCTCCCTGGCGTCAACTCCTACCGACAACAGTAAGCTCAGTTTCCTCTCATCTCCGCACTATTATCAACAACTCACCTTCTCCGTTTCACCTCCAGAAGCGTCCGGTTCCCCGCGTCACTGTTTCAGTCTCCTGGATTCCCCTTCCGTTTTCCTGCCGTGACCATTGCAGGTTGGAAATCCAGGATGCAGTCTAAGGAGTGTCTTTACTGTGGCACTCCCGGGCACTTTATCGCTAAGTGCCGATCCCTCAGGAAGGAGGAGCTCCCCGAGAGGGTCCGTCTGTGAATGCGAGGCCACGGACGGGCCAGACCAACCCATCCAGTCAGCCTCGTCTTCTCCTTCCTGCCCCAATAACACATAACCAGCGCAAGTAACAACTCTCAGTTCTTATCGATTCCGGATTTGAGCAGTCTCTCATCCCACAATCACTCATTGAACACCTTCAGATCCCCGTCCTTCCCCTCGATAACCGCCTTGGTGTCGCA
This sequence comes from Orestias chungarensis, assembly GCA_032876305.1. Taxonomy (NCBI): domain Eukaryota; kingdom Metazoa; phylum Chordata; class Actinopteri; order Cyprinodontiformes; family Cyprinodontidae; genus Orestias; species Orestias chungarensis. The sequence goes on from JAVLVB010000022.1 coordinate 1,244,398, forward strand.
GCTCTAAATGGTCACCCATGTTACTCATCCCCTGTAAATCAGCATAACCGCTAACTGCACTGAACACCGATCCTTTTTGTTTTTTCCTCCTCCCAACCCAACATCACCCTTGGCTTTGACTGGCTCCAGATTCATACCTACATAAACTGGTCAGACTGCTCCATAACCTCCTGGTCGATAATTGTCTCTCCTCCTGTCTCCGCCTAGCCTGCCCCAGGAAGAGGTCTCCATCGATTCCCAGGACCTTAGCAACATTCGGGAAGATTACCTCGACCTCAAACAGATTTTCATTAAGAGCAAGTCTTGCTCTTTACCACCCCATCGACCATACGACTGCGCCATAGATCTTCTGCCCGGAGCCCCTTTACCTTCAAGCAGGCTGTTCAACATCTCACATAAGGAACGCAAATGGATGGAGACCTACATCAACGAGTCCCTTGCCGCTGGCATCATTAGGTCCTTCTCGTCTCCCCTGGGTGCGGGCTTCTTCTTCATCTCCAAGAAGGATGGTTCACTCCGGCCTTGCATTGACTACAAGGGTTTAAACAACATCCCCATAAAGAGCAAGTACCCATTACCACTCATCACCGCCGCCTTCGAATCCCTGCATCAAGCCACTGTCTTCACCAAATTGGATCTCCGTAACGCTTACCACATCGTCTGCATATGCCAGGGAGATGAGTGGAAGACAGCCTTCAAGACCCCCATAGGACACTTTGAGTACCTCGTCATGCCGTTCGGCCTCTGCAATGCCCCATCCGTTTTTCAGTCTCTTATTAACGATCCTCCGTGATTTTTTGAACATTTTCGTTTTCCTTGACAACATCCTTATTTTCTCTCGCAACCTCCCTGAACACAAGAAACATGTCCACCAAGTCCTTCAACATCTCCTCCATAACAGTCTTTTTGTCAAAGCCGAAAAATGTGAATTCCACAAACCATCCATAGCTTTTCTAGGTTACATGTTCGTGGGCGGGCAGATACAGGCTGATCCCACCAAAGTTCTCGCTGTCACCGATTGGCCCACACCAGATACCAGACGTCAGTTACAACACTTTCTAGGTTTTGCTGATTTCTACAGAATATTCATCAAGAATTACAGTCAAACCGCAGCACCACTAACCGCTTTAACCTCCACCAAATGCAACTTCACCAGGACCTCCGAAGCAGACCAAGCCCCAGTTCTTGTCCAGCCAGATTCCAAGCGTCAGTTCGTCCTTGAGGTCGACACCTCTGATCTGGGAGTAAGAGCGGTCCTCGCCCAAAGGTCAGAGGAGGACAACAAGCTCCATTCATGCGCCTTTTTCTCCCGTCGTCTATCTCCCACCGAATGCAATTATGACATGGGGGAACGTGAGTTGTTGGCCATAAAATTGGCCCTTGAAGAGTGGCGACATTGGCTGGAGGGTCCTAACCATCCTCTCCTGGTCTGGACCGATCACCGTAACCTCGAGTACATTAAGTCCCCTAAGCGCCTCAACCCCAGACAGTCCCGTTGGTCCTTGTTCTTTTGCCGTTTTAACCTTTGAATTTCTTACAGACTCGGTTCTAAGAACGTGCAACCCGACGCCCTCTCCAGACAGTTCTCCCCTGACGAATACTCCCCGGAACCAGACCCGATCATTCCTCCCGACTGTGTGGTTGGTTCGGTAACCTGGGAGATTGAGAGCATTGTCCAAAACGCCCTCCACCAAGAACCCAATCCACGAACTTCACAGCAAAGATTTACGTATGTCCCTTCCTCAGTCCGTTCACGTGTTCTCCAGTGGTTCCACAATTCTCGCCTTTTTTGTCATCCCGGTTCCAGTCGGACCATAGCCCAGATCTCTCGCCGTTTCTGGTGGCCATGCCTCCACAAGGACGTACTCGAGTTCATTCAAGCCTGCCCCACCTGTTCCCGTAGTAAATCCGGCAATAAACCGCCCTCTGGTCTACTCCAACCTCTCGAGATCCCTCATCGGCCCTGATGCCACATCGCTATCTACTTCGTTACCGGCTTACCACCGTCACAAGGTATGACAACCATCTTCACCATCATTGACAGATTCTCCAAAGCCTTCCACCTTGTATCTCTCCGTAAACTGCCCTCTGCTTTCCAGACAGCCCGTCTCCTGGTTAAGCACGTGTTCCGCCTCCACGGCATCCCGGTAAACATCCTGTCCCAGTTTGTTTCCCAGGTTTGGAAACACTTCTGTGCAGCACTGGGGGCCAAGACTAGTCTGACCTCCGGCTACCATACACAGACTAACGGTCAGACAGAACGGCTTAACCAGGAAATCAAGGCTGCTCTCCGTTGTCTCACGACCATTAACCAGGCCGACTGGAACCAATCTCTCCCATGGATTGAATATACTCACAACTCTCATGCCTCTGCAGCTACTGGTTTCTCCCCCTTCGAGATCTCCCTGGGTTATTGACCACCACTGTTCCCTGCCGATGAGAGGGATATCTCGGTTGCCTCCGTTCACCACCACCTTCGCCGAGCCCGCAAGATCTGGAGAGACACTGTTTCTGCTCTCCAGCATACCGCAGACACTAACAAGAGGTACGAGCAAGTCTAGTTATCGGCCCGTAATATCCCCATAAAATCAGTTTCCAGAAAGGTCTCCCCGCGTTATATCGGCCCTTATCCCATAGATTCCGTCAACAGTCCTTCCACAGTCCGTCTCCGTCTTCCTGCCAGCCTCAGAGTCCATCCCACCTTCCATGTGTCCCAAATAAAGCCCGGGTTTCCAGTATCTTGTCGACTGGGAGGGTTACCGTCCCGAGGAGCGTAGCTGGGGGTCCTGCTCGTTTCATTTTGAGCAATGGCTAAAGGGCGATTCTGTTCAATTTTTCGCTACCTTCGGCGCATTTAATCTTCTCTAGATAAAAAACTACAAACATAAACACTCCAAACCCGCTCTGGATTATTGTAAACTAGTTATAGAATACTAAAAACCAGGTTTGGAATTTGTGAAACCTTTTTCTGATTTGCGAAACTCAAATAAAGGCACGGTTTCAGCGCTTTTTAAGTATCTGCATCACACTACAACTACTCCAGCTCCAAAACTACAAAACATAAACACTTAAAACCTTTACTACATTATTTTAAAGCAGTTTTACAATATATAAAACCAGGTTTATGATTTGTGAAAGTGAAATAAAGGAAACATTTATTTGTAATTTCTATCTGTACTTGATCGAAAGCATCAACTGATGTAATTGTTCCAACCATTTAATTTATTTCTTCTGGTATTACCTTTTCCCATTCTTTGACACAGAAATGGACCCTGCATGAGTGCTTCCTTTTAAGTGTCATATTTCCAATTAAACCCCCAGTTGATCGTCGTAGATAGATGTTACCCTGAGCCAGATTCTGTGGGAAATTTTATTTATTTTTTGGGTCAAATTAAAGGATTTTTCTACGTTTTCACTTCATGTTTGCTTGCTAAAATTGTTTTCCAGAAGTTACATACAAATACTAATTGTCCACTTTGGCTTCATGCTCAATATAGAGAGAATACTGCAGAGAGAATGAATTGACACGGAGCTAGCTTCATAGCAGATGGTCTCATACGGTTAATGAACCATAAGTTCCCCTCAGTATTCTCATTCTTTCACAGTGCAGAATAAAACTGCTTCATATTATTGTGGTCCAACTCTCAGTGTACATTAAACGCCTTCATAGTACAGTTTTATGTTGATGTGTGTATTGTAAAACGTTACATATGAAATATACTTTGCATAAATAAGTGATTTCCGAAGGATACATTGTTAAACACACACACACAAACCGTTTCAAAACCATTTCTTTATGGTACCAGAGTTTTGATCAGGCAACAACACAGCCTCCAAATTTGTGTAAGCAACTGCTTTCAGACTGTCACAAGTTAGTCTAGGTCTGGTTCCACAAATACAATTTCACCATTTATTTGGGGGGTTTACAACCATTTTCCAAGAATTGTAGTGTGAGTAAAACTTTATACAGCTCCTAAGATTAAAAGGTGTTTTTGAAAAGGTCTGTATGATGAATGATATTTATGTGCAGTACGTGTGATGTACGCAAAGGCGAATATGCTCATCAGGCTACTACTGAAAACATAGGAGTAGTGCTAGTCATCCATACATAATGCAGTACCGATATCTTTTGCTGTGCTTGGGAACCATACGTATAGATAATCCCTGTTGTTCAATGGCATAGGTGCAGTTGTTTTTCTTAAATCTGATCATTTTTTTACTAAACTGTGTTATGTGCTGTGGATTTTAAAAACATATTTTATGCATGTTGATATGTTGCTTTCATGTTTGTACTATTGTACATCCTTCTTGTGTACGAAATTAAGATAACTCCGTTAAACCAATTTTGCAGTTTCACATCTGGTCTGTAGCTCAACATAGCCCTGCAGAGGACCATATCATCATCACATATGTTAGAAAGGTTGGGGAAAAAACACTCCCTGACAATTTTGATCCTTATGTAGCTGAACCATTGACAATGTTGTAAAAGTTATGCTTACTCTGCAGACTAGCACGCCCCAAGATGTCCCATCCTGCTGGCTGGGGGGGGGATGACAGTTGTGCAGTCCCACCAACTTATTGTCAGATGTTGTCTGTGTACAAATGACCTGTGGTATGACATTTAGACATTGGTTAGAGACCATATCTCAAACCACCCAACTATTACACAGGTATAGAGATTTATCAATTCTTTGAAGTACACACCTGGTTATCTCCTGACACTTCTTTACTTGATACTCGGTGGTCCCAAAGAGGTCCACAAACACTGCCCGCTTTCCTGAAGCGTAAAATATCTGTCCAGTATAACTGTGGTTATTATTACTGTAGTGCAAATTTGGATCAAAAACAGTTTTGTAATTACAATGAGTGTCCAGTGGTGGTTTTCACACAGGTCCTATGAAAGCTGTGTGGGACATCAAAGCAATCTACAGAGAAGACTGACCATGAACAGACATATCTACACACGTCATGTTAGTGTGATCATATATCATCATACTTGCCTTTTTCCGACCGCTAAATGTACCCTGCCATATTGCAGTAGTATAGAATCTTCACTATATTGTACTTGACTCTCCAACAGCCTTCCAGTTGCCAGGTCTATTAGGTTCTCCATGAAAAGCTTATAGAGTTTATCCCTATAAGCTTAAAGCCTGCTCCATAAAGTCCCATTTTTGGAACCAGCCCGAATAGATTTGATGACCGCAAACAAATTAATCAGAAAAGACAATGGTGTTAAGACCTATTTAACAGTCTTACATAATCCAGAAGTCTACTCACGGTCTTCAGGCGCAGGGTGCTGCTGAACAGAGGAGCAGGAGGGTTGGACAGCAGGCAGAGGGGCTGGGCAGCAAGCTGCCGTGCCTTTACTTTGCCAGGGATCCCCTCCTGGGGCAGGATGTAGTGCGTGAGGTGATCTATATTTATTGCAAACCTAGCTTTGCCTTTTCAACACACAAGGTGTGCACTCTTCTCCTCCAGATGGACTATGTGGAGAGGACCCAACATGTCAGCCTGGTTGTTAAACAAGTTTGGATACAAACCTTTGGATCGCGCCATTTAGGTTTTCCACCAGACCAATTGTTTGGGGGTGAAATGGTGAACAGACTCCACATAATATGGAGGTTTGTGGCACAAACCGTAGTTCACCTAAGAGAATAAAAAATCAGCACCACATGGTCCAGCTTATGTTGGGGATATATTTTGCAACTGTACCTTATTGAACAATTCTGTGACCTGATCTGTTACCAGTCTTTTGGATGCACCAAGCTTGTAAAAAAAAAAGTTAAGAATACAAGTGGTGACCTCCGCCACTGTTTTTGATTTGAGTGGGTAGGCCTCCGCCCATTTAGTGAAATAGTCAACCATTACACAAATGTATTGGTTGCCACCATTTGTTAATGACAGCTTACCCACTAGATCCATCCCCACCAGTTCCAGCGATTCCGTCACCTTAGAGTGGATATGAGATGATTTGTTAATTCGATTTACAGTATATATCCATGAACATCCTAAAATTGATTGAGTTCAACATTCTCCCACCTCTATAGGGTTGTATTCCGTTTCCTCTCTTATATTGGACCTTTTCCGCTGGTATTGAGGACACTCAGCAACCGGAAATACATACATTAAACATAGATAAAGGCATAGGTAGATACACATACATAACGGAATATTTATCCATTTCTTTGTGGTTTTCCATTGTAGGCTTGAAGTACCGCCTGGCAATGGCACTGTGGTTTTTTTTCCACCCACGGTGCCCTCCCAGGTCAGTGGCATAGGATTCTTTAAAAAGGTTGTCTGCCTCCTCAGCAGTTAGAACCACCTTGTCAAGGTGTTCCTCCTTTGTTCTCCTCCTTCTGAATTTCAGTTCACCCTCTAAAGTGTTCATGCACATGTTACATAGCACAGTGCTTTTCATGGTTTTAAGTAAGGCTTTAGGGGATTATGCATAATTACACTCAGGTGAGACACTGTTGTATTAATAATAGATGTCTAACGGTGTTCACTTACCTTTTGTCACAAACGTGGCTGCCCTGCATTTGATGACATACCGCTGCTTCCTCGTCAGGCCGTCTGGTTGACGGTTGTACAGCTTCATGTCCATGATTTCCCTGAAAGTTTCTGGATCCATTATACAGATTAGTACCCACCAATGTGCTATTGTTGTTTGTTATCTCTTTTTTGTCTCCAGCTTCCAAACTCAGCTGGGTACTACAGATTGCGACAGCTTTATATAGTTCGAGGATATATTGTATACAGCTGTGGTTGCTTTTTGATTGTCACAACTGCATTGAATCTGGGTAATTAAGGAGAGCCTCGTTACTCCTATTTCATTGAGTCTTGTTTTCATTACACTTTTCATCGTTAAAAACAAAAACTATCCACATAAATCCATTCATCCGAATAGAGCTAATCTAAATTTGGTTGCATGAGAAGTCAAAACATTTACAATTCAGATATCCTAATTGTTTAAAGGCTATTGATAACATGCCATAACATGTCATGAGTGGATCTGGTCTCGTCATGCTGTTGTTGAGCATAAACCTTTGGAGTAAACGCATTTTGGTAAGCATTAGTTGTTTTACAAAGAATTAAGTCGGATGGGATGATTGATAGAGCTTTTGCAAACAGTTTCTTTACCAATAGGA
>JAVLVB010000022.1:1264720-1285579 GCA_032876305.1 Orestias chungarensis
GTGTGTGTGTGTGTGTGTGTGTGTGTGTGTGTGTGTGTGTGTGTGTGTGTGTGTGTGTGTGTGTGTGTGTGTGTGTGTGTGTGTGTGTGTGTTTTGTGGGGGGGTGTATTGTCAATAACGTGTACCAAAATAACGAGTACTCTAACGCGTTGCTATTTTAAATCCATTAATCAGATTAAAGTTACTTTTTCCAAATCCCTGCTGATGTGCTGTTTGACAAAGAGGCCCTTCTCGCAGCTGTCAGTTGTCCAAAATTCAAACTTCGATGGCTGAGACGCAGGTAGGTGAGATGGACTTTTTGACTTTTCAGCCACAGCCTCAGAGGTAACCTACTCTGCAGAAAAGGAAGTCATGGACTACCTGAGGTCAGCCTATGACCTTGAAATTCTGCATCGATTTCCAAACATTAAGAACATTTTCTTGAAGTATAACACTCCAACCCTATCAAGCGCTCCTGTAGAGCGGCTTTTTAGTCTTGGAGGTTTGGTGCTCACACCTAGAAGAAATAAACTTTCTGACAGGAGGTTTGAAAAACTATTGTTAATGTGGTAAAACCACTGGTTTTCCCCGTCCCACTCCACTGTTTCACTCATAAAATGGGATTACAACATAAGACTAGCCCAGAGTTACAAAAGAGGACATGTCAGCCGATATGTGGTATTATACTTGAACAGTTTTGTTAAATCCACTCCTTTCTGCTCCAGTGCTGTGAACAAGTTCAACGTTAAGTTTTGTCATTACAGTGTAAGCACTTTGAATTGTCTTGTACACGAAAATGTGCTATACAAATAAACTTGCCATACCTAGCCTTGCCTTGCCTTGCCTTGCCTTGCCTTGCCTTGTTAATGAAGAAAGACTTCATCTTTATTATATATTTTATTTAAAAAACTACTTATGTTTATTAAATTGAAGAAAATGTTATATTTTGTTAAACGGATTTAAGTGAAGTCAAGAAAGACAATTTTTTTTAATGTATATTAAGTATGTTTTCAGTTCAGCTTTCATGAAATACATTGTTGATGTTCCATTGAAATACACTTCCAATAAACTTCGTTTTGGCAAACCTCAATGTTTTTATATCGAGTTGGTGGAGGGCAGTTTTCAACAGCTGCTGAAAATAACTAATAAAGTTACTTTTGATGTAACTTAGTTACTTTCCAAATCAAGTAATCAGTAATCTAACTAACTTACTTTTTCTAGGAGTAGTCAGTAATCCGATTAAAGTTATTTTTAAAAAGTAACTATGCCATCACTGTTCACCACAATGTTGTGCCAAATCGAATGGGTTTTTGACACATTTGTGCAATCTCCGGTTCTTTGTTCTTTTCTCCAAAAAAAGGTACGACGCATCCGAGGTCATTTGCAGAAAAGGCCAATAGTTGCATGTCAGTGGGGACATTACGTATGCGCATGTTTAAACACTGAAGGAAAAAAGGAGACGGCAGATTGGATAGTCTACATCCATAATGTGTCTCTTTGCAGAAACCTTTAGCTGTCAGTTAATGAGGTCAGATTAAATGTGGTGTTTATCTTGTTTCAAAAAACATAGGCAATATGCATATCCATTCTCTGCTCAAAAGCAGGAGGCAATGATGTAACGTTTGCATTGTGTGTTGAAACGATCCATTCATGATGTGTAACCAGAGAATAAATGGATCATTTTCTCCATTGAAAACATATCTGAAGCCTCTCTCATCTGACCCGGAGAGAGAAGCAGAAGGCATCCAGGAAAGCCCAACCATCTCAGGTAGACACGTAATTGTTATTTTGTGATATTAAAATGTCAAAATGTTTTTTTTCTGTTCAAAGTGAGGTCTCTCACAAAATCGCTGTCCAGTTTCTGTCAACATGTGATGCCATTATCTTTACTTTTCAGTGACCATATATGTGAAGCAAACACTCATTATAGAAACAATGTGTCTGCCAGACCAGGATATTTGCATGTTGCATGTTTGACAATGAATGGGCATATGTTTTTGTACACTCAGTTTAAATATGCTTCGGAAGACTCAACGACCCCAACAAATATCTTTTCTTGTTTGAGCTTGAAAGCATTTTTTTGTTTAATTTAACCTGGATTGCAAAAGGTACATAACCTTGTTGACAAACCACATGCGTTAATGTTTATTTACAGATTCTGTTCGTCTCTAGTCAGAACTCGGTTCGTAACAACCAGAAGACCTCAAAATAAGTCTATATGACTATCAACCTAGTTCAAAAAGAAAACGGTCTGACTGAGGAAGAGAAAAATCCAGTCATGAACATGAAATGAAGTTTGCTTCATTTGCTACGAAAAGTAAGGATGACAGAAAAATAAAACAAAGAATAACTAAAGTAAAGCACAAACAAGCAAGTGATCAAAACTGAACAACATGGAGAAACCCCCAAACCAAAACAAGTTAGAATCCTGTTATAGCCCATTGTTGTATGACATTCATTAGCTTTTAATAAATTAAACTGAAAATGTAGATATACCACGTAAAGATTTCAAATCTATTAAAAGCTGATAAGAGTGAGGGATGAACATTGTAACTCTTAAATTATTGCCATTAATGTCTAAACAAGTGGGAACAAAAGTAAGTATAACTATCCAAATGTGCCCTGTCATATGTTGTGTTTTTCATTGTTCCTAAACTATGAGCTGCCTGACTGCAAAATATCTTCTAATAGCTTCGTACTGACAAATGGAAAAGAAAACTAAGGGACTTAACAACCTTAAATCGCGTAGGTTTAACAATAAGTAAAACAAATACACTTCCTCAGTGGTTTAGAATGGTATTAGAAGCATTATGGCTTGGCACTTCATAACACTTGCTTTTAAGTGAAGTTGCTTTTAGGGCTGTTAGAGCATTATGTGTAAAAACTAATGAGTAGAAAATCTGGCAGCATTCTTAAGAGCTTCTAGGAAATGAAAATCATTCTCATTTACTTCTTAATAACATTTAGTGATTGAGAGAAGGGGCTCTTAATATATCCTGGAACTTAAGAGAGAATTTAGCCTTTGCAGAAAAGCGTAATAATGAGTATTGCTCACACTTTCCATTTATTTGTAATGTGTAATGTTGAATTAGATTTCATGCCAAAGTGGTTTATAAATACAGCAAATAAGACTGTTTGACTAATGCATTCCAGTAAAATTGAGATAATCTGGAGAAGCAATCCAGATTGCTTAGCTTTAAAAAAGAAAGCAAGTAACAATTTAATATTTGCAGAGAGTCGATTCTGCACAGGCATGAGGCGACATGCATCAATGCATCTAAAGCGCTTGGACTGAAGTGCAACAGAGCCACAAATACAGGCACATTTTCAGTTGTGGGGAGAGGGTTATATTGAACCATAGTTTAAAGAAACCTGCAACAGGATAGATAAAGTTATTGATCTAAATCATGCCTTACATCGATAGAAATCAGGTTTGTTTATTTATGTAGAATCAAAAACAAAAAATCTACAGTTAATCCGGCTAATTTATTATGCAGTTAATTGAAACTTATTTAAATATTGTTGGATTGATGCATACATATAATTTAATACAAAATATTTGATACAGTAAATGCTAAATGGTTAATAATCTAAAGAGGTCCAGATTATTTCATTGCAACAGCGGCTAATGTAATTTTTACTGACATTGGCAAATTAGTTTGTTGAAATAGCTATAACCATCTGTTCCTAATACTTACAAAAAATAACAGCACTCTACAAAAATTTAAAGACCAAAATTTCAAGCAGAAACAGTGACAAGGTTCAAAGATTTATTGAGTCTTTCAAAAATGGATAACTGTAAACTGCCGGCAGAAACATGATTAGCAACAGAGAAGAGAGAAACAGATTAGTGGCTGCTTAGAATCCAGATCAATCAAGACGACTTTGGATTGAACCCTTTTCAGAATCCGAAGAATTTAGTCATTCCTGATCTTTGGTTCTCCAGTATGTGCAGTGCAGGCTGCCAGACTAGAGATCGGGGAAGTACTGAGATGGATTGATTTAGCAGTAATCATAATCAGGTTTATGGTATTTGGGCTTAGCTGGGCTCGATGATCATTGGACAGAAATGGTGTCGACACTTGAACGCAGAAACAGGCAGGTCCATTCGACCTACTCCCCCACGGCTGGATTCCTGACCCCTGTGGATCCCCTTCTACACCTTAATGTTATAAATAAAACCTTTTTATTAACCATCTACTTGTTTTTGGCAGTGTTTTGGGTTCTGGCTGTATTTACTTAAATCGTTACAGTACGATCTCACCAATATGAACCCACAGCCTAATCCCGATTGGTGTTCCAAGGTAGAAGGTGCTATTAATGGCCTAGAAAGAAATGTCCAGGAGCTTTTACAGGGGCTTTGTTCTGTAAGGGTTTCCCAAGCCCAAGCTAGGCCCTCAGTTACGCAGCCACTTGCCCTTTCTGTTACCCCCACTGTTAATGTTAACAACGAACCTAAGACCCCCCCCTCCAAAGCGTTTTGATGGAGATCCTGAGCAATGCAGACCTTTTTTAACCCAGTGTTCTCTGCTTTTTGAACTCGAGCCCTCTGCCTTCCCTTCTGAACCAAGGCCAAGGTGGCCTATACAATCTCTCTACTTTCCGGTAAAGCTAAGCAGTGGGGAATTTCTGAGTGGGAGAATAATGCTGACAGCTGTGACTCATTTTTTGAGTTTTCTGATGAGATGAAGAGGGTTTTTGACCCTTTCCGTCCTGAGAGAGAGGCTGCCAGGAGACTGTTTTCTCTCAAACAGGGCTTTCGATCAATTTCCATGCCCTGATGTCCAGTGGTCTTTGGAATAATGAAGCCCTGTTTGAAGTTTTTTTCCAGGGCCTGTCAGATGATATCAAGGATGATATTGCCACCCGTGACCCTCCCAAATCCCTCGAAGCCTTAGAAAGGCTTGCCACGCAGATTGACCTACGCCTGCGTGAACGTAGGAGGGAAAAGGTCTTCATCGAATTATCAAAGAAGGGTTTCAACAGTCCAGGTCAGTCCAAGCAGAATGCCCTAAGTTTTCACACCCAACCCTGTTAACGCTGAGGAGCCCATGCAGCTGGTTAGGACCAGACTCTCTGCAGAAGAGAGGGACAGGCGGTTCTGAAATCATCTGTGTTTCTACTGTGGTGAGAAGAACCATCGTGCTCATAACTGTCCCGTCAAAAGGAGAGGCTCAGTAAAGCTCGGGGGGTCTTTGCTGAGCCCAATCCTCAGATCTCAGAACCCTCCCCACAATCTCTGCACCATCAAATTTCCTGACTCTCCTGAAGGGAGGGTGGTTCCTGTTTCCATTGACTCTGGAGCAGATGCTGACTTTATTGATGTCAGCCTAGCTCATAAGCTCTCACTAGAGTTGGAACTTCTAGAGAAACTACGTGAGATTTTTGCTATTGATGGGCATCTCATTGATAATATAACCCACTGCACAAAGCCTGTTTTCTATTACTGATTTCCGCAAACCACCACGACAGGATCACGTTTCTGCTGATCAAGTCTCCAGAGATTCGTGTGATTCAGGGGCGCCCTTGGGTCATCAAACACAGTCCAATCACTAACTGGTCCAGTGAGGTTCAGTCTTGGGGACCTTCTTGCTCCACTACTTGTTTGAGGGAAGCCCCTATCATGACATCTCCCTGTGAGACCAACCATGATTACCCAGGTTTGTCAATGGTCCCTAAGGTTTATCATGATTTTGGTGAGGTTTTTAATTAGTCAAAGGCCACTTCTCTGCCTCCCCATAGAGAGTATGACTGTGCCATTGACCTTCGCCCTGGAACCAATCCACCTCGGGACAGATTGTATTCCATTCCTGGTCCTGAAAGAGAGGCTATGGAGGAATACATTGCTGACGCTCTCAAGCCAATGACTAATCAGAAAGTCTTCTTCCCCAGCAGGTGCAGGATTCTTCTTTGTGGGCAAGAAGGATGGGTCTCTTAGGCAATGCATCGATTATCGTAGCCTTAACAAAATTACAATTAAGACCAGGTACCCTCTGCCCCTCATGACTTCTGCTCTTGAGCTCCTTTAAGGTAGTACAGTGTTCACAAAATTGGATCTGCGTAATGCCTACCATCTGGTCCGCATAAGAGAAGGAGACAAATGGAAGACGCCGTTCAACACCCCTTCAGGGCATTATGAATACCTGGTCATGCCCTTTGGGCTCACATATGCCCCAGCCGTTTTCCAGGCATTAGTTAATGATGTTTTAAGGGATATGCTAAACAGATTTGCTTTTGTATATCTAGATGACATCTTGATTTTTTTCAAAGGATCTACCTACCCATATCAAGCATGTTCGTGAGGTTCTTCTCTGGCTTCTCCAAAATAAATTATTTGTTAAGGCTGAGAAGGGTGCATTCCATCAATCATCTGTATCCTTTCTGGGTTTTGTCATTGCTAATGGCAGGATTAACATGGATCCATCTAAGGTGGCAGCAGTCTTGGAGTGGCCCGACCCATCCAGTGTGAAGGGGCTTCAATTGTTTCTTGGGTTTGCCAATTTTTATCGCCGTTTCATCAAGAATTATAGTTCTGTAGCTGCCCCTCTTCATCATCTTACTTCAATGAAGACTAAGTTCAAGTTGTCTTTGGAGGCCAAACAAGCCTTTGGTAAGCTAAAACGTCTAAAACTTTGTTTAGCAGATTTGACTTTAGCCTTGCCCATCGACCTAGCAGCAAGAATGTCAAACCAGATGCACTTTCTAGACTTCATTAGCCTCTAGTCTGTCTTTCTGATTCTGTTGACCATAAGTACATTCTTCCCTCCAAGACTTGGCTAGCTCTTACCAGTATTGAGATCCTGCTCAAGAAGAGTCATCAGAAACAAACACCTCCTGTTCAGTGTCCTAAGGGCCTTCTGTTTGTCCCTGAAGAAATGATGTCTAAAGTCCTTCAGTTTTGTCATGGCTCTAAACTTTTCTGTCACCCAGGTATAACAAAGACTCTAGCATTGGTTCAGTCAGGATTCTGGTGGCCCACTCTCAGAAAGGACACGCGTGAGTTTGTGTCAGCACGTGCTACCTGTTCGAGAGTAAAATCCTCCAGACGCTTACTTTGGTATTCATGAGGAAAAAAGAGCATTAAGGTGCATTAATGAATTGGCTGTCACCAAAAATGAAAGCAAAAGTTTGCAGTGGGGAGCTGAAAGTTGATAGGAAAGGAATTAGGTAAAAATAATAAGGAGCCTGGCTGTAAAATAAACTGTAGGTTAATGCATCACTTGTGCTCCATTAAAAGGGTCCCAAGTTTACAACAAAACATTCCTGGGATGAAAAGGTGTCATCGGCTTCTTGCATAACTCTGCAGCCTGGCTCCTAAGGTATCCCCTGTGCGCTATTCATGGTTTTACTTCTACAGCATTTTTTTTATTCGCATTGCTACATAGTACAAGGCTATTAAAAGTAAAACTTTGAATATATCTTTGTTATTGAAGTCCATAACAAGGGAGAAATAATAAAACTATTAAGTTTCATTTTCCCATCAACTATGACCAGCTTCCCTGTCTCAGCTGAAAAAACAAAGTCATCAGCATGTTACATCCATTCCCGATGGCATAAAACACTTTGTGTCAACAGTAGCTGTCAGCTCCCTCATCATGACTATTTTCCTTATCACCGTTTTCTCAGCAGACTCTTCCACATGGGGTGTGGATCTCTTCAGCTCTTCCAGCGTTACCGTGGTCCTTTGGGACATATACAAACCTTGAACCTATGCTTTCAATTTCACAACATTTTCCCACAACTGTGTTTTTTAAACAATACAACAACATTGAAGTTACTTTTGAAAGCACATGGGTTAAAGATATCACTGTGGGTCTGCCTTTAAAGTTGACCTTGTAGACTTGTTTTCCTAACATACTAAACAATATAGCAAAAAAAAAAAAAAGAGGACATGAATACTGCGCAGTTTTTAGCGCCTGAGTGCTTGCCTTTGCCTCCTTTACTCCAAGAGCCCTCCAAATGTACTGAGATAATCATGAAACCACAGCAAGGACCCACAGCACCATTTATCACTGCCAGTTTGGAGGGTTCAACCCATTAGTTAGATAAGGCAGGGCCATCCACACCAATACTCGCCGCTGAGATCATCACGAGCAAACAACTGTAGTGGTTGAACTGCTGCGCTTGGAGGGCAAACAAACTGCAAACAACATTAAAAAAAGGGCCTGAGGTTACACGCAGCACTATTAGTTGCTACTCCAATTAGAGCTGTTTATACGTTCTTATCATTATAACCCTACATCTTTGTTTTCTGGACCTTTCTACCAAATAAGAAGCTACATCAACACTGGCTGGAGAAACAATGGATTATTGATCCAGCAATGCAGTCGCGTGTAATTAAATATCCAACATAATTAGTTAAGAAGAAGGTTAGGATAAATCTGGGCCATTAAATGAACCTACCCCGGTAGTTGTCTGTTTGCTAAAGACGTGATTTTGGCATGGAACCTCATTAAAGCGGCCAAGTGAGCGAACCCTTGCATCCTCTAAGCTTTTTATTTATTTATCTGTTTTTCTGTCGAAGTGAAAAAATACTGGAGCAGAAACAATGTAGATGTATGAGGCTTATTAGCCGTTGTGATTGGAAGTAATACATCAAAAACAAGCGTGTCACTTTGAATTAAATAAGGTCGAAGGTGGCGTTTTGTAATTAAAGCAACCAGTAAATGTAGTGGAAGTGTTCCAACCAGCTGTGTGGACCTTGATGCAATATTCCCTTACATGTGTAATTATTTTCCTTTTTTTAATGAATGATCTAGCAAAATGATGATCTGAGTTTGAAGTAATGCTTAGAAAATCCTCTTGACTGCCAAGTCTTCAGGTGTGTCAGATGGAACAGTAAACAATTCAAATGAGTAGTGAGCAAAACTGCATCCGCCATCAAAAACGGAAATGTTAACACAAACCTACAGTATACATGTGTTGGCATGAGGCCTACATATACATTTAATCAGTGCAATCCCGGCAATCAATTCATTCATTACTACAGTTCAAGGCATTAAAAATGCAATTGTTTCCACGACAGACATAGCTCCTCTACCCCCAGCTAGACATATGGAGCTGACACACTTCGCACCTCAGATAAAACAGTTGAAGAGATCATCTGCAGTCTGAGTCCATCTACTTGCTGCCTGGATGAGTTACCCACTAGATTCCTGA
This sequence comes from Orestias chungarensis, assembly GCA_032876305.1. Lineage (NCBI taxonomy): Eukaryota > Metazoa > Chordata > Actinopteri > Cyprinodontiformes > Cyprinodontidae > Orestias > Orestias chungarensis. Next base: position 1,273,859 of record JAVLVB010000022.1, read on the forward strand.
AGTCTGTGCTGAGCAGTTTGCTGCCACAACTCGCTCAGTTAGTCAATATCTCACTTCAGACTGGAATATTCCCAAAGGCCTTGAAAACTGCTGTTATTAAGCCTCTCCTAAAGAAGAGCAGTCTGGACGCCACAGTACTGAACAACTACCGGGCCATATCAAACCTGCCATTCTAAGGAAAAGTGCTGGAAAAATTTGTATACCAACAGCTGAGTGACTTTCTCCTGTCTAACAATGTGTATGATGCTTTCCAGTCAGGCTTTAGGCCCTACTCAGATCTACGTGTCGCTGACAGAGGGAGAACATGGGCTTGTTGATTTATTGTGTCACTGTACTGAACAGATCAGTCTGTGGATGCAGAACAACTTCCTCCAGTTAAACTCAGACAAAACTGAAATCATTGTCTGTGGCCCACAGAAACAAAGCGAAAGTGTCATCAGTTACCTTCTGACGCTCTCTGGAACCTAAACATCAGGTCAGAAATCTTGGGGTAATACTCGATTCTGACCTGAACTTCAATAGCCACATTAAATCAGTAACATCAGCAGCCTTTTACCATCTTAAAAACATTGCCAGAATCAGAGGAATAGTCTCTAAACCAGACCTAGAAAGACTTATCCATGCTTTTATCTCTAGCAGGTTAGACTACTGTAACGGGCCTTAAGACAGCTTCAGAACATCCAGAATGCTGCTGCTCGAGTTCTGACCAAAACCAGGAAATATGACCACATTAGTCCAGTGCTCAAGTCTCTGCACTGGCTTCCTGTCACTCAAAGAATAGACTTTAAAGCAGCCTTGCTTGTGTACAAATTTCTTCATGGTTTAGCCCCAAAGTACATATCTGACGTGTTAGAGCCAAATGAACCAGCCAAGACTCTGAGAACCTCAGGTAGTGGCCTCTTGCTGATGGCCAGAGTCAGGACCAAACAAGGGGAGGCTTCATTCCAGTTTTATGCTTCTAAAATGTGGAACAGTCTTCCTGAAGAGGTGAGAAAGGTTTGAACTCTGCCGTTGTTTAAATCCAGGCTGAAAAAAGCCTTATTTAACTGTGCATATAGCAACTGAGAATATTATTACTATTATTATTATTATTATATAATTACAATTATTTTTATTTTATTTTATTTCTTTTAAATTCAAAGTTGATTTTATTGTTTCATTTTCTGATCTTTTTTCCTATGTAAAGCACTTTGAATTGTCTTGTACACGAAAATGTGCTATACAAATAAACTGCCATTGCAGTGTTTACGTACTTAAAGCACCATGCTTAGTATAGCCCATCAGTTGGTTATGCTAACATGTTTCATTTATTGCATGTTTAAATGAAAAATCCACAGATAATAGATCTCAAATAAGAGACGTTTCAGCATGAATTTATACAGCACTGTAAAAACAAGTTTCAGCACCTGCATATTTTTTTGGTTTTTGCTTTTTGTTCACATTTTAATATCAGTTAATCTGAGTAAATAAATATTTTTTTTTTTTTTCTTTCTACAGCTTGCCATTCAATTAACCTGACCCGATTTAAAAGAGTAATTTACCCAAAACATACTTTCTGTCTCATCAAGTTCTCCCTTTTTTTAATAGTGATCAGAATTCATTATTCTGTCATTTAGGACAAGTCATCCTGGTTCTAAACCAGAGCAACCCCAGATCATCACACAACTACCAACCATGCATGACCGCCCGTCTAATGTTGCTTTTCTGAACTGCAGTCTCATTCTTATTCCAGGTGTAACACTATGTGCATCTTCCAAATAAGCCAATCTGTTGTCTTGTCTGTCAAGAATATTTTTTCCAGAGGTTTCAGGGATCATCACATGTCAGCAGTGACAACATCATATGTTTCCCCATTTCAAAATTATATAATGTAATTCCTTTGTACAGCAAAGTACAACCCTCCTAAGAACGGCTATAAACATCAATAAACAACATAATCACGAAGAAACAGTGTTGTGATGATTAGCTGAAGGGGGTGTGATAGAAAGGATCAGACAGGTCATCTTAAAGGCATCAGATAGGTTTATGATAAGAAGTACTTTATTTTCCCCAAGTTTTTTTGCTGTAAAAAGCATTTTTACAAAAACTAAAGGTAGCGTGGATTGATAACATAGATTGTGCTATAAAATTACACGCCTGGAAAAAACATAATACCTCAGTTTTTGATGTTGTTCTGGGTTCTTTTGTGATTTGTTGGAAATGTGCTATCAGATTAATTCTGGTAGGCCAGATTATTAACCTTTTTGGATCATTTGGAGTATGATCTGAAACTAATCCATTTTCTAATTACCTTTTTCATTTGATGTAGATTGAAGTGATATTGACAAATAGATTATTTAGTTGTTTCCTATAATTTTTTAACTTACATATGACAGTGGACAAAAAAAAAAAAAAAATAAAAAGAATTGATCTCTCTACAGACCGTTGACTCGAGATACCCATGGATTAATGGATTTGGACCATTTTTCTACTTGAAGGAGTAGAGCAGTAGCTTGTGAAATAAATCAATCAATCTTTTCCTGTAGACTTGATCGAGTTCTTTTTCTCTCTATTGAATGGCAGGATGAAAAAATCCTTGAAGCTACATCGGCCTAAAATCTGTCAGAAGTCATGACAATGCAGGATCCTTGAGTCTTCGGCCATCTTTAAGAAACCAAATTATTGTCACAGCATTCCATTAATGTAGCTGATTTAACTTATGGACATTTTCTGGAAGGGAAAATTCTATTTGAGGAACCGCTTTTTCGGTTTTTCATGAAGGGAAGTAACACCTGAAACTGAAAAATATGACTGGTATTGTGATGTGGCTTAATTTCACACTGCACACTTGACATTTATCTTTATATCTGACATTTTCGTTTTCATTCCAAAAGGAAAATCTGCTAAACCAACACCGCACTTGGAGTTGACATGAATGACAGAGCCGAGAGAGAAATTTCCTGTTGCACTTATCTCTAAATGTTCCAACACCAGCCTGCTGTTATTCATCTTCCGTCTAATACTGCTGTTTCCTCACAGGCTGAAATGTTTCATTTTGTCCATTCATGTCGGCACCGGCAGGCAAAAAGCAGAATCGCTCTCCACTGTGATAAATGTTTATTTCATCCGGTAAATGTTTCTTTAGATAGAACAGGCTGCACCAGTGGTGACCAAACTTTTGTCCCGTGGGCTAAAATCATCAAGTTAAAAGTGTTCTAGGACCACAGGAACCCCATCTTTGTTTTGTTTTTGTGGACCTGAAACACAAAACAAATTACATGTAACAGGTTTGCCATGTTAAAACAAACACATACAGTTTGCTCTGTTCACAGAGATAAGAACATAATTTGAGTCACGTTCATGCAAAAGCATTTTTTTTCTTTTCCCATTGTCCTGGCTAGTAGAAAGGGGCTCTGGCTGCCATAGTTGTCCTTAACAGATTTGCTTTTCCAAGTGAGCCTTTAAAAAATATAGAGCCTCCATTGCTACCCATACGTTAATTGTTTATTGATTTCTGAGGTGTTATATACATTCTAAAGCTAAACATGACTGAGGGGTGGAGGTGGGGTTCATAGAGTGAGAGTGAAGATACACACACACTCAAATCAATACACAAATAAAAACAAGCAAACAAAACAAAACATAAAGAAGCCCGAAAACTAGCTGCTACCAGATCGCTCCTGAAGTATCCATGAGAAACTGCGAGAAGACAATGAATGATATCAGTGGAGACATACGTCTCTTGCAAAGGCAGGAGGAAGAGCTTCTCTCATCTGTGTGCAAATTGTGCAGCTTGCTGATATTTATTTTATGGTGGAATAAAGACTTAATCAGAAATGTCATCATGTTTCCAAGAATGAACAAAATTAATTTACATTAAATAAAAGAGCTTTCTCTTTCAAACAATAAGGTTGTTTGAAATAGATTGAAAAAAACAAAATAAGACAGGTTTACATGATTGCCCAATCTCACTCTGTGTGGCTTCTTCAAAAACCTTATGGTTCCTCTTGTATGTATTTCAAGAATAGTGCATTCATGTTGTGCCTTTGATTTCATCTCCCCGGTTAAAGTAGAAGAATCTTCTCATTTACTGCAACCTTTCAACCATGGCAAAACCTGAAGGCCTCATTACCTTTACAGGAGGGCTACAAAGTTTCCCTGACTTGCAGATGTGTTCGGGAAGCTAAATGATCTGATCCTGCAGTATTCCAGTCTTTGAAGACATCCTGTGTTTTTTTTGTTTTGTTTTTTTAAGAGTTAGCTTTTAAGCTGCAACAGTCGGTTACAGTGTTGTTATATTTTGAGTTTTGATGTTCCTCATCTTAAAAAGTGGGTTTATTAGTCTAAACAAGTCAATGTACACTTACAATGCCTTTAAAAAGTTTTCACCCCCTTGGATGTTTTACCCTTGGTATTACTTTTGCAAATGCCAACGGACGTCCAATTTACCCAAACAAACTGAAACAAACCATGAATCAATGTTCAACCAGATTTTGGCAAAAGACAATTGAGAGACTCCATGGTCAAGTGAGAGAAAGTTCCTATCTACAGGAGAACTGCAGCTTCCAGTTAATGCTTGACACAAATGGTTTGAAGACAAGAAACCACATAAAAAGTCGAGACCTAAATCCTATAGAGAATTCATGGCAGGACAGAGCTTAGACAGTTCAACAAAGAAGAACTGGGTGTAATTTCGGTGTCCAGATGTTCAAGCCTGAACTGAATCCACGCTCCAGCCAAAGGTACTACTAAATCCTAAATAACAACGTGCATATTTCTGCAGTCACTTATTTCTTCTTTTGTTTTTAACCATCATTTAATCAAATCATGTTTTTCAAAAATGACCATGACTGTTCTTTAAAAGCAATAAAAAGCCATCAATCAATCAATCAACCAACCTTTATTTTAACTCGGAAATACATTGAGGGTGACCCACATTTACAATGTTGCAGAGTATTTATAATAGAAAGGGACTGAAGACATTTAATAGAAAATTTAAATAATAATAAAATAAAAATAACTTAAATAAAAGTTTTAATATAATACATTTGATATAGAAGACTAAAATAAATACGTAAAATTATTCAAATCTGATTAAGATGACTAAAAATAATTCACACATAAAAGTAAAACAAATCATAAAATATACAATTTAAGAAATAATAAAACCAAACATACATATAAAATAAAAATGATAAATAATAAAATGAGTAAAAATGAGCTAAGAACATAAGAATCAAAATAACAAACATAAATGTTTTTATATAAAATAATACTAATAGTAGTAAAAATAATAATAGAAAGAATAGTAATGATAAAAAGTAAAATGAATAAACGAGTAACTTGGAGCAATAAAAGTTTAAATGATAAAAGAAAGTATAAACTCAAATAAAACAGTGACAGGCTGTCTGGTGGTGATTAGAAGCTACAAGTTTAAAATGGGTCAGTGACCCCAGCGAACTGAGCTTCAGTGTTTCCTGCAGTGAATTCCAGCTCGCTGGTGCTCTGCAGCTAAAAGCAGATTTTCCCAGTTCACTAAAAACTCTCGGTACCTGACAGGTAATCCAGCCACTAGAGCGAGTCTGATATGTGTTTTTATTTAATGAGATCAGCGAAGAAATATAAGCAGGCGATTGGCCAGAGAGTGATTTATAGATAAAAATGTGCCAATGGGATTCTCTTCGTGCCGAAAGTGAGGACCAACCAACTCTATCGTAAAGTTTGCAGTGGTGAGTGCTGTAAGGGTCGCCACTAATAAATCTCGGAGCAGAATGGCAAACTGCATCGAGGGCTTTGAGAGCACTGACAGACACTTTTTTATAAATCACATCACCATAGTCCAGGACTGCTAAAATGGTTGCCTCCAACTTTTCTTTACCTAGCATGCGCTTGTAAGCAAGATAAACAAGATAAAGGAATCTGAGCTTTTGTCTGAACTTTATGGCAATATTATTAAACTGAAATTTGAAAGAGAGTGGTGAAAACTTTTTTAGGGACTCTACTTTCCTATATCTTATGCAGTAAAAAAGCAAAGAGAAGTCTATTTCGTACATAAACGTATAGTGTGTTTCCTATACAGAGGACAAGAACACAGCGCTCAAAGCTTCCTGACAGCAGCCTTTTGAATGGTTTGCAATTTGCTAGATACGTTGGCTGTAATTAATCACACCAACATTGGACAGAAAGATCTTAACGCTACCTTGACAAACAACACAATACAAGACCCAGTTGTTAGTTCTTGAGTACAGTTTTATTTAAACCTGGAAATTGTCCTTTTATTTCAAATGAAATTAATATAACATTAAACATGTGGACTAAATGGTGAAGCAGCAGACAGGAGAGTGAAAAGAGCAACAACAGGGCAAATCACATTCACAATAACAAGCAAATTGAGGAAAGGAAAAGGGAAGGTGGCAGAATAAATGGAATGAAGAAAACAAAGGGAGATGGTTTTATAATATTCAAAGGACAGTGGGAGAGATGACAGCAATAAGCAGAAACATAAATTAATAAAGATTATTAACAAGACTGAGATTGGGACACACTGGACTTAACAGTATTTAAGATAAATAAACCCGAAATCGGAAATTGTAACTATTGTGGAGTAACAGACACAATTGAACATGTCATTTTAATATGTAAAAGATATGAGTAACAGAGAAAGTGCATGATGGAAGAAACAAAGAAACATTTAATATAATATACTTGGTACAGAAAGATGCAAAAACATTCACATTTTAATTAGATTTAAAAAAAAGAAAAAAGTTAATTACTAGAATATGATTGTGGACATTGAGAGTGTTTTTTTTAATTTATTTTTTTGGAAATATTATTTATTAACTTATTTACTGCTGCTGGTTAGGGTTCATCTTTGCTGCTGCAAAACATCTAGAGCACCCTGGATCTCCTGCCTGTCCACCCTCACATCAAGAGGAACCGCCTTCGCATTCCAACCCTCTGTGCTGCTCTCCATCAGACTCATTACCACCACAACCCTCATTACTCATCCATGGCAAACTCATGGCTCCACAATGCTGGAGTGAGTATCCAACCCCTCTCACTAACCTGCGTCCAGTTTTTTTTCCCGGGTCAGATTTTGGTTTGGAATTAGCCCCGCAATTAGGACCCTATCCCCTGCGCCCCATTATTGTCTGACTTTTGCAAATAAATATCTGGAAAACTTCTCTGTGTGTTTGTGGTTGTTGCTGCTTTAGAGTCTCCTAAAAACAGCATTATGACATAAGGGAGTTTAAGATCGCAGTGGATTCAAAGAGCGCCAACTACGAAAGCTCCAGAACTTTGAGGCTATCCCAAACGAGAAGCTAAATGTCTGGAGTCAGGTTTATGTTCAAAGACATAAGGGTTTATTCATTTGGTGACAATGGAGATAAGCCTGTTGAACATGTCAAGGTGAGGGTATCACATCTAAGAAAAGTACATACCCACTGTACCTTTAAATTGGCTGTGTTAACACCGGGGTATGGCTTGTGTTCCACACCTATTATATATTGGGGCACTGCACAAAGTAAGAATGTCTTTAAATCTTTCTACATTACATGACCAAAAGAAGACAATGACTTAAACTCCCTCAATATATGTGCCCAGGCACAACCTTAGAGAAAGGGATGGAGGCCCTCCATCCCTTGAGGGATGGTTGGAAAGACGTTTGAGCATCTGTTCAGAATGCTTTATTCCTTCTCAGAGATCTTTAAACATGTCCCATTGGAAAGAAATGCAGATGAAAAACTCAAAGGAGTTTTTAAGTATCTCTTAAAATGAGATGGTTTCAAGAATAAATAGAATAAATATAAAATTCAGTTTACGAAGTGATAAGAATGATAAAAAGTTTCTGCTGAAGCCCAACCTCATCTTGTGACTATGTTTTAAAGCTAGGTGCAGGGACAAGTTATGCCAAGTAAAGTAGTCAAATATCCTGCCACAATTATACCAGGGAACTTGTTGATGGCCACATAAAGCTGTCTACAGTCTTAGTCTTACAAATACATTACAAACCAAAAGTTACATTGAAATTCATTTCACTGATGGGAGTATGTGAACATGATGACCATTATTCTAGATACCGTCAGGGTAACAGATACACACACTGTCTGCCTCCACATGGACTTTGCATTGACTTTCATTTATTAATTTTTTATTTCAATAGAACTCGGTCCACACCTTAGTCCTAACCCTTAATCCCAACCCAAAACAGCAATTCTTATAGGGCCTAGATCCTGGGCCCAAAAGGAAACAGTGGGTCCTCACAACATGGTATTTGTTCAAAAGTGGGGCTTATAAAGGGGATACATTCTAAAACCTACACACATACAGCAGCTATCTAAGGTTTTTCGTTCACTCAGTTAATATGCTTCTGATTACTCAATAATTTGGTATGATTAGCTAACATTGGCAGGAATTTGCCCGTCCACAATAGCTCACTGCTTACATGGTACATATACCTGGCACTGACTGAGCACCAAAGTGACAAATCCTTTTTACTAAACTGAACTCAAATGTCCAGAAGGAGAGCCACCAAATTGCCCAGTAGAAAACAATTAAATAAACAGACCATATAATCGGGAAAATTAAAACAGGTTGGTGCCTGCTTGCAAACCAGAGGAAAAATAACAATTATTTTCCATCTGGGTCTCTGATGGCATTTTTTCTGCCTAGTTTGCATATAAATTGCTAAGAGGAGTCATAAAAATGGCTTTGGGGGTTTTTCTTGACAATTACCAGAGGGGATAACAGCACCCTCCTGTGGTGACACTGCAAAGTTACAGATAACAATATTTTAATGCTCTGCTGTCCCCTCAATATCCTTCAGCATGTTTATATTTTTAACATGAACATTTTTGTGTTACTGTATTTATAACAATGGAAAACCTTCCATTTGGTTCATGGTGGAAAAAGTAAGCGTGTATCCATGCGGCTGGAAGTTTTTGTTGCATTCTCTGGACAAAGTTTTAAATGAGAATTCAGCGTTCAGAGAGGCGGGAAAACATCAATTAGTGTTGAGGAATTCGCAACAAACAAAAAAAGATGTGTGTGTGTGCATGTTTAGGATGGGAAATGCCAACTGTGAGTGTGCGCATAGCGGACGTTTTTATTTCCACAGAAGCAGTAAAAATGGGAATATTTCATTTCATATTTCAAAAGTTAACTTTAAAACTGAAGGCCAATAGCTCTGGTACTTTAGCCCATTGGAATGTGTTCTCCTGTTTCTTAATGCAGTAATGCATTACTTTATTTATTTTCTGGTCGACAACCTTTAATTTTAAACCCACTGTCAGGTATGTTGCAGCTGATTGTAAGTGGAACAACAATAAGTCTTCAACTTTGTCTTCTTTCCGTCGGCTCCTGTAAGTGTCCCCAAAATGCACACATCTGCCTTCATTGCTCCTTATTCCTATTCTTCGCATTCACACAAACACTCTATCTACAATCCCTGCCTCATCCATAAACCTCTTTTACCCTTTTATTTCTCTTTTCCTCCACCTTGCATGCTTCATATTTAAAATCCTCTTCACGCTAAATTCACCATCACTCCTCTGCAGGTATTTTCATTATCTGCAAATTATGCAAGTTGGGAATATATATTTTCCCACTTCAGTCTCCTTTTATGACTGCTGAACTGAGTTTCTAAAACCGTACTCATGACTGGCAGACCCGTTTAATCGCTTATTCACATAAGTAGAGCCTGACTAACAGCACGAGGTAGGCTAGAATATCTCAGAAAGCAACACATCATAGCCTCCAAACCTCACTTAGCTCATTTCAGGTCAGTTTTTCAAAGGGGAAACTACAGTTAATGAAATTAGACACAGTTACCGGAATAATCTGGATGGGCTCAAAGAAAATATTGAAAAAACAATGTAAGCAGTGGTGAGACAAAATTAAACTTTTCTGAAGGTGTGCATCCTTTTAAAGTAATGTAAAATTAGCACATTTAACAAACAGAACAGCAGACTGACTGCTAAGTGGAGATGTAAGTGGGGCTGTTTTGCTGCTTCATGATCACCGGTTACCTTTAAAGGTTTACCTGACATAGTTGAACCTTTCAGTACCTCTACTGCCCAACAGTTTCCCCTCTTCCACCGTTTCCTCTCCTCCTCGCGCCTGCATTCTGTGTTGCTTCAACTGACTTTCCTTTTTTTATTATTCATCCTCACCCAAGAGAAAATCACCTCTGACCTTCTGCTGAACATGAGGGTCCACAGGGACTCCTGTCTGACTTCATCTGTCAGCTTGTCCCGTCCTATTCCACACAAGAAAGGACTCACAGATGATCCCTAACCTGCCAAACACTTCACCCCTGCCTCACACTATTATAACTATAGCCAAGGACTTTTTAATACATTATATAATCTCAGAACAACATCAGCATTCATTTGCAAGTCTTTGGCTTACAGATAAATATCAAAAATATTACAATGTTAACTTCTCTAAGCCACTGTCAATAAATCTGCTGCTAATTATGTCTCTATGTTAGAGACTTTAACAGAATGTACATAAATCCCAGACTATGCTTGTCTGGTTTGTGCACCTTCATTTTACCTGTTTTAGCATAAAGCAGAATTAAAAGCCAGATACTTGCTAATATGCTTTTTTTGTATGCTTTATGTCTTTGCTGTATATCTGGGATTTATTGATACTTTTTCATTGGTTTACCATTCCTTACCATCTATGCAGACTAAAGTAGCCAGTAGAAGGAAAATAAACGGCAAAAACTGACTGTGTTTTTCATGCATTCGTCCCACATGAAGTGCAATGAGGAAGAGCATATTAAGGTGATCCTCAATCCAGTCTCCAGCAGAGCTGAAAAGGTTTTATTCTTCCATTCTCCCAATGCCCATCTCCAATGGCATTCCCACACCATGATGCTGCCACCGCCAAACTTCTCCATTTCCTCCCTATCAGCTGTATCCCTTGTTTCTCACCATCCTGTCAGTCACTGATGTTTTCCAGGAAACCTCTCATGTCTTTACAGAAGAGCTGTTGATGAACTGAGTGACGTATGGGTTTTATTTTGAAGGATTACTATAAGGCACATATAACACATCGAAGTCTTTTGCTGGATTTAAACGGCTTAAAAGCAAAGAAGTTCAAGGGGTATGAATACTTTTGTGGAGACTCTTTATCAATACTCGCCAGCCTGGAATCTTGGCACCACCTTCCACAACATCCATCACCTACAGCCATGAATTCATTATCGGTTCTCTGCTAATGCGGGCCTGCGAGTCAAAGGGAGCAGCAGCGCGTGCAGAAAGCCCCCCCCCGGCACGTTCAGAGACGACTTGGTAATGACACATGTCCCATTCTCGGCTCACGTGCGTCAGTGACACTGTAAATGACGTGAGCCTTTTAAAAGGCTCTGGCCAGGGGCGTTCTCGTTCATCAAAAGTTTCACAAAGTCAACCGGCGCCAACATGTTTGAGATGGGTCAACCCGACGGAGCCCCTCTGGCGAGAAGTCAGCAGCGTCAGGAGTGTAAATGCTCATCAGGGAACAAGGAGGAGGGGGCAATAAATAGAAACAGGTAAAATGGGATGGGAAGTCAAAGCTTTAGATAGCAGTGGGGGGTAAAGGTGGAATGGAGAGGGGCTGATGGAAGTGAGGAGAAACAGGGCTAATGGCTGAGCTCACAGCTGGCTTGCTAATAAATGGGTGACAGCTATAAATATGACAGGCAATCAGCACGGTTACTCGTGTCCCCCAAGGATGCTTCTGGTAAAAGAAGGC
>JAVLVB010000022.1:1285679-1306141 GCA_032876305.1 Orestias chungarensis
CACACACACACACACACACACACACACACACACACACACACACACACACACACACACACACACACACACACACACACACACACACACACACACCCTGGCCGATAAGCTGTTGATGAACATTCAGTGTGAGATGGCACAACAATCCCCCCTTGGAGACAAACCTGATGCAAGGCAGGTAAGACAAGCGAAGGCCCAACACTAGCCTTCAAAGACGTAGCCCAAACACAAACAGTGATGGGATCTATACATCACATGGCTCTGAGACATACTCGGGACATGGGTGATGTTCCAGCCTCTCAAAACGTTAAAGTAAAAATGATACAGAAATGTTTCTAGTGTCAGCCCAGACTAAAAAAAAGAAAAGACATCCTGCAAAATGTTTCTTTGATGAGATTTTTTATTCCTTTTCCTGCACTAGTGGCCTCTGTTAGGAGGAGACATAAAAGCTGACCTTTGCGTGTCTTGCCCCATTTTCTCTAAAGGTTGAGAATCAAATCACTAGTGTTCACACATGGAACGCCCAGAGTGTTTCTATACCAGCAAGGTTTGATGGGATATTTATTCAATTTTAATCTAATAACTCAACATTACCATGTTTAAGAGACAAAAAGTTTACTCGTAGTTAGTAGAGATCAAATTTTTGTTCTCTGGGGAGGATAAGGAGGATGGCTCCTAAACATTATCTCTAGCAATACGGGGCCACATGTTAGCCCTTGAAATCCATGAACCTGGAACATAAAACTCACCTAAAACTGGAGCAATAATGAATCCATTTTAAACCTTTACAGAAATGAACTGGGCTTTGGTTAATTCAGAGAAGCAGCCAGTTACTCAGGTGGTCTCTGACAAGAGAAATACACACAAATCGGCCTTTTATTGTATAGCGGCAGGAAGAAGTTACTATCTAGGAAAAGCCGTAAGAAATCCCGTTTCAATTCTAGTGCTACGCTGCTTATAGCGGGAGCAGGTCTCTTATGTCAGTTCAGATTTGTTTTTTCTGAGTAGCTTCTGTTGTTTGGGTATTTTTTGGTGATTGCATTGCATGCTGGGACAGCTAGTTGTGGAAGCTGTGCAGTTAGAAGGATTGCTGTTACTTTACAGTTGTTTTAATGCGTGACCGTGGCAACAAACATCTCAAATATTACCAAAAATTGAAAATCCCAAATCCGAGGTGCTTAAAAAGGAGGCAGAGCATTTCAAATCCATCTTTTTTAACCGATCATAATGGACAAGGAACCCCGACTCTAACCTTTCTCTGGTTATATGGCCAGAGAGACTTAAGAGGATCGGCAAATTCAGAGGACTTACATTAGCAGTGCTTGCCAACAACTGATGGTGTCATCCTGGACATGTTACTGTAGAATATTGCCCTTGTGTTGTGTTATAAAACCTACAGCTCAAGGTGGTCAATGTTGTGGACTTTGGACTTCTCGTTCAGCTGGTAGAAAGTCCTGCTGCATGCCTGAATGGTACCAAACAGAATCAAAGCAAGTACACGAGGAGATCGCTTTAAATACCGTTAGAAACCGAAGGTACCTCTGCGCACAGCTGTAGAAGTGTAGCAGTTTATTTCTCTGTGGGGTGTTGAGTTCAATTTCTCCTGCAGCCAAGCAGCAAAGTACTCCTACGGATCGATATAATACACAGACTGTGCGGCAACAGGAATAAGGATTATTCCTACTAGTCCCCTACATATGAAACACTTATCAGAGGATGCGTTTTGAGTAAACCAAAGAATCCTTATTACTCCCGTTAACATTCGTGACCTTGCTTCTCAGTGTGCTGTTAAATCAAACGAAAATGAAGTCTCGATCTTTATTTTTGTATTTTGTGGTTGCGCATGCACTGCTGTGTTGATACCAGTGTTTTAATATCCGGGTACAAAAAGGTTGACGAAAAACAAGACGTTACAGACACATTTGTAATGCATACCATTAAAATGTGACTTGAATCCTTTTTCTTTTTTTTCCCGCTCTTTCCACAGGCTAAACAAACCAAAACATTGCCGTTCACGTTGCAAACGGCAGCCGGCTAAAAGGAACACACTCAGTTGACCTAAGGTGGGTTTGTAGCATGATCAATGAACCAGTCAGGTTTCCTGACAGAGGAAGAGTACCCAGAGGGAACAAGTGCATGCACAAAATCTTTCAAACCTGCTGCTTTTTGGTGCGAGGCAACAACACTAGCAACTGGGAAAACGTTTAAATTCATCCCAAATATAGATAATTGATTTAAGTTAGCACAGCGGATATGTTTTTAAGAACATATTCTAGAAAGGGAGCGCGTTCGCTCCTCCACAGCAATGACTTGAAGCATACTTACTTACTCCAGAGCAACAAACTGGCAGATCTGCTTTTATTTTTCTTCCTTTTTACCATACATGTTCAATCAAGGACACTTTGGTAGCAGAATCTCAATTCTGACGTTTATTTTTGTTGAATAAGCAATGACAGAATGAAACCTTGTCTTTTAAAAGTTCTCACTTCCGATTGAAAACATTTGTCCAGCTTATTTGATTCCGAACCCTAAGAGTGCTCATGTCCAACTCAGAAAACAAAGCGGACTGTAACTGAATCACAAGGTGTCTCTGACCTCACCGTCTCTCCCCAACAACCCCATCAGGGACATGTTTGTGTTATCACTGCTCATCTGTGCAGGACCAGCACCGAATCATAACACAGCTCAGCTCGCTTTGATTCGATCCAGGAGCCTGGCTGCTGTTTCAACCACGTTTCAGGTGTGACATACGAGGTCATGGTTTTGGGTTTTGTTTTTTATCACATGCTCAGACAAGCACCTGGTATAAGAGAACTTTGCTCGATGCCGCATTCTGGTGGCCAAGGAGAAAAAACGAGTGAGGTAAAAGAGTGAAAAGGGTGGGAAACGTTACTGTTGTGCTTAGAAATGCAAGATTTAAAAACTATTTGGATGATGAACATCTGATTCACTTCAAAACGTTTATTTAGATTTGTATGCCTTACAGCTCATAACAACTGAACTTTGAAGATATTAAATGTTAAGATTCCCCTCTCAAGTGCTCGGTTATAAAATATTGACATACACTCCACTAGCATAACAATCAAGGAGGAAATAAGTCGAGCTTTAGGTGCAGTATAGTATTTATTCACATATTTTATGGAATACAAATACCCTAAATACCCCACCTCCCTAAACCCCCCCCACCCTCCCCCCAAAAAATGTGCACATCAGACCCGACAATCTACTGAAAGAGTAGCGAGACAAAGGAATTGGTATTATAGGCGATAAAAGTGAATGACTGCGGTTAAATGTGATGATGATATAAAAAGCTTATCCTATTGTAAAACGTTAATCCTTAAAAAAAAAGAAAAAGTGTAACCAGATCAGGCTACGGCCGGCTAACGTAAAGGTGTGCAGCGACGACAGCTGCATCAAAAATAAAACCATCAATGTCCTTAAAGAATCAAAACGTTCCACTTTACCTTTTCTTCCATTTCATTGCGAGGACGGTAATCATGGTGTGCAACAATAATTTAACTTTGCATGACAGTAAATTCAATCAGCGTTTCACAAAATGTCTCTCCGAGGTTAATTTGATAGGAATGCAGAAATCTCTTGGGATTAGAGGCGAACTGACTGCGTACAAACTACAGACGGAAAGAGAATGTTAACGTGAAGCACCTCAGCTGGCAGATGTGTCCCTTAATCAGAGCGGGTCCTAAGCATCGCCGACAGAACTACCGAGCAATTCCAGGAAGATTTCAGCTCCCCCGAAAACAGGATGGTTAAAATAATTTCGAAGCAGAGTGAATAAAAACGAACAAAGGAAAAAAAAACTAACGTCGGTGAGAATCCAGGTTTTAAACGTACGAGGAAAGTCCGTCTCAGAAGTGCAACGAACGGCTTCGCTAACCGACCTGAGGAGGTGCCGCACAAGCGCTAAGATGCGTCGCCTCGTCCTCAACGCTACACGCCGGAGAAAACAACGTCACCCTATGTGATACACACGATCCGAGCTCCGTGGTTCGAGAAGGTGCCGTCTGCAAACAGTCACAGGTCCTGTGTCCGCCTGGTTTACATGTCTGAACCACAAAGTCATGTGGACACTGACAAAAAAAGCTAAACGAAAGGAGGAGCGAAGAAAAAGAAACAAATAAAGACTGTGTTGTCTTTTGAAGAGCAGCTCGCTGTCCATATTTCAGATGTTTCTGCTCGCAGGCCTTCTCAGGTCCTCACACCATGTAGGAGTTCTGATTCTTCAGCTTGTCCAGCTCTTTGCTCTGCTGCCGCAGAAACAGGACTCTATACAAGAAGAAGAAGAAGGAAACACAGAAATCTGAATTAGCGAGTGTTTGTCTAGCGGCTCTGCGTTCACGTGGACCGCGCCCCCTTCACCTCTGTTCCCTCAGCGTGGCCTGGATTTCACACACTCTGACCAGAGAGCGGAGGTTTTTCATCTCTGTGCAGATTTCTGACATGTACAGGCTGCCCATGTTGTGGAAGTCCTCTCGCAGCCGAGCCGCCTGTTGAAACAGGACCGCAGCGTGTTGTCATGAAGACCGGCTTCCATTACAAAAAACAGAGAGGCTCTTGTTCGTCAGACGGAAGATACCTGCTTCTCGGTGTTCTCTGAAGGCCACCCTTGGATGTGTCGGATGAGGGTTTCATCGAAATGAGTCGCCAGCGTCGGAGTGAAGGAGCCGGGGGGCTCTGACTGCGTCTGGCTGCTGCTGCTGCCGCTGAAGGTCGCATGGGGCAAAGCAGACATGTTTGGTCCCGTGCACAGACTCTCCTGGCTGCTGGAGGGAGACAGTCGGTTAAAGGCACAGTTCAGCCTTGTACCGCGAGTATTTTCACATTTCTTTGAGACGATACCAAACATCTATGTAGATGAAGGTGGAGCAAAATAATAGGATGAAAAGCATGTGTTGTACATAATAATATAATCTCATAAATGCAGGTGATCTGTGAACGTCTGTGAGATGTAGAACAAATAGACGAATTTACGAAGCCCATAACACGGTGATGTCAGCATGATGCTGTGGGAGATTAGCCAATCCGAGCTGAGAGATAATAGATGGAAAATTATCCTCCAACCCTAAACAACCAGAGTTAAAAATAAATAAAAGGTTTGGTTCAGATCAAGGCAAGAATTGAGACGCTCTCTTCTGAACACTTCCCTGTTCGAACACTTCCCTGCTTGATAATCTTTCACAATCTCATAATTGGATTCAGATATTGAGCTGCAGCACCAGGCAGGAGAGGAGCAAAAAATGGAGAGTGTGGAGCTGTTCTCAAAGACATCTTCAGGAATTAGAGAATAAAGAAAGAGATTAGCCCTGTAGAGAGTCTCAAAGTGAATCCAAATTGTTGCCTTTAACCAAGTTTGGGGGCTAAATTGAAACCCTTTAATCCAGTTTGCAGTTTATGTATGTTCCACAAATGGTTGCATCCTAGCATCACGACGTCCCACATGGTTACCAAGGGAAGTCTTACCTCTTTGTAATCGATTTTGGGACATTTCATTTTAATTCTGAATCATGGTAAATGGAAACACCCCCCGAGTGGAAAGCTGGTAGATCGAGACGCCAGGAGGTTTCCAGCTTCATTAAAGAGTAAGTTAGTGGGAAGATAAATGTAATTTACGGTTATGCGCCACAGTTGTTCCTCTGTAAGAGCGGCATCACCTTTTGTGATGGTAATAAATCCGATAAACTTTATCCGAATAATTGAGGAGCCGTTTGCTTTGCCACCAAGTCCAACAAGATCACAGCTACAGTCCAGAGTAGCAGAGCCTTAAACACAAAAGATACCTTCTCTGCTGGAGAGTCCTTGGGTCTTCTGGACGCTTTTCTGTCGTCTGACACAAAGACGATGATCCCTGCTTTCCTGAAGGCATGGCGCCCTGGAGAGTGAAGGCAGAGCGGAAATGAGCCAACATGGAGGCGAGGAAGAGGTGGCGGCTTTTCAAGCGACATACTCTAGCCTGTGAGGGCGTGATGCTGCCAATATGCATGCCCAGGAGGGGTTTCGGGTTGTTCTGGGGCGTGCCGTTCCGTGGTGAGACATAGGGGCGTGGCGATGGAGAGTCCGTCGTCATGGAGACCGGGGACTGACTGGAGTGCTGGGCTGAAATCACAACCGAACAGTGGATGTGGGTTAAAGGAATCCTGTCACATGTACACGGACCTTTTTTAACTGTATCTTAAAAAGGCAGCAGCGAGGCCAAACCTTGGTTGGGGTGCTGAGCAGCCGAGAGCAGAGCGGAGATGTTGAAAGCAGGTCCAGCAGCGAGGAGCTTGTGAAGCACAGACCGCAGGGAAGCTTGGGTAACGGCAGCCGCCAAGACTGAAGGGAGAGGAACAGGAGTGAGCCGGACACGCACACATACAGGGAGGACGCTTTTATAGCTGCTGTGAGAGGCGCTCAGTGTACAAATGATCCGAGAGAAGGAAGTCAAAGGCTACCCCACTAGCAAACACAGAAATTCATCAGACAGGACAGGGGAGTGTTTAGATTGGCAAGATCGAACCACCGTCATCCCTAAAGGACGTGATGAACTCTGCGTTAATAAAGCGAAAATATATTAATTTAGTCAAAGCAACATTAGTACGGATAAGACAAAAAAAAACAGCCTAATGGACAAGACGGCTAATCTAAAATGAGTTTATTAGATCTAAAAACAAATAGGTGTTAAATGAGGAGAAAAATTCACAACAGGGTGAATATAAACGGGTCAGGAGATTATAGAGAGGGGATAAGTTGCCCTTAAAAGCATTCAGCCCCCACTGCAAGCTCGTTTTCTAACCCCATTTCACAACAATTTAGAAAATAATAATAATTCGATCCAAAAATCAACACTAGACAACTCATCACAACAGTGATGGATTCTAAATGCTGCTAAAGACACAGTCGGAAATATAGTTCAGGTTTTTCATTTGAAACTGTGGCAACGCCACCAGGTGGCAGTCACAGTAAGGTACACAGATTCTAGAGAGTACCTGCAGCAACACGTGCCACTTGGAGTTTTCACACAAACGCTCGGCTATAAGAATCGGCGAAGGGAGGATGTGGTGGTTTGTCTGATCGGTGTATTTATGGATTAAGATTGGGAACGAAACCATCAACCACGGTGGTGGCTGAGTGACGCTATGAGGCTGGAGGAGCCAGATGCATCCTATTAAGTATGACGACATCCTGGGAGAAACATTATACATCCCCAAAGACACCAGAACAGCCGTTATATTTGCCTGACTTTAAACCTGTTAATATTTTATTAATAACCTCTTATCCGAGAATATGAATAAATTTAAGGACTTTCCTCATGAGATTGCTCAGAAACGCATAAATCTGTGTTAAGACTAAAAACTATGTTTGCATGAAAGGGGGGTATAACTTAGAAAGGATAAGCAGACCTAAGAATTGCATTTTGGATAATCACCTTGTATGAATAGTTGTCTGTTATATAGTCTACGTAGCTCATATGCAAGTTTATTGGCGACAAACATCAGGAGCGGTGAGAGTCAAAAGGTGGCATTTAAATGTATTGCTCTGCCGAATATTGCCCCAATTTGTTTTATGCTGTATTGCCATTTATTCAATCATCATAGCAGGTAGACGGATGAAACCTGCTTTCACGGTCTTTTCTGTCCTAGTTTGGAGCTGTGGAGGTCGGGTAAGCCACTCGACCCCACATATCCATAACGTGGGTTATATCTACACTGCACATTCCATGCGGCCGTCACCTTCGTTGAGCTTGGCCATGTCCATGTTGCCGTTGTTCATCTGCAGCGTTGCCTGCAGGGCGGGGAGGAGCTGGTGCAGGAGGGCCGGGTCCTGAAGCAACGCAGACGGTTGCGACGGCACGCACGGAGCGCCCTGCGCCGCAGATGACGACATGGTGGAAGGAGCAGACCCTAAAGAACCAGCTGCAGAGTTTAGGCTCTGAGAAGTCGGCAGGGAGGAGGAAGAAGAAGAGCTGCAGGTTGTTGATGTTGATTGGTCCCCTGATGATGTCTCTGAAAAGAAAAAGCACAAAAGTGACGTTGGTAACTATTCAGAAAGCTCACGTATGACTTCTGGCAATTTAACTGTTGAACAAACGTTACAAGTTCTGAAATTCACTGTAAATCACTGCAGCAGTTTCTTTTTTATAATGATTTTTATTTTATTTTTCTTCAGTTGTAATTCTACTCTGAAACAATAAAGTTCAGAATAAACAAATATGAAAATCCTGCAAGTGATGACTGTACATCAAGTGTAGACCATAACTGTACATAGCGTAGAATGCGCATAGGCAAAATGTCATAGACATTAAAAAAATACAGAGGAAAAGCCGTGGAATGAGCAGTTTTTCCTATTTTTTTTAGAAGAAAGAAACTGCCACCATTTGTTAGCATCCATCCGAGATGGATTGTTGTGTCTGTTCTTACTAGCCGTGGTTTTGTCCTGCAAGGCCTCCTGTCTGTAGTCCATATCCTTGGGAAAACTGTTGGCTGCCACCTTGGCTGGGTCTTTCTGTCGCTGTTCCCTGGAGCGGACCAAAGCAAAGCAAAGCACAATCTGTGTAAATCGACTGTCAGAAAGCGATCGGCCCTTATGTTCGAGTCAGTTATGCTCTTGAGCACGGTAAGGTACGTCTCTTGTTAAGATGAAGTGAAACTGCGACTTGCCTCTCCAGCAGGTCCTTGGGTTTTTCCCACTGGGAGACTTCAGTTCGACAGTTGTAGTAGTACTTCTTGCCGGAGGAGCTAATGTGTTCTGTCCAGTCATCAGCAGGATCCTGGAGTTGAGAAAGTTTTCATAGGATAAAATTTAAGAAACAGTGGACAGAATAAATGGTAAAATTTCGGGCTCATACAGAATACAATTTCACATAACCGAGAACTTAAAGGACATGAAAACCCTGTAAGAGGAGCTTTTATGCCATCTATTGGCTGAATGGTGACACTACAACTGAAGTCAGTGTATTTTTGTTGCTTGTTTGTTTTTCCCTAGGAAACTTCACTGAGTCCTAAGTGACATAATAAAACAGGAAATGTGGAAATAAATCAGGCCTTTCTGTGTAATTAAATAAATAAATAAATCCATGCAGATAAATGCAAAAGAAAATTCAAATCAGAAAAGAGTAAGATCCTTTACACGTGTGGATTATAAAAGGTGTTGCGCTAAAAGAGCTGAGGAGAGATGCGGTTGGTAGCACTGTCGCCTTCAGACCGTGGGTCTTTCTGCATAAGCTTTGGGTCTTCCCTGTGCATGCTTCCTTTCAGATACCTCCCACAGTCCAAATCTTGATTCTTATGTTAACGGGTCCCTTTAAATTCACCTTAAGCATGAGGGTATGTACATGCAGATTTGTCCTGTGCGTCTCTGCAGCCCTGCTGGCCTTTCCCTGGTGGACTTCTGGGCTTAGACGATGGACGACTGGATGGGTTTGAAGCTAAAGGTTATATCACCTCACCACAGCGGCTTAAATACCGGCCTGCTCTTTTAATACGAATAATCAGCCATTTGTTGAAGAAAGATGACCAAACATGGAAAGGATTTCTCCAAATTTAAAATAAGATTATCTTGCTATATCCTTTCAAGTTCAGCTTTAACTAGAATATAAACTAGTAGACTGCAGCATGATCTTGATTACAAAGCATTTAATAACAGGTGCAGTTTATGGGCTGGGGTGTATAATACTAGCGTTAAGCCTGATATTTATGCTACCACCTAAACGGATGATTTAAAGAGGTTTTTCAAATTATTTCTTCTGACGACAGTTTAACAGACTAAACTAAACGACCATCTGTGAGCAACACAGGGCCTTAACAACATTACAACATTTATTACAAGCGTATATGACAGACCACCGCAAGTAGTGCATGAATGTGAAAAGAAAACAGTACATGGTTTAACCTTCTATAGAAACAAATCTGACTGGGGTTTCTCATACTTATATTCAGAAACATTTAGTAGAACTAATCCACTAAAACTCTCCTAATAATTAACATAAGTTGTAAGTTTATATGCCAATATTTAAGCATTGAACTTGCATTTTTTGCTACTGTAATATTTAGCAGGTTGAAAAGAGTCTCACTGCTGCAAATCCTCTCAGACACAAATGATACTTAAACGTCACACAGGGGGACTGAAGCCAAAAGAAAAGACGACAACAGGCAGACCTCGCTGCTGACATATTTACCATCATTATCGCCGCCGCGAGATCTCCTGAAAGCGTGCTGCCCTAGTTCAAGCCATCATCCAAGATAGAAAGAGTTTCACAAGAGCCTTACAGCCAAGACAAGAGGGCCAGGGTAGCAGTGCATTAACCAAAGAAGCAGCCGACTCTGGAGGAGCTGCTGAGATCCACGGCTCAGGTGAGACGGTATGTTGTTTTTTTTGTGACGCCATTAATCTGGCTTCTGAGGGAAGACAATTGGGACATGTAGGGTTCACAGCGAACGTGGTCGGGTTAGGTGACGGCAACCTCTCTTTGTGGTCCGACATGAAGAACCCTTTATGTGTTGTGGAAAACTGTACATGGGCGTGTAGATGACATGAGGCAGGATGGAGGCCCCTTTCTTCAGCAAAGCGAGGAATAATGGTCAGAGTTCACAGTTGGATTGATGGTGCTTAATGCAGGTTAACAATTTCCAGGGAAATGCAAATAGTAATTTTGATGAACACGAAAACAGACAAATGGTAGGAAAACAACAAAAAAAAAGCCTGTGTAATGCTTTAAAGTAAAACGACGAGGAGTCGGAAAGTAGAGAATCAGAACCGTCACTCACTCTCTCTGCAGGCTTGCTCTGGCTCGCATGAGTCTCGGCGCCTTGGTGGGAGCTGTTGTTGTGAGCGGCCTCCTGAGGAGAGCCGCCGGTCCCTGCAACAAGTTTATTCATTTAGTCAAACAAACATGCAGCCTTGCAGGCAAATCGTTCTGCGTGTGAGAAATTCTGCTGGGATTTTCACAGGATGTTTCGTTGTTTTTAAAAAGGAACGCTTTCAATCAAACACTGCCGACGGGGTCTATAGAGTAACTGGACAGCAGTCGTGCTCAAAAGTTCAGATCTACCCAAAACTATGAATGTGAATCTTTTTTTTTTTATTATTGATTTATTAGACTATTTAGTTACAAAGATTATTTAATCAATACAGGGTCTATGTTAGCGGTCCAGCTCAAACTTTTACATACATCCCAAGTTACAGCATAACCATGTGACATTTTAAAGATATGAATAAAGGTCTGGCTAGATCATTTTAGAGGGCATAAAGCCTTTAGTTGTCTGCTTTACCCATTCTAGTATTAAAGATAAGTGTTGAAATTCAGCAATTTAACAAATCTGAGTTAAAGATGTTACAATTTGGAGGTAGCTTTCTTACTCTTACACACCAGAACAAAATGGCTGCTTTATATATGCAGGCGCATCCTAACAAGCCCTTCATTTGATTCTGGGGTGAAGAAGCAGAGTCTAAACGTCGCAGAATGGCAGATCTTAAGTACTGAACTTTGGGACCCCTTGTTTAACCTCTTATAACCATCTCATATGTTATCTGAATATAGGTGTATACCGTTATTGCAGCCAGTTCATATAATTTTATCCATTACGAAATTCACTGTAAATCACTGCAGCAGTTTTATTTTTTTATAATGATTTTTTTTTTTTTTTATCTTTTCAGTTGCAATTCTACTCTGAAACAATAAAGTTCATAATAATGCAAAAACAAATATGAAAATCCTGCAAGTGATGACTGTACATCAAGTTTAGACCATAACTGTACATAGAGTAGAATGCGCATAGGCAAAATGTCATAGACATTAAAAAAATACAGAGGAAAAGCCGTGGAATGAGCAGTTTTTCCTATTTTTTTTAGAAGAAAGAAACTGCCACCATTTGTTAGCATCCATCTGAGACTAACGCCTCCCCATGCTCAAAATATTTGCAAAGCCGTCACGCCGAGGCTTACCATTTTTTCCTCGGACAGGGAAGGAGGCTTTGGCCTTGCCAACCTCTCCTGGTCTGCTGACAGGACTGTCGTCAGAGCGTCGCAGCACCTTGTAAGGGGGTATGGGATCCGAAGGGGCATCACGCACCTTGCTGTTGCGGTGAACGCTGCTGGACTGACTCTTTGGCTGAGATTTATGGGTCTAGACGAAAAAGAAAGAGTGGATAGTGGATGAAGCTGCCAGGGCGCAAAGTTAAAACGTGTGATTTCATGTGGTTTGGAGAAACGTACTCAACTTAGTGACTTACAAAAGTATTCCTACTAGTTGAAATTCCCTATTTAGTCTTGCTGCATACAAATATTTCAGTGTATTTTATTTGCGAAATGCAAAAAGAAATGCTTTTACAACCAAGCCCTCTTATAGGCATACCCCTACATAATATTGAGGACAACCAACCGCAAGGTCACTGATTAGCAAAGTGAGCAAGTAGCCCTCACACCGATAGTCACAAAGTGCCTCGAGAGACTGGTTCAGACACACATCTGAACCACATCAGTACGCATACAGGAAAAAAATCGATACATAGAGGACGCCATTTCCTCCGTGGTCCACACTCCCCTCACCCACCTGGAGCAGAAGGATTCATATGTTCGTATGCTGTTTGTGGACTTCACCTCCGCGTTCAACACCATGATGCCTCAGATACTGATAAACAAACTCATCACTTGGTCTGAGCTCTTCCCTCTGCAACTGGGTCCTGAACTTCCTGCTCTCATATGACTGCTCGCCTATCCATCCAGGCTGTCATATTGTGAAATTTGCGGACGACACAGCAGTGGTTGGATGCATCACAAACAGGGATGAGTCCAGCTACAGGCAGGAGGTGGAACACCTGGAGGGCTGGTGCAGAGATAACAACCTCTGCATTAATGTTAAGAAAACCAAGGAGATGATTGTGGACTTCAGAAGGGGCAACCATGCCCACCTCCCCGTGCACATTGGAGGTCAACAGCTACAGGTACTTGGGTGTACACCTGAGTAACAACCTCACCTGGAGCAACAACACTTCCATTCTGGTGAGGAAGGCGCACCAGCGGCTCTACTTCCTCAGGAGGTTGAGAAGAGCTGGACTCGGGAGCTCAGTTCTCAATTCCTTCTACAGATGTGTGGTGGAGAGCGTCTTGTGCTCCAGCATCAACGTGTGGCATGGAAGCTCCTCTGCTGCAGACAGGAAAGCTCTGCAGAGGGTGGTGAAGGCTGCACAGAGGACTGTTGGACTCAGCCTCCCCAGCACCACAGACATTTACACCTCCAGATGCAGGAAGAGGGCCTCCGGCATCATGAAAGACCCCACACACCCAGCACACTCACTTTTTGTCCCGCTCCCCTCAGGCAAGAGGCTGCGGAGCATCAAGTGTAAAACCACCAGACTGAGAAACAGCTTCATTCCTGAAGCTGTGAGACTCTCAAACACACGTAAGGACAATTACAAAGGAAAAAACACTTTCTCATTAACCGGCAGTGATCACTTTATTATGTCACTTTATTAACCATCAATGCTGCTACAGCAATTTTCACTCCAGTTTTTCATTGCTGCTATGTCTGACTTCCCATATTGTTATGTTGTATTCTGTATATTTCATGTATTTCACAATCTTATCCTTTTATATTTCTTAATATTTTATTATTCTTATTTTTAGCTATTTTACAATTGCTCTCATGGTGTAAACTGGACCGTGGGATTACAATTTCGTCCCACCTCATGTACCACATGTGATGTGATGGCAATAAAATTCCTTGATTCCTTTTTGGGTGATGTAAACTCAAATGTTTGATCGAGAACATCATTGAAAAAAACAGGGCAGACAGGGGGGGGGGGGGTTAAATCAGGTTTTAGATTATAAAACATCGTAAGCTTCAGGATAACAATTGGATGTTACAATTTCTTTCTAGAAACTGGTGTAGGAATGTGCTCAGGCCGAATAGGGGAAATAACTAATGTTTCATATTTCTCTGCACGGACATTAAGGCTGATCAGAGTTAGTCAAAAGAATGTAGTCCTAAAGGGGAACATGTGGAAACCAATGTTATCTCTTCACTCGACCCCAGGTATGTGGTACTTAGATTTGCTCTTTTGAGCAAATTATCATCAAGTTAAATGGATGTTCGTGGCTGGAAAACAAAGATGAAAACGAGCCCCTGAAATCATACCTGATAGGATTGTGGATCCCTTCTTTCGTTGCACCTGTGGAAACACAGAGGAGAAACATCGGCGTCTGCTTCACAGGATCTCTTCCAAAACACTTAC
Organism: Orestias chungarensis; assembly: GCA_032876305.1. Taxonomy (NCBI): domain Eukaryota; kingdom Metazoa; phylum Chordata; class Actinopteri; order Cyprinodontiformes; family Cyprinodontidae; genus Orestias; species Orestias chungarensis. The sequence goes on from JAVLVB010000022.1 coordinate 1,299,902, forward strand.
AGCTAGCTAGCTAGCTAGCGTTAGCAACGTTAGCTCGATTTTCATTTCGTCCATTAATGTTTTCCTACTAAAATAAATAAAACACCACATTCCTTAATCACCCTATAAGACATAATCATGTTTTTCTCGCGTTTAAACACACTTTTAAACGTTAAGCTAGCGTATATGGGCTAGCTAACAAAATAAAATAAATAACCGGAACCTTTAGCTGCGGTTAGCTTGTAGCCATGACAGCTAGTGGCTAAAAGAAAGCTAGCCTCCGCTAGATTAAGACCGGCTGTACGTATTTCCTCGTTGGTTTTACACGTGATAATGCAAAGACTTGTACTTGATTTACCCATCGCTGACTCTTGCTGGTTTCCTTGCATACATCACCATCAAGGCCCCGGTGATGTGTGTGTGTGTGTTTAAGGGGGAAACCGTGGCCTCCTGTCTGTCTGCTCTCACTGTTTTTCCTCTTCGGCTTCCTGGTGTCTGATCTCGGCCTTTCTCAGCGGCTACACGTCGAGCGCCGAGCACCAGCACTGCATAGCGGGTGGTACAGATCAAACCCACCCTCGGTGCATCGTTTGCTGTGTAGTTACTGACTGCGGCGGACTCGCTGGAGGAGCTCAGCGGAGAGCAGCGGAGGCAGGCAGGCGGAAGCGGAGGAGAGCGACTTGTATAGCTGGAGGAAAACCGCTTCCGGTCTGACCCATCAAAATAAAACGGGGGATTGGCGAAAAGATGAGAAAAAGTCAACGAAGAATAAAAAAAAGTCAGGTTTTAGTTTAATTATAAATGTAATAACATGTAATTTAACTGTATGATAAAACTTAAATGAAAAATAATGAGATTAAATTCAGCTTAGATCGCTTTCTTGTGCTTTTCAAGGTAAAGGTTTGATAAAAGGTAAATTCCTCATTCATAAAATTTCAATTTATTTTAATCAAGGAATCAAGGAATCAAGGAATTTTATTTGTCATCACATCACATGTGGTACATGAGGTGGGACGAAATTCTAATCCCCCGGTCCAGTTTACACCCTGATAGCAATTTTAAATAATATAATAAAATATAAAGAACTATACGAGAAATAGGCAAGGCAAGGCAAGTTTATTTGTATAGCACATTTTCGTGTACAAGACAATTCAAAGTGCTTTACATAAGAAAAAAGATCAGAAAATGAAACAATAAAATCAGTTTTGAATTTAAAAGAAATAAACTAAAAATAAAATAATAATAATAGTAATAATATTCTCAGTTGCTATATGTACAGTTAAATAAGGCTGTTTTTAGCCTGGATTTAAACAACAGCAGAGTTGAAACCTGTCTAACCTCTTCAGGAAGACTGTTCCAGATTTTAGAAGCATAAAACTGGAATGAAGCCTCCCCTTGTTTGGTCCTGACTCTGGGCATCAGCAGGAGGCCACTACCTGAGGTTTCTCAGAGTCCTGGCTGGTTCATATGGCTCTCCGCTTCAGGAATGAAGCTGTTTCTCAGTCTGGTGGTTTTACACTTTATGCTACGCAGCCTCCTGCCTGAGGGGAGCGGGACAAAAAGTGAGTGTGCTGGGTGTGTGGGGTCCTTCATGATGCCGGAGGCCCTCTTCCTGCATCTGCAGGTGTAAATGTCTGTGGTGCTGGGGAGGCTGAGTCCAACAGTCCTCTGTGCAGCCTCCACCACCCTCTGCAGAGCTTTCCTGTCTGCAGCAGAGCAGCTTCCATGCCACACGTTGATGCTGGAGCACAAGACGCTCTCCACCACACATATAATGATAGTTATAGTTTTTAGTCATTTAATTTAGGTTAAATTAACTGGGTTAACTGACATTAAAGGTTGAGAGTGCTTTCCCTGTTTTAGGCCAGTTTAGCCATGATTGTCAGAATGTTTTTTATTTGCAAAATATCAAAGAAAAATTAATAGATCTGAAAAAAAACTTTTATCAGATTGAGATGTTTTCAGACAATTCCTTTAGTATTTGGTGTGAATATGTTTTAAACTGTGCAACATGGTTGAAATATGTTGATTAACCATCTACGAACTTCTCACAACAGTTTGATAAATTGTTGATCCGGTTCTGCTGAATGAGATCAAGACTTTTGCAATGGCCTTCACTGACTTCAGTCTGTATGGAAACTGGGTTGCATTAACCCAGGCTCATCTCTTCAGATGTTCTATGCCAATGATGACATCTATTTTGGAAAGTGCACCAGTCCCTCTGCCAACCCACCTCCTACATATACTAGTGGCAATAATAGCAATAATTTTAACTGTCTTAACTGACCCAAAACTTAATCAGCTTTAAACCAATAAACTGAGAAAAATAGGTTTGATGTTCAGTGACCTGCAAATACTATTACTGCTCTATTGACTGACCAGCTAATGTAGGTCAGGCATGATGCATATTGACTGAATGAGAGACAGCCCTTTTTCCAGCCTGTCCAGTAAAGCACTTTAGTTCCCCTCTTTGTGAAGTGAAGGTTCAAATGTTGTGTATTCTTTTAGGATATGAAGCAATAGGCTGCCTAAACCAGGCCTAATGGAGAGAGTGCACGGTGAGTGACATTATATTATTATCAGCACGCCTTTGCTATAAATGCACACAGTTTGAATTTTAAAGAAAGGAGTAAAATGTTTTGCAGATTAAATTTAAAGGTTTACCCTAGATTTGGTTTCATTGACGACATTCTTTGATTTAAAACATAAAAAACAAAATGTAAAGCCCTTTTTTTCCCCGATTGTCGCTCTTTTCAGTGTCATAATAAAAATTATGTTCAAAATTAAAAACCAAGCAGCTAATATTTATTTAATTAGGCCTCGTCTATATTTGAAATGTTAATGAATGTTATGAAGTAAATTGTTTTTTTTGGGTTTGATTCAGAACTGCTGAAATTGATATATTTGATACCGCCACTAGGAGGCAGCAATGTCTGAAAAAAGGAACCTGTCTATGAGATTCACTTGTTTATCTGTTCTCAGATTGACGATGCTGAGGTCAAGTTAGCAAGTAGGTGTGTTCACTGTTTTTTTTAAATAATAAAAAAAAAATCTATAAAAAAAATACACATCAACCTAAGAATTGTGCTGTATGCTGTAGGTATTTCTTAGGGATATTACAAACATTGTATTCAAATTAAAATATAATTTTAAAGTAAAACGTTTGTGTTTACTTGCATGTACTTTCTTTTTTCCTCATATGGTGAATTTATTAGTCTAAGATGTGTTTTCATTCACTTGATCTACATAAATAAAATGACATTGGACTCGACTGAATAAAATAAATGAAATGATCTAGATTAAATTAGACTAAAATAAATCTTGCTAGATTAGATACACCTAAAATGAGCAGAACTGAGCTGAAGTGAATTTAAATAAACAGGAAATACGCAAGGGGAATGGATATTTACAAGAAGTAAACTACATTTGTTTATACTGAAATGAACATTGAATAAAACAGAATTTCATTCACATAAATTTGAACAGAACAGAATCTTTTTTTTCCATTATTTTAAAGGAACCAAATGAAATGGTTCAAGAAATCAAATACAATTTAATATAAACTGAATTGCACTAAACTATTTCAAATTCTTTGTAACTAAACTGAATTTATATCAATTTAATTGTAGCTATTTTAAGGCCATGAAACAGAAGTGATGTTTAACTGACTCAAACCAATTTAAACCAAAGATACCAGAAATGTCTGGATTGTTTTGGTCCCCAGGCGTATGTCAGCTGCTATCTGTGAGGATGTCTGGAACAGAATTACACACTGACAGAGAGGAGGACTACAGGTTCCTTCACAGCATGTTGATGGAAAAGAAAGTCCACCTGCTGTTTAAGGTAAAACATGCTTTGTGCAAATCACATTAAAATAGGACTAATACTAACAACTGTGCTGCCAGTAGCTGCAGTCGTAAGTCCAAAGCGAGTAGTTAGAGAAACACTGACCGCTTGGGTTGTAACGCTTGCTTTTCTGCTGCAGTAAAACTTCTTCTACTAACTCTTCCCTGTCTCGACAGATTCACGACCGGCTGAAGCGTTTCGAGAAGCGAAGCCCTGTTCCTGACCAGGGCAACGCAGCCAGTCTGGCCTCAGAAGTATGTGACTCATTCCTAACGTCTTTTGCAGACAGACACACTGCTGTGGGTGACAGTTTGACAGCTGAGAGAAATGAGAAGTTTTTCTCTCCTCGGTTATATAAAAGATTTCCCCGTCAGCCGCATGCACGACTGGAATTTGTTTTCCCCACGTATTGGTCTCAGAATTATTCACGTAATTTGCACTCGGAAGGATGTTTTACAGACAAAGCAAAGCTTTGAGACTGTGTGTTCAAATCTAGAAAATTAGCTCCTATAGGACAGGACTGAAATACTCAAACTATTCAAACTTTAGTTCAAAATTCAGGTTGTTTAGTTACAGCCCAGTTTCCCACACAAAAATTCAAAAAGCATGTTCTGGTTTTCTTTTGTCATTAATATTCTCTCCAATTAACTTCATTATCGTTCATGATTTATCAACAAAAATGTTTCTTCACATCTTTTCTTTACCACAATTTAAAATTAGAACTTCCTGCACCATCATAAGTCATGCAATACCAAATACCGTCGGTGGCCCTGAAGTGCATAACACAACAACATTAAAAAAACATAAAAAAATCACAACAAAATTAACAAAAACCCAACATTGTTGTTGTGATTTTGTTAATGTTGTTGTATTTTTGTTTATGTTGTTGTGATTTTGTTAATGTTATTATGTTTTTGTTAATGTTGGTGTGATTTTGTTAATGTTGGTGTGTTTTTGTTAATGTTGTTGTGATTTTGTTAATGTTATTATGTTTTTGTTAATTTTGGTGTGATTTTGTTAATGTTGTTGTGTTTTTGTTAATGTTGTTGTGATTTTGCTAATGTTGTTGTGTTTTTGTTAATTTTGGTGTGATTTTGTTAATGTTGTGTTTTTGTTAATTTTGATGTGATTTTGTTAATGTCGTTGTGATTTTGTTAATGTTGTTGTGTTTTTGTTAATTTTGTTGTGTTTTTGTTAATGTTGGGATTTTGTTAATGTTGGTGTGTTTTTGTTAATGTTGTTGTGATTTTGTTAATGTTATTATGTTTTTGTTAATGTTGTTGTGATTTTGTTAATGTTATTATGTTTTTGTTAATTTTGGTGTGATTTTGTTAATGTTGTTGTGTTTTTGTTAATGTTGTGTTTTTGTTAATTTTGTTGTGTTTTTGTTAATGTTGTTGTGATTTTGTTTATGTTTTTGTGATTTTGTTAATGTCGTTGTGATTTTGTTAATGTTGGTGTGTTTTTGTTAATGTTGTTGTGATTTTGTTAATGTTATTATGTTTTTGTTAATTTTGGTGTGATTTTGTTAATGTTGTTGTGTTTTTGTTAATGTTGTTGTGATTTTGCTAATGTTGTGTTTTTGTTAATTTTGGTGTGATTTTGTTAATTTCGTTGTGATTTTGTTAATGTTGTTGTGTTTTTGTTAATGTTGGTGTGATTTTGTTAATGTTGTGATTTTGTTAATTTTGGTGTGATTTTGTTAATGTCGTTGTGATTTTGTTAATGTTGTCGTGTTTTTGTTAATTTAGTTGTGTTTTTGTTAATGTTGTGATTTTGTTAATGTTGTGTTTTTGTTAATTTTGTTGTGATTTTGTTAATGTCATTGTGATTTTGTTAATGTCCTTGTAATTTTGTTAATGTTGTTGTATTTTTGTTAATGTTGTTGTGATTTTGTTAATGTTATTATGTTTTTGTTAATTTTGGTGTGATTTTGTTAATGTTTTTGGGTTTTTGTTAATTTTGTTGTGATTTTGTTAATGTTATTGTGTTTTTGTTAATATTGGTGTGATTTTGTTAATGTTGTGTTTTTGTTAATTTTGGTGTGTTTTTGTTAATGTTGTTGTGATTTTGTTAATGTTATTATGTTTTTGTTAATGTTGGTGTGATTTTTTTAATGTTGTGGTTTTGTTAATTTTGGTGTGATTTTGTTAATGTCGTTGTGATTTTGTTAATGTCGTTTTGTTTTTGTTAATGTTGTTATGCTTTTGTTAATTTTGGTGTGATTTTGTTAATGTTATTGGGTTTTTGTTAATGTTGTTGTGATTTTGTTAATGTTATTATGTTTTTGTTAATGTTGGTGTGATTTTGTTAATGTTGTGTTTTTGTTAATGTTATTATGTTTTTGTTAATTTTGGTGTGATTTTGTTAATGTTGTTGTGTTTTTGTTAATTTTGTTGTGTTTTTGTTAATGTT
>JAVLVB010000022.1:1306241-1336003 GCA_032876305.1 Orestias chungarensis
TTGTGGTTTTGTTAATTTTGGTGTGATTTTGTTAATGTCCTTGTGATTTTGTTAATGTCGTTTTGTTTTTGTTAATGTTGTTATGCTTTTGTTAATTTTGGTGTGATTTTGTTAATGTTATTGGGTTTTTGTTAATGTTGTTGTGATTTTGTTAATGTTATTATGTTTTTGTTAATGTTGGTGTGATTTTGTTAATGTTGTGTTTTTGTTAATGTTATTATGTTTTTGTTAATTTTGGTGTGATTTTGTTAATTTTGTTGTGATTTTGTTAATGTCGTTGTGATTTTGTTAATGTTATTATGTTTTTGTTAATTTTGGTGTGATTTTGTTAATGTTTTTGTGTTTTTGTTAATTTTGTTGTGATTTTGTTAATGTTATTATGTTTTTGTTAATATTGGTGTGATTTTGTTAATGTTGTGTTTTTGTTAATTTTGGTGTGATTTTTTTTATGGTGTGATTTTGTTAATGTTGTTGTGATTTTGTTAATGTTGTGTTTTTGTTAATTTTGTTGTGATTTTGTTAATGTTGTTGTGATTTTGCTAATGTTGTTGTGTTTTTGTTAATGTCGTTGTGATTTTGTTAGTATTGTTATGATTTTGTTAATGTCGTTGTGATTTTGTTAATGTTGTGATTTTGTTAATTTTGGTGTGATTTTGTTAGTGTTGTGTTTTTGTTAATGTTGTTGTGATTTTGTTAATTTTGGCGTGATTTTGTTAATGTCTTTGTGATTTTTTTAATTTTGGTGTGATTTTCTTAATGTTGATTTTTTGTTAATGTTATTGTGATTTTGTTAATTTTGGTGTGATTTTGTTAATGTTGTTGTGATTTTGTTAATTTTGGTGTGATTTTGTTAATGTTGTGTTTTTGTTAATGTTGTTGTGATTTTGTTAATGTCGTTGTGATTTTGTTAATATTGGTGTGATTTTGTTAATGTTGTTTTTTTGTTAATGTTATTGTGATTTTGTTAATTTTGGTGTGATTTTGTTAATGTTGTTTTTTTTGTTAATGTTATTGTGATTTTGTTAATTTTGGTGTGATTCTGTAAATGTTGTTGTGATTTTGTTAATTTTGGTGTGATTTTGTTAATGTTTTGTTTTTGTTAATGTTGTTGTGATTTAGTTAATTTTGGTGTGATTTTGTTAATGTTGTGTTTTTGTTAATGTTGTTGTGAATTTGTTAATTTTGGTGTGATTTTGTTAATGATGTGTTTTTGTTAATGTTGTTGTGAATTTGTTAATTTTGTTGTGATTTTGTTAATGTTGTTGTGATTTTGCTAATGTTGGTGTGTTTTTGTTAATGTCGTTGTGATTTTGTTAATATTGTGATTTTTTAAATTTTGTTGTGATTTTGTTAAAGTTGTTGTGATTTTGTTAATGTTGTTGTGATTTTGTTAATGTCGTTGTTATTTTATTAATGCTGTTGTGATTTTGTTAATGTCGTTGTTATTTTGTTAATATCATTGTGATTTTGTTAATGTCGTTGTGATTTTGTTAATTTTGGTGTGATTTTGTTAATGTTTTTATTTTGTTAATGTCGTTGTTATTTTGTTAATGTTGTTGTGATTTTGTTAATGTTGTTGTGATTTTGTTAATATCATTTTGATTTTGTTAAAGTCGTTGTGATTTTGTTAATTTTGGTGTGATTTTGTTAATGTTATTATGTTTTTGTTAATGTTGTTGTGTTTTTGTTAATACTGTTGTGTTTTTGTTAATTTTGGTGTGATTTTGTTAATGTCGTGATTTTGTTAATGTTATTATGTTTTTGTTAATGTTGTTGTGATTTTGTTAATGTTGTGATTTTGTTAATGTCGTTGTGATTTTGTTAATTTTGGTGTGATTTTGTTAATGTTGTGATTTAGTTTATGTCGTTGTGTTTTTTTTAATGTTGTTGTGTTTTTGTTAATTTTGGTGTGATTTTGTTAATGTCGTTGTGATTTTGTAAATGTTGTTGTGTTTTTGTTAATGTTGTTGTGATTTTGTTAATCTTGTTGTGTTTTTGTTAATTTTGGTGTGATTTTGTTAATGTTGTTGTGATTTTGTTAATGTTATTATGTTTTTGTTAATATTGTTGTGATTTTGTTAATGTTGTTGTGTTTTTGTTAATTTTGGTGTGATTTTGGTAATGTTATTGGGTTTTTGTTAATGTCGTTTTGTTTTTGCTAATTTAGGTGTGATTTTATTGATGTTTTTGTGATTTTGTTGATGTTGTGTTTTTGTTAATTTTGTTGTGTTTTTGTTAATGTCATTTCTCTGACCTCGCTGACCTGGCCGACCGTCCTGCTGTTTATTCATAGTTATCTAATAAACCAATGAGGCCTTTACCAAACACACTGACATTTACAAGAAAAAAATCACAGGTGTACTCTATTTTCTATGAACATTAACTAGTAGGGGACTGAATACATACATTGTTCATGCTGTTCTGATTTAATTTGTTGAAGAGTTATCAAAGCATGCTTATTTTTTCAGTAGTCCTTGTTACAGGCCCACACACTACAACCCTGTATGACCAATACATTACATTAATATGTTTGCTTTTAGTCTAGCCTGGATTATTAAACAGTTTCTAATATAATGTCATAAAATGCTAAAACCTGTAGAAATATTCATCTTTTTCCATGGCTCTGTATTATCTCTAGCTATGCCCTCCCCGCTGTTTTGACTATCATACACAGTCTTTTCTGCAAATTTTTCCGTTTTACCTTCCCCACATTTCCTTTAGTTGCTTTGCTGTTGATTAGGTCCGACAGCCACACTTTGCCAGGCTTAAGTCAGGAGAACCGGTGGGCAGGGGCCAAGCTGTGGTTCTGCTTCTTCTCATAGACACTTCCATGTTTGCTGACAGTGGAAATTAATGACCTTCATGCAAACAGAGTCTCTGGAGAAGGCCAAGAAGACGTTACAATAATGTGCCTGACAAGATCAGTAAGAGCATGACGTCACTTGATGTCTCTGTACTTGCGTCTTACATTTCTTGCTCAGTTTTTCTAATCATCATGTCAGAGAGCATGAGCAAATAAATATGCAACCAACCTATTCCTTCCAAAACGATAAATAGGACCATACAAAACTACGCCAGCTTATCAGAAAGAGTTAAAGAATGAACCATCTGTAATTTATCCTAAATTCTCTTTTAACTGCATTTCTCTGCTAACTTGAAATAAATCTCAAAAGTTTTTACCCCTCCCCTTTTTTTTGTTTCAGTTGGCAGAAGAGCTGCTGTACCATGGATGGAGAGATGAAGTCAAAGAACTGCTTACAATTATTTCCAAACCTCATTTTAAGGTGAAAACCATTTCTTTCCATGGTGATTGCATTGGCTAACCTTAGCTTCAGAAATCTGTGTGGTCTCAAAGTTTAAAAATCTTTGGCTCAGTCAAATCACACATATCCACCAAAGGAAAGGGCTTATAAAAGAAAATGATGTAATGTTCCAGGGGTTGATTTAAACAAGTTACAGTAAAGATATTTTGAAGCAGATTCAAGGCATCCAAATATTGACCGAGCCATACAACAGATTAATAAAGTTTGTCACAAACTCACATCTTAAGTAAGATTTTATGCAAAACAGGTCTGCTGTTTAACGTCGGAGGAATAACTGTATGAAGAAGATCTTCCAAACTTGACACAGCTGAACTAATTAAGCTGATGGAAAACATTGTATTGACTAATTAGAAATGTATTTTGTTGACGTGTCCGTCAGATTTTAAACACTAAAGCTGGAATACAGATTTTGGCCTGTGCTCCCTATAAGAGCAGATAGATGTGTTCATTTAAGCCCAATTTATATCCAACAAGGACACAAGAATTTGTACTTGAAGTAGAAGACCAAGAACAGGAATAAAATATTTCAAGCCAAGACATTGTTTACTTTACCAAGGTTTACAACAAATGCTGAACTGCTGAAAAGTCATTAAAGATGAAAGATATGCCATGTAAAAGTTTTCTGTTATTTTCTATTCCATTTTATTTTGGTGCTGCTGCCAATCTTAACCAGTTCAATTCAATTCAGTTCATTTATACATCTATATAACGCGTCGTCTCGAGGCACCTCACAAGATGCTTCATTTCAATCCCATCATAAATACATTCCAGTTCGTCTTGTTCGTCAAACAATTTACCCAACCAGTTTCTTTGTAATATTAGAAAATGTCTGTGAAATATTGCGTGGGAAATGATGTAGGTTTACTTTCTAAGTACCGTCAAAAGTTAAGAGGCAGGTAAGTGAGAACTTTCTGGTGGCATTAACTCAGCTGATGACGCCTCCAGGAAAGTCTCACAGCTAACAAAACGACAGAGCAGATGTATCTTCTATGGAGGGAAAATTACTAAGTTATCAGTTAAAATAGCAACAACTAATGCTAATTGGTTAGAGGGATTACAAAAACAGACCAAGGTGTTCCTCTAGCAGCCTATAGCAGCTTACAGACATAGCCTAGGATAACCTAACTCATTAGGATGAGGTATGAGGAACGTAGAGCCAGTTCAAATCTGACAGATCACACCAAAATAGCCCTTAAGTGACCCCCTGGGTAGGCCTTGTTAGAGATATATAACACAGTTCCATCTCATTGTCATAAATACACCATGAATACAATATAACTAGGTAATTAAAATTGTCTTTAGCTAGTAGGTACAGATTATTAAATGTTTGGTGAGAAACATCTCGTGAGTTGATGACACCTTTTGAAAACTTTCCAGTAAAAATTGTTTTAATTTTGGGTTTGGCTTCAAACCGTTTGCATTAATATGTTGAGTTTATGACCCTCCCATGAACATCCATGGACATTTTGAATGCTTTAATTCTGAGATATCTGAGTGTTTTCACACATGAACACCCTGACAAGCAGGATCTCGGTGGGATTTAGGATTTAGAATGGAATACAATGTGGTTGATCCTCGTTTGGAGAGTTTCTTGCCCAAAATGAATAAAATAATCATAAAAAAACACATTGGATACATTCAAGTGTTTTAAAAATGTATTTCTAAGCAATCCATTTGTTTCAATTGTGTAACCCAAAGGTTTCCCATAATACCATCACTTTATGACACTATCAATTTTACTCACATCATCTGTTTGAGATTTTAATGGTTTGTTTAATGAGAGTTAAGGGATTTTGTTTCTGTGGATGTAAGAGTACCATAGTAATTACTAAAACATAACCTGTGATTGGCTTTTTTTCATTTTAATCCAGTTGGACGATCCATATTTCAAGGAGCAAAGAAGTAAACTCATACTGTTACAAGTTGAGTTATTTGTCTTGCACATTACCTTGACATTGGATCTGCATTTTCTTTTAAATTACTTTCACGCTGGCACGCTCCATTGAGTTACTCTGTTAAAGTGACAGAACACTTGAGCTACAACGGCTGACAGAAATCTGTTTCCTAACATAAACTCAAACGTGAGTCACACACAATTACAAAAGAATCCAGCTGTAAAATGTATTCAAATTGATTTCATCACATCCCCCTGTCTCCCGAGAGGTGCTGACCTCTATTACCCGCGCTGGCACAGAAGCTAATGTTCCCCCGAATGATGCCCAGACTGCTGCGCTGAATGTTTTCTTACTTCAAATCTGCTGACAGCCATGTCTCAGACGCACTCATACGTTCACAGATGTAGAGAATGTGTGTGTGTGTGTGTGTGGGGGGGGGGGGGGGGGGGGGTTCTCTCACTTTTTTTTTGAATGAGTTGCCAAATTTTTTTTTTTTTTCAATATTAATTTACGAGGAGTCAAAGCCAGCCGGCGAGTTACAGTTTGTTTAAACAGCTATAATGACCTGTTTGTTCTTGGCCGCGGTGCTGGAGCTCACACATACTTATGAGCAATGCTGGGTATAATATGCTGTAAATGCATGTTTGTTTCCTTAAAAAAAAACACGCTTTGAAAGTGGCCAGAGCTGCTAGGCCCACGCGCTGGCAGCTTCTGAACAGAACAAGTGCTGATGGACTTTGGTATATCCAGCAGAGTAACTGACAGACGGATCGTCTGACTGGTAAAATGAGGTTGATGAGCAGATGTTTCCCATATTCCCATTCCCTCTTGTTACGGTAAATCCCCGCTTTTTAATCTGAGCTAGCAGTGAAAGATTAACAGCTTTCTGAATAATGTTATTCTGCGAGTTACACAGAGGTAATTACGGTTTAGTGACTTGCACAAGCAAGCACCCACAAATGTTACTGTAGTTTTTTTGGATGTTTTTCTGAAAGGCTCACACAAAGTAGCGCATGTAACACTGTCAATGCATGGCTCCTCTGACTGAATACCCCTTTCTGCAGGTAATTTGAGGTTGAACATGAACATGCTCTGATCTAAACCTTTCTAGTTTAGCTCTGGCTGTATGTTTAGGGTCTCTAATCTGATTGAAGGCGAACCTCCTCTACAGTCTTTTGAAACCTCTAAAAGGTTGTTTTTTTTCCCCACCACTATCCTGTGTTTAATCCATCCAACTCCTTCCATCTTCCTTCTTTTGTTTCGGCCTCTCGAATGCCTCGTTTCTACTGAGCAGCACGGCAAGGCTCGATACCCATCGGTATGTTTGTTTGTCCGTCGTGATAAAACTGACCTGTACTGCGACATTTCTGGGCCCACTTCCCTTGATTAAATCAACAGACTAAGACTATTTAGACATAAAAAAACATACTTTTTTTTTTAAAGTCAGCACGCTTTAATGATAGCCTTGAAGGATTTATGAATACTTAATACAATGCTTCACAAAAGAACATGAGCAAATACAATTATAGTGATCGAATGCTCATTATAATACAAAACATAGTACGACAAGGACAGGGACACTAAGCGAGAAGCCACAATAAATGTACGTTTACATACTGTACCTCGAAATAACAAGATTTTAGAGATATTTTTAAAATTAATAAAAAGTTGGAATATGTTAACCAGACTTTTTTAAATGTAAAAATGTTGGAACTGGTAGCTTATAACCACATCATGTGCTTTTCCGGTAGTTTAACTGTCTTTATAATTTTTTATCAGCGCTGTGTTGCTTTAAGGATGTCAGTTATTTTCCAATTACTCATAATTGACATAACCTGGCCTTGAACACATTTGCAGTTTTTTTTGGTTTTGTTCTGTGTGTGTTTTCTTTTGTCGATTGCCTGGAAGAAGTCATTGTTTGCTCAGGGATGCTTAACTCCACTAATACTCAAATTCTATTTCCAGAGTCTCCTGCGTACTCACGACTCCATAGCTCAGAGAGACTTCGAACCTGCTCTGCCACCCTTACCTGACGACGCAATGGAGGAAGATGAAGAGTCAGTCAAAATTGTGAGCCTGGTCAAAACCACAGAGCCCCTGGTCAGTATCTGTATTGCTGTCTATCAAACCATTAACGCTAACAGGGGAGGCTTCTTGTCATATGATTGTATCAGTTCCTACTGTGTGAACATTTACAGCAACTATGGTCCTCTATTTTTAAAGCTGTTGCAAAAATAAAATATGCAAAAAAGTATCTTTCATATGAGATGAGATATGTTTTTTTATTAAACTTTTTTTGGTAATATGGCAGAAAAGTGTTCAATACAAAATCCATCACAGCTAAACATGCCTTGGTGCTTTCATTGTAATATTTTCTTGCCTGAGATATCTGCGAGTTTCTACAAAGTTTGTATGAAGAGATGATAGGTATGAACTGAGATTGGAGGCAAAGGTGTCGCAGTTATCATCTTCACCACCAGATGTCCTAAAGGTGCCGATTTTAAATTAGTACAAAGGCTGTAGGCTTAAATGACTCACGTTTATGAAAATTTCAAACAAATGTATAGTTAGTATAATCATTTAATGTAATAGAGAGGAATAATTAACTGAACAGATTGTGCAAAAAAAGGTCCATGTCTCTTATGAATACAAATATTTCTACAATGCATCCCGGAGCTGCAGTGGCAGCTACTACCTTTAATAATTTCATATAAAATGTCCTAATATGTACTTAGTTAATATTTAGCTTTTTTAATACAATTAATTTCATTTTACAATAAAAAATACGTATTATCAATTATTTATTAATTAAACTGAATTGTAAGCTTGTAGGCTTTTATTGCAGCCGCACTAAAACATATCCAGAGAGTTTATCCATGTATAGTCACTGACTGTTACTCAACCGGATTAAAAGATTTGACAGGTTGATCCGTTACTTACTCTGGGTTTGAAATGTTTTAGAATATTTGAGAATAAAAACTGATTTATACCAAGATGAAGCAAGGCACCCACCTGCAAGAGATCATTTAAAAAAAGGAGCCTAAGGAAGGATTCCCGTTGAAGCGTGTGCTGCGCTCTCTGCTTAAACTTTTAACCTCTTTCTTAAAGCCAACAGTTTTTTTCCACAGCTCTTTTGCTACACATCACCGTGACACACAACACACTGCCGTTCCAGCTGTTACATTTATCTATAGTGAAATAATGCAAACATTGACGTCATGGTGGAGTCATTAAAGCGGCACTTCAAATTTAGAGGGATTGGCTTAATTAATTTTTTCTGTTTGCACATTGATTGGTCTCAAGGCCTTTAATCATAGGTCATTTTCCTGGTGCTGTTCAAATGTTCCTGCTATATGACTTATTCCATGTCGTCTCTTATTTTTCAAACGTTTTCCTGGATCAAGTGGAGGTTAAAAAAACCCTAGTGAAGGTTCAAGAGCCACAGACCTTCACCATTGCTACCTATAAATGTGTGATTTTACTTGAAAATACAAAAAGGTCAGATCTAGTTTTGCCTCGAAGCGTTTAAACACACGGACGTATTTTTCCTTTTCAACAAATTTTGACATGATAAACAATCAGAAATATTTCAAAAGTAAAGTTAGAGATCTGTAAAAGTGTCGTTGCATATGTTGCGTCATTTCCTGTTGCCATGTTTAGGTTATGTTACAAACCAGAAATAAAGGACAAATAAAGGCGAACAAGCTTTTGCGCTTTTCCCCATTCTAGACTGGAAGAGGACTGACCTTTCTCTGACTTTGTCCCCACTGATCGACTCAACATGTTCCCATTTTCCAGTCAACAGGGCTTCACCCGAGCGGGAGCTGATTGCAGCTGGCCAACTGCATCAGATGCTGTTTCCATCCATGCGTTGCACCAAATCAATAACATCTGTTGTAAATAACCCTGTGCTTTTCCAGTTTCGTTGTTTGGAACATGAATGCATCTAAATAGTGCTTTTATGAAACAATACGTGATGGGAAAGACAGAGCTCTAAGTGAGAAGCTTTATGTGGAAGCATGCTATAATAAATTCAGTGTGTTATTTAGTAACTCTGTGATAAAGACCTCTTTGTCTCCCTTTATCTGTTTATTGGTTCTCCTTTTTTAATTTCCATTAATTTCCATTCCAAAGGGAGCAACAATTAAGAAAGACAAATCCACTGGGGCTATTGTCGTCGCCAGGATCATGAGAGGAGGTTCAGCCGATAAAAGCGGTAAGTAGACTGGTAAAATTGTTAGAACTTATTGTTTTATATACGTACACATATGTATATTATAAAAATATGTTCTTGTTGATTTAATTTAAACCAGAGAAACACAAACTATTCCTTCAGTTGGTGACATAACATGCTACAGTATGACAATTATAGCTGCTGAACAGATGTTACAGTCCTATGTTAACTGCTGTGATTTATATTTAAAAAAAAACTAATTAGTGAGTGAATGTTGTATACCACCCAAAATTCACTTTGCATTATGTAATAAATAATCAAATAATATCACTTAATACGTTGGGGTGTCCAAATTTTTCGCTTAAACCACATCAGAAGTAAAAATTTAAATTTTCAATTATTGTGGTTATGTTTTCACTAAAAAAGTAATTGTATCATAAGTACAGGCAATACATATCATTATGCCAATACTAATAAAAAAACACTATTATCATAGCCATTAAAATATTCATATTTTTTCATTACAAGTATCTTGATCGGTTATGGGAAATACAAAATGAACAAAACCACTGTAGAATTAAAAGCTCTTTCTGTATCTTATATAAATTGTAGAAAACAAATAGGAATAAAAAATATAAATAACTTGATGCCCTGCAGGCCTAACCATTATGCTGATTACAATTATTGATCATATTCATGTTATAAAACAATAATATTGGCATGATATGTCTTTGAAGGCCTGATTCATGAAGGGGACGAGCTAAAAGAGGTGAATGGAGTTTCACTGGAGCACAGAAGGCCAAAAGAAATCCTTCCTCTTCTGGTCAGTCATATAACGTTATTGTCTCCTTTCATTCTTCCTTGCTCTTGTTTTGGAGTTACCCTGTTAGCTTTTCATTTAAAGACCAAAGGCTGCTTCAATTTACATTTTTTTTGACTGCCATTACAGTAAAAAAACAGTAAAACATATATGTGGATTAGTGGTGAGTGGTAGTGTTGAACAGAGGGATGGAGGTGAGATCCACTCAGATTTTACTATAAAGTCTAAATGACGTCTAAATAAAATACGGTTGTACACAGGCTTCCAAGGCCTTTTAAGAGGTTGCGAATATCATTTAATTCTGATTCCCTCGTACAATCTCCTGACCTTAGATGTCAGAACTCGCCATGCCAATAGTTAAGGAACTAGATCACTAAAGGAATGTGTCCTGATCTGGTGTTGTGAGATACAAACAGCGGATGATGTGCACATAAATAGGTTATTACTGTGACAAATAAGTTATTACTGTGACTTCACTTCCAATATGTGCATGTGTGTGTGCAGCTTATTGGACTTAGAGTTGGGTTGGTGGGGGAGATCTGGATTGGGAAGTGGGAATTAAAAGTTTTAACTTTTAATAAATAAATCAAAATTATGTTTTGTATATGGTTACTATGTTTGGTCGTAATTTTTTATTTTTCCGTTCATCTTGAAAAAACATACCTATACCACCAAGGGTTTGCTCACTAATCTACATTATTGTATTTACACAGTTCCTCATCCTTTTTACTTGATTGATTTATATCACATTTCATTCCTTACTTTTTGTTTGATCGTATTTATGATTTTTTTGTTGTGTGTCTGTCTGGTTAATTTCGGTCATCTGTTAAATGTTGTTTTAACTTGAAATAATCCAGGAGTCTATAAAGACTCTTGCGGGTGGTGATGCTGTGAGCACAACGGCTCTCTGATAGCAGTCAGTGTTGCAACAGGTCCAAAGAGGCATAAGGCTGGAGATTTGCTGATGTCTGTCAGGCAGGTCAACATGGCGTACCTCAGAAGTTTTCCCTTTCATGGGTTTTAAAGTCTATATTTATTGCACCACAACAATGGGATTGACTGGAAAGTTACCATGGACGGACACCCACTCCATTGAACATTTGAATCTTTTATTTCAGACAGGGGCTCTTTGATTTGGGTTAGAGTCAATTTATATTTCTGACTAGCTTTTAATATCAATATTATTAGTTAGGTGTCTAAAGAAATATTGGCAAGTGGTGTTACTGGTGCCTAAAATTGAGTCTTGATGCTCCAAAATCTTGAACATAAACTAGACTTATGTCCTTTTTGTGTAGGCTTGTTCTGAGGGTGCAGTTAAATTCAAAATCATTCCTGGATCCACTAAAGAGGACTTATCTTCCCATATAACAAAGGTAAAGCATGTAGTAAATCACGTTCTCATGCTTTGTGTCTTGTTTTTATCTTGCTATGTCTCATAGAGTGTTACCTACAGTGTGTCTACATGTGTATAACTTCCCACCTTGGCCACAAATGGAATTTCACAATTATTCCCTACATGGTCAATCAAATCAAATCTTACAAATTCAAATAGTTATATATTAACACAAGACACTGTATTAGATAAATTGGGAATAACCTTTTGCTTTTTCCAGTTTGCTGTCGTTACTAAATCCTGATTCTCGAAATCGGTTGAGATAGCCAGAATCCCTTGGCACAGACGTTTGGACTCCCACTCATTTAAATAAAAATAATTAATTGAAGCTCTACAATCTCTGCGCTCAGAAACAAATATGGATCACGGCCACTCTGTGCTCGCGTTGGACGAGTGAGCTGGAAACTGTTTCACAGCAGGCAGCATTTGCAGAATAATTTTCAATAATTGGAGTCGTTTCTCAAGCGTGACACACTGGGAAGTAAGAAACGCTGTTTGTTGTCAGGATACAGATGTTCAAAACTAGGGATGTAAAAGCAGCCAGCACACAGAAATAATTTAAAAAAATATATATATATATAAGATATCTCCTAAAAAGATATTTTCCAATTATCTGCCGATTTTTTGTTTTAAAGGTTAAAACAAAGGACTTTGTTATTTCTCAGTTGTTTATGCGGGCCTTGTTTGACTACGATCCTATGGAAGATCCAACAATCCCATGTAAGGATGCTGCAGTGGGCTTCGAACGAGGTGATGTTCTCCAGATTGTCAGCAGGGACGACAGCACCTGGTGGCAGGCCCGTCTCCTCGGGGACAGCAGCAGCCGAGCCGGCCTCATCCCCTCAAAGGAACTGCATGAAAGGTGATCTTTTCATAGCGCCAGTGCCTCATATCTGGGGAAAAAATGCAGAAAATCTACTAGATGTTTGTTCCATTTTTTTTTAAACTCTTGCAGAAGAGTCGCATTACAACGACCCAGAGCCCTGTTTAAGCTCCAGCACACCAGGGCGGCAGGTGATCCCTCTCGTTCATAGAATCAACCCACCTGAGAAGCGTAAAACATTTCCCAATGAACGATTTGGAGGATGAGAGCTGAAAGCGTACAGGAGAATTCCCAGGGACGGTCAGCTCGACTAAATTATCTTGTTTTTTCTCCACATGCTCCACAGATGTCAGCGGAGGTACTGTCAGTCTGCCTTTGTTTCTGAAAGCTTGCCTCGGGCATAACCCACGATTAAATGTGTGTGATCAGTTCTTGAGTTTAAGATGACAAGTCTGAATTTCTCAAAGCTGGATTTTTCCAAAATGAAATGTTATCAGCTTTTTGTTTTCTGTAAGTAAAATTGTCTAAAGTATTCATTAACTAAACAGGCTCATTGAAAGTAGTCTGTACAGTCACTTAAATGTTATAAGAAACTTTATCATGAGTGTGATCTCAAAGTCTCTAGATGTTGTTTTTATGAGGAATTGTTTTTTACATTTCCGTTTTCTCTGTTTCAGTTTTTCCAGACCCAGAGGATGTGGACTACGGAGCCATAACAGGAATCCACATCGGTGAGATGCTGGACACTCAAAACCAACTCACTCCTACCTGAGGACATTTTTTCTTTGTTTTTAAATGCACTTGTAAAGCATATTACAGCAAATCAAACGAGTGCATTAGAGCACATGTGTCAAACTAAAGGCCCAAATCGCGGTCTGCCATTATTATTGATAATAATTGTCCCTCAAGAGTTTAGAGGGTCACAAAAGCCTTCAAGAAAGCATCCACCTGCTTAAATATTATTTAAAGAATCAAATCAGTTTTTGTTTTATCGGTGGAATAAGATATACTGGTATTGAAACCACAATAGAGAGTCATCTTCAGCCCTTTGAAATGTGTGACTGTTGTTCAGGAGAAGAATTTAGACCACAGGGCCAATTCAACCAATTATAATTGAAAGCCACTACAGTGAGCAGTCAGTAATTACAGGAGTTTGTCCAAAAATGCATTAATATAGCTTGATACTTACGTGTAACTATATGGGACAGTATCCTCTGGAATGACATGACTGGTCTCTGAGTTAGTCCTCAAGTTATTTGGGATGTGGAAAAAAACGTAGTACTGTGAAACATTATTTACAGTACGTCCAAAAAATCTGCAGCAGGACTCATTTGCAGGTGTTACACAATTTTGTCTCAGATGGAATGACTTTAGATTGCAAAAGCATGTGTGTATGTAACAGTACCATTACTTACTTAAAAGAAATGTTTAAAGTTTGAAATGCCAAGCAAACCCCTTTTTTCCAAACATGTTCATCTAGGAGTTAAATTTAGAATAAGCTGAACTGGCATTTCCACAGAATGATGGTTAAGGGAGAACGAGCGTGCACAGGGGCGCCAAACCAAGGAGGCAGTTTTGTAAGCCGAATGACAGACAGAATACCAGCAAAGTGTGACAGACTGAGTTGTATCGTCACTGAGACATGCTACTTTATTGCTGAACAGCCGAGCTTTGATGCCAGTGTTGATGGCTTCTGAAATAGTGGGCCATTGTAGCCAGCCATTCGGTCATTTCCCGCTCTGTCTTTAGGAAACAAGCTTTGTAATTTGTCCCGTTAAACACCCCATTCTCCGTTGGCTTCCACCCACAAACAATGTTAAAGGATTTAGTCGTTGAAATGGACAGGCCTTGATAAAATGTGATGTGTCAAAACAAAAACCCATAATTTTGTTTTAGGAAATTACATAAAAAAAACTAAAATGTCCTAAACAGCAGAGTTTGTATTTCTACTTCTTTATAAAAATATGGTCTGGTAAAAAAACCACAAAAAAAAAAAAAAAAACTCAAGCCAATATTTATAATGTCAATCAAGATTACAATTTATTGCTTTATTCCTTCAAGGTTCAAGCTCATAAGCTTTGTTTACATCCTCAGCCAAACAACTAATATTGAATATTACTGTTGAACTTCCAAATGCGTTTAAGAACCAGTCATTTGAAAACTATTTACAGGACATTTACAGAACACTTTATTTTTTTATTTTCTTAAACAGCACAGATATCGCTTGACTTCCCGTTTAAACCAAAGGGTCTGATTTCCCACTATTGTGGAGGGGTTAGGTACCAGGTTCTTTGAGTCCATCTCAAACTATTTAAAGAAACACAATTATTACTAACACTAAAGTTAATAACTGTGTAGGAAAGGAGATAACACTCCAAGCTACTTCCTCACTGTAATACAAGCATGCTTTTATTCTGAAGGCAGTAAGGTGGTGTGTTTTTTGAATGGTCTCCCCATGTGTGCAGGTGCTTTGTTTTGTCTTTTGCCTTTTTTCTCGTTGTCCTCTGGTTTTTTCTAAAAATCCACCATGGTTGGGTAAATGACATATGGTCTCTCAAAGCTGCCTTTAGGTGTGAGTGTGTGCATGCTTGATTGTTGGTCATGTTTGTCTTTCTGTTGCTCTATGAGACCAAGAGGTAAACAGTAATGGCAGATTTGTGAAACTGTTTTTAAAGCGTGTATCTTTCTAACTGTTCTTATTGAGCAGTGGAAGCTGTTTTTGGCCCTTGCTCTATCCTCAAATGACCCAGTTCTTCAGCTGCAGTCCCTCTCAGAAGCGGGATATGTCCACATCCTTACCTTCAGAGCCAGCCTCGTTCACGTCACGTTCTTGTGTTGCAGTTATCAGGACTTTCTGTTATCTATATTTAATGTTTGTTTAATGGAAATGTAGTTTTTGCTCAGTACATAAACATAATAATCTGTGACTTCTTGTAGACACCTAGGTGTACACGCTTAAAAACTGAAGCTGGTGTAATAAAAAAATAACAAAACAAGGAAAATCATGTTATTCCTCTCTCTTACAGTACCTATTTCAATAAAGTGTAAGTCAATAATTATCTAAATTAAGTGACAACATAATTTTTTAACTTGTATAGTATTGTAACCATTAGCTTCGTGCTATATTGAGTATGCAGTGCATCTCACAGCCAATTCCTCGTCATAATTCTCAGTGAAAATAATAGTAATGGCCAATAACAATGAACTCCGTTGCATTAAATCAACACAGGAAATGTATATTTTAATGTACTCATGGTTTCAATAGGGTATAATTACCATATGTATATAGCAGCATAAAGCTAATAGGACGGAATATATCCTTTAGACAAATTACACCACGGCTAATAAATAACACAAGTTTTAGAGACATGGGTATTTAAAGACTATTGTCGGTTTTCTTCCTCCAGCTGGTCTGAGAAGGAGTTTCAGACTTGGAAGAAAAAGAAGCAGAGCCTGGAAAACCGTTCAGTTACGAAGGTGGAGCTCCGAGATGCGTGGTTCAATCTGTCCCCCTACCTACATAGAGGTGGTGCCCTACAATATGGAGCCAAAGGACAGGCACCGTCTTATTGTCTTGCTCGGTATGTAAAGAAGACAAAAACGCATGAAGGCCAAGCTTGACGCTGATGTTCAGTGAGAGTTTAGTTACTTATGCAGACAAAAAATATGATGCTGTGGTAATCTGAATTCTGCGTTATATCAATCTCCTCCTTTATGGCAAAGCAAGCACACAAAACACCTTCATCTTATTTTCTTTAAATACAAAATCCTGAACCTGCAGTTGATCAAAAGAAAACATAATGCCTTGATGAAGATTTATGTCTCCACATTGGATCGGAAAAATAATCCTTTCCCATCAGAACCCCGTAAACAGTGTCAGAAATCGTCGAGTCAAAATAGATTGTGCTCACTTAAGTAATGCAGTAATGCACTCACTCCTCTGCCAATCCTGCAGGTCTGCTCTGTGTATTTTTGAGCTCCATCTCACCAATGGGAATTCAGCATTGGGCCCTGCCAAAGGTCTTTTTAATGTTATAATAGGATACAACTGAAGGTCAAGAAAGAACTGAGGGGAATGAAAGAAGGAGGAAATGTGGGGAGGTGGACCAAGAAAAAAAGTTTAAGGTGAAAGACAGGAAGGCAAGAAATACAAAAACCTTAAGAGGTGTTAAAGCAAAGGCGGACAGAGGAGAGATAAAAGCTGAACGGGAGGAAAGAGACAAATGTTTGTGTATAAGACCTCTACGTTAGTCTGGAGATAATCAAAGTGACTCCTGGACTCCTTTCCTCAACTCCAGGTTCTGTTTTTACTGTCAATTGTCCCTTTTGACTTTACAAATAATTAGGTCATGATTAGTACTATAGAGCTGGTAATGAAAGGTATAGACAGGAGCAACCTGAGCGTGGATGATGTCTAACAAAATTGGAAGTATATCATTATTGTTTGTAATGCTTACACATTTTTGTTTTAAACTAAGAACCCCTTCACTCTGAGGTTAGCTGGTGCAAGTAATGCCACACATATCATGTAACTCTTACCAAGAACTAAAGACGGGAAAGAAAGCATCATATGAGATTGATCCTTCTCTTTTGCAGATCTCCACAGCAGCTGCGGAGCACGTTAGCAGTGAAAGAGTAGCAAGTCCACAAAGTGGATATTTGGTTGTGTATCAAAATCATGCAATCGTTTTGATGGAAAAGGCAAAAGAGACGGATGCAATCTGGCTCTGCATCAATCTCAGCTGCTACAGTACTGAACATGCAGTGTGTGTGTGTGTGTGCGTGAGTCTCACATTATAGTGACACTGGTATTGCATGGTTTTGCAGATGGTACATTTAGGCATGAGGCTATTGATTTTCCAGCGAGAGTAGGAGCATTAAGACTGACCAGACAGAAGGCCCTTCACGCATCATTGTTAAAATGAAATCAGAGCTCCGTCTGTCTGACTTTCATTTGCTCTCTAATTCCCTTATGATTAAGACAGATGTGTAATTTACTGTTGGGTTCATCTCAAGGACTTGCATTGAGAATTAAAACATTCAGAATAATGTGTTTTTATTCATGTCTCAAGGGCCCAACAGGGTTGGCGTGAACGAGCTGAAGAGGAGGTTGGTGATATCCGACCCGGACCGCTACTGCGTCAGTGTGCCGTGTAAGTTGCACATCTTGAGAATTCATTACTTTTAACTTTTGCCTCCGGCACAGCTCACTTGAACGGACACGAACAACCACGAACAAGAGTCCCATTATTTCATTTTTCAGACACAACGCGCGACAAGAGGAAGCAGGAGCGTGAAGGCGTGGATTATCATTTTGTTTCATTTCAGACGTTCGAAGAGCTCATCATCAACCACAGGTGTGGGTCAAATCTCCCGGCTTCAGCTCATTTCACTGTGTTCATTCCACTCTTATTCGACCGTTCAAAGCATTCTTACCCTGTTACTCCTTGCCTTGCTGATAGGTTTGTAGAATATGGTCAATACAAAGGTAACTACTACGGGTCAAATCTGGACTCAATACAGAGAGGGATGGCTAAAGGCCAACTGTGTCTGCTGGATGTGCACCCATGTGTAAGTATAAACTGATCAAAGAGATGAATAATTGTTCATTATTAAGTGGTTTTCATATGTAATCACGTTATTTTGCAAAACTCTCACACTGTCAGATTTGTTGAAACATCAAAAAGCATCATTAAAAAAATAATGTCCAGTCTGCATTTTGATTATATTTTGAACGATTTACTGGACTTTGTGTAAGCCATTCTGTATGGTTAAAAACTAGTACACCGAACACACCGTTCCCCCAGTGAAACATGGTGTCGGCACATTACGCTGTGAGGATGTGTTTCCACAGCACGAACAGGGTAGTGGGTTGGAGCTGCTGGTTTCCCTACACATAAAGCCGAGAACGGTTTCAATCAGCAGACTTTGAACATAGTACCTATGTAAATACCATGTTTTCCATGGACCAACTTTTAAACCAGCCAATATCCCACAGCCAATGCAGATTTGAGCTTAGCTTTGAGATTAAGCCATATATTTATATCACAGCATACATTCGAGAATGCCCTGATCAAAACCCACACCAAGTTCAATTTAATCTTTTATCTTTGACAAGATAGAAGTTGATGCTATTGTGTTTTTCTTTGTGATGAAAAACATGCCCATTGTGTCTTTTCTCGATGTGAAAAGTTAATAGGTTAAAAGGGGTAACTGCAGTAAACTTTGATTCTACTAGGTATTATATCTGAGGATCTTATTAAAATAAGAGAAAACACAAGGATTATTACGCTGTGCTTTAATAACCAGTCCGTTTTAGTTATAAAATCAAGTTACAGGCATTTTTACTGCTTTACTACAACATAAATGTTCTAGTAAAGAATGTTGATACCAATTTGTGATGGTTTTAGCTTTACAAGGAATACAAAATAGTTGCTTGAATCTGCAGTACACAATGAAAGCGGAATAAAATTGACCAAAAAAGAGATTAAACCAGATTGTGTAAAAAATTTTAAATAAAAAATAAAAAATAAAGCTTTGAAATCTTGAACTGTACTTTGTACTTTCTGAGCTTGTGCAGTTGGTGTTTTTTTTAACTACAGAACATAAAGCACATCTACACTTCTGAATTCAAACCATACGTGGTGTTTGTGAAACCCCCAAGGATTGAGGAGCTTCGACTCACCAGGCGGAGGGCTCAATTTGTTTGTGATGAAGACAGTAAGCAAGTCAGGATGTTTTCAGTAAGTAAATATGCACACTTTCAGTCTAAGGCTAGATTTGATTGGTCAGACAACACCCCCATGTCTAAGTCTCAATAAAAATGTCACAAAGATGGTTCTCTGCTTATATGGCAGACCGAGGGGCATCCAAACTTGTAAATTCAGCTGTACTCATCACAGATGGGTACTAAGAGGATAGGGGTTGCTTATTTTAGCAGCCGCAAGTAGGTTTAAAACAGATACCTGTGTAACATAAGCAGGCATGGCAGTCCAGCAGTGTTAGCAAATCTTTGTATGTGTTTTGTCGCTTTGACAGCAACCTTGTTTTCTACCGGTGGCTCTGTTTATTACAACAGTTGTGGGGGTTTTATAAGCAGGTGTTCTTCCCCAAGCCAGTAAAAGTCTTTTTAACCTACTCTGTCAACAAAACAGGGCAGCCTGAGAGCAGCTTACACTCTTTTTTTTCCACAAATCAGGGGATCAGACAGAGATTGAACTTGTTTTAAAGCTTATAGCACTCAAAAACATCTTAAACTTACTTTACTGTAAAAAGTCCTACGCTGATAGAAACGTAATTGCATCTTGGGGGACATATTTTATGTTATTATTAATTCTATTAAAAGACCAACACTTTATGAAGGCTATAATTACATTATTTCAATGCTTGAATGTTGTGGTGAGTGTTTACAGCAGCGGTGTACAGCTGTAAGCATCTAGGAACTAAAATATCAACTTTTCATCTTGGCAAAATAGCTCAGGTTCAGTCATTTCCATCCATCCATTGCTTCTGTTGGAGATAGGCACCATCTCAGTGAAACAGTCAGTGAATGTTTTATATATTATCACTGATTCGGGCATTCCAACAAATAATTATTCTTTACGTTAAGCCAGCCTGGACTCTGTGGATGTGACCGTTTGTTTAGGGTAGTTGACTTTTCTGGCCACATGTCGACTCTTTTAAACTGTTCTTTGCATTAACTCAAGCTTTATTGCACACCTCTCTGGAAAAGAAATGTATATAAAAATTATGAAGAAAATATATAGGGTGATGCCCAGTGTTATATTGTAGACAGATTTCCTATTGGATATAACATGAAGTAAACACTCAACTTTTGCTTTCAAGATCTAGATGTCCCTAAATCTGGTAGGTTTTCCAAACTCCTGTAATCAAATGTTGAACTGCTTCATGGTAAAACCCAACAAGTCTTTATAAAGCTTAGTGCTTTCTGCACGCCTTGAGACATGCATGGCAGTGTGGGGTTAAAAACCGTACCCACATCTTGCTTTAAACATGTCATTTGCAAATTTAGGAGACAGGGTTCAGGGTTTCTGTGTGGATGAGTTTTCTCAGTCCTTGGCTATTTGTCCAGACAAAAAGGTTTGCAATTTATAGCCGTTCAATGGATAATACATAATAATAATAAAAATGTATACTTTATTGATCCCGTAGGAAATTGTTTTTGGTGTAAACCACACAGAGGCAGCATTTTCGCAGGCGCCAGGTAGGCAGTAGCGCAGGGGGTCTTGCCTAGGGACCCACACTGGATGCTGTGGTGTATTTTTGCCCCGGGCTGGATTTGAACCCATGAGCTATGGATTGGAAGTCTGGTGAACATTCCAATTGAGCTATCCAGCAGAGATGCTGTATAGGCAAAAGCAGGTGGTGGTTCAGTGTATTGTAAGTTATCTTGGTCTTGTTATTACACTCAAACAAGAGCAGTTGTAATTCAGGGTGAACTTAAATGTATTATTAAAAAAGAAAAGTAGTATTTTTCCTAATTGCCATGAGGCTTCACATTAACTGTTGGACCGTTTTCCTCCGTGTGGCACCTATTAGAGCCATGAAGTTGAACACCCATGATGCTGCATGCCTTTGGTGCTTTGCCCAACACCAAGAACTAAAACCTTCAAAGAGTTCAGGCTAATCCAAAAGGTCTGAATTTAACTGGAACCAGATCTGGCCAAAAAAGGTGTCCCATTTTTTACTCTGAGCTTTAACTACTGCGGTATTTCCTGTTCAGTGTTGCTCCTTGGTCATGGTTCTGTGTCCTGTTGTGTTTGAGTATTGTAGGTTGTTTTGAAACGACCTCTTCAAGGGAGTTAAAAAAGTCTTCACATTGCCTGCCAGGAAGATTACAAGGGAAAAGCTTAAGAAAATGGACAGGGATCCATATGCAGCCATGCTTCGAAGGAACTGCACTCACAAAAAAGACAGTACAAAATCTTAGAAGTAATCGCTTCTTACCATGAAACTCAAAATGCACACATTTTTCTGAAGCATATGAATCCATAGTTAAAACATTTGGTATTAAACATAAAAGGTAGTTGCCAATTTACCCGAACATTGTATGGAGAGGTTGCGAAATAAAAGCCTTATCCCTCTAAAAATAACTTTAGATTAGGCTAAACAAAAACAATATATATATTGCCACAAACATGTCACAATACTTGCCAAGCACAGCGGTACAATAGTGATGGGTGATGGGACGTGTTCTGGAGAAGACAGACTTTAGTACCTTGCTCATAGGAAGTAGACTGTAAAGTCAATGATACTCAGTATGGCAGCCAAAGCTTGGTCCAAACTGTTGACATTAGGGAGATTTGGTTAAAATTTACCTGAAACGAAAGACTAAAAAGACACAAACAACTGTAATATTTACTAAACGTATAAAATTTATCGCTACAAAGTTGGGTTCTACTTAGGGTTTTAAAAATTCACAAATTTGAAGTTAAATTTTAAGGTAAGAAATAGTGTAACCGGATAGGTATACCCTGCAATAAAGTTTGTCCTGTTTTCCTTTTTCTATTCTTCTAACTTGTCAGCAATACTTATCTAAAACAACATTTCTATTGCCTTGTTTTAACTGAGCGGTACGGCACTGGTCGATGTGATGTGGTTTGCTATTTTGTTTGTTTTCAAACTGCCCTACACTTGTAGGTCCATAAGACAATGGTGCAGTAATTTAAGAGTACGCATAAGAAGGCCCACGATGCAGCACCGGGCCATGCCTCACCACTCGGTGGAAATAGGCCTTTTTTTAGTTGCACACTTTTTTCTTTTTCACAGGAGGAGGATTTTGAGGACATGATTGACCAGGCAGAAATGTTGGACAGCCAGTACGGTCAACTGTTTGACAAAGTGATTGTCAATGGAGACATTGCTGTGGCATTCAGAGAGCTCAAAGCAGACCTGGAGAAGATGGACGAGTCGCCTGTCCAGTGGGTTCCTGCAGCATGGATGCGCATGACACCAACGAAGGCGTGGAGAAGCTGCAGCAGTTTGACTGGCTGGATTTGAATGAGGATCACTTCAAAATTAAATCACATATTCCTTGAAGTCTCTTTGAAAATTATGCTTAAGGTCTTAGTATTAGATTACAGTTTAATAAACGTGGATATTAATTTCTGTCTTTTTCTAATAGTTCTCTAAATGCTTTGTTGGTAATCTAGTTTAATCAAATCCATCTCAAGCTCTTTAAAATGCTTTCTCTGGTTCTCTCCAACTCAGTTTCCCTTTTAGCATTTAGCTGACATAACTTTTGTTTGCAAAACAAACAATAAAAACACACGATCCTGTGAAGGCTTTGTGGCTGAGTGTTGTCCTTCCCTGCCAAGCTGCAAACATCAGCATGGAA
Source organism: Orestias chungarensis (assembly GCA_032876305.1). Classification (NCBI taxonomy): domain Eukaryota; kingdom Metazoa; phylum Chordata; class Actinopteri; order Cyprinodontiformes; family Cyprinodontidae; genus Orestias; species Orestias chungarensis. The sequence goes on from JAVLVB010000022.1 coordinate 1,329,027, forward strand.
TCATTCTGACAGCTGCTGCACTTCATTTTGACTCCAATGTGCACCAGTGAAACATTAGTAGCAGTCTGTAAGGGTTTTTTGCTAGCTATGCGCGTTAGAAAACACACATAAACATGAAAACAGTCACAGATCAGACACCAGGTATTCATGCGTGAACTTTTTCTTATTTTCTCATGTTGCAAGTATTTTGGGCATATGTATCCGCTTTACACATCTACAAACTCACATTTTTGTGTCTTTGTGAAAGATCTCAAGCCTAATCAGGCACCGATTCTGTGTTAAAAAATATGAGTGGACTTTGACTGGGCCATTCTAAACCATTAAAAGGCTTCAATTGATTGTAATCATTGATAATATGCCACAGTTAGCAAAACAGCTAATTTTCATCGGTTGGCCCTTAGGAGAAAACACATAACAACTTGGGATGCATTGCTTTATATTTACATCCTACAAAAATGATTGGAATAAAAGCTTATTTGCCAACATTGCTTCCTTGTTTGAGTTTAAACAATCCACAAACATGCGCTATACCTCACTATCCTGTCACATGACTAAACAAAAAACCCAGAAATGCAAATGCAAACAAGATTAAATAAATCTTATGGGACTGTTATCGATATGCTGAAAAATAATCAGCTGACAATGATGTTGAGGTCAATATATGATGCAGCCTTTATAACAACTTAAGTCTATATAGGAATACATACATGCAACTAAATAATGCAAAATGCATGAAATATTTTTTTGAGCGTAATTTGCTTCAGTTTTTTTACTCTTTATTTTATATGTGATATACTTGGGTTGTTTCCTTCATGTGTTATTAATTTGTACTTTAATAGTAGCCTTATAAGTGATATTTGAATTAAGAAATAACTAAATCCTTGGCAGGGTTAAAAGTTTTACCATACTCCTTATTTCCACTTGTCCGAGTTGTTCTTAGCTTTGGATATAGTTTTATAACAAAACTATGATTTTAACTTCTGTCCGCTGACTCTTCTTGACTCTTCTGACTAGGTGACCAGCAAAGGCAATTGGATGCAAATTATTTGATTTAGGGGGATATGATTAAAAGGGGCTGAATACAACTGCACATTGTATTCTGAGATTTGCATTTGTAGAAAGGTTTGAAAAGCTATTTTTGTTTCTCTTCATATTGTCTCCTACTATTTGTGGGTCCACCAATTACAAATCCTAGTAAGATACATTAAAGGCAATACTAAAGAAGTTTCAGTTGATTTTGGTGGGCCGTGTGAACAAAAGCGGTTGTGCTGTCCCTGAAGGAAGACTGTATTTCCCATGAGCACCAGCGCATAGCGTGGTAAAATCCCAAATTTCCCGGTCGCCTGCAGTTGGACTGAAGTACATTTCTGTTTCCAGTGTCTGTGTGAAGGATGAATAGCGATGAGGTGATGAATCTAATTGTGGTGAAACAATGTCAGATGATGATGTTGGAGATAAGAAACGGGGGAAGTGACATATGCCGTAAAGCAGTCAGCACATTTGCAGCATTTGTAGTTGTTTTGTGTGGCACCCTACTCAAAGTTCCTTAGTGCCGGTTAAAGGGATACAGACTCCCTCAGGCCATGAAAGAGGTGTCATTCAATGAGCTGTAAGTCGATGTATAATCACAAAAGTTATGAAAAGTTATGAAAACATTTTATGAACATTGATTTAAGGTGGCATGGTAAGGCCAAACATCGATGCGACACCACATCACCACAGGGTGCCATGTACACTACTTTGCTGGGCCCAATCATCCATTACGATGGCTTCTCCTATCACTGCTATGCATATGATACACTGCTCTATCTGTCCTTTCCTCCAGACGACCTCTCGGTACCGACGCAAATCTCAGCCGGACATATCTGCGTGGATGAAAGATCACCACCAAGGATAGTATCCACCACAACATCAGCATCAGGTTAGACTCCCTATCTGTGGCACCCACTAAGGTTGTAAGAAACCTGGGCGTCATAATCGATGATCAGCTGATCTTGCGGATCTGGTTGCCTGTGTCGCTCGATCGTGTCGCTTCTCTCTATTCAACATCAGGAAGATTAGGCCATATCTTACTCAACATGCGACACAGCTCCTAGTTAAGACCATGGTAATTTCCCGCCTTGACTACTGCAACGGCCTCCTAACAGGTCTTTCAGGCTGTGCTGTGAGACCACTACAGATGATCCAGAATGCTGCAGCTCGCTTTTCAACCAGCCAAAGCGAGCGCATGTCACACCCCTTTACACTGAACCCCATTGGCTTCCCTTAGCTGCACGCGTCAAATTCAAATAACTAATGCTGGCATACAGAGTGTTTAATAGATCAGCGCCCATCTACCTCAACTCCCTCTTCAAGCCTTATGTCACTGCCCACCTGCTCCGTTCCTCCAAGGAGCGCCAACTAACGCGAACAAAGCCCAGTGCAGGTCAATCTAAACTCTTCTCATTGGCGGTTCCTCGCTGTTGGAACGACCTTACATGAACTATCAGAGCATCAGATTCTCTTTCCACCTTCAAGAAATCCATGAAGACCCAGCTCTTCCGAGAGTATCTCTTGCCCTGAAAGATCTAAAAGCACTTATTAGCCCCCCTGATATTAGTTGGCACTCAATGTGTGGTACTTGGGCCTTCTGTGTTTACCTAAATGCTGTAAATCAGTGTCATCATTAATGTTAAATCCTCTCCTTGCATATTGCAGGTAACTGAGTAAATTGCGTCGTAGTTCAATGCTAAACCCTCTTTTTGTAAGTTGCTTTGGATGAAAGCGTCTGCTAAATGCATAAATGTAAATGTAAAAATTATTGTTACTTATTGTTGCTTTAAAATTTAAGGTTCCAGTGTTATGAAACGTGAATACTTTTGGCAGAAATTTACAAAACCTGTGCAGATGTTAGGGCCTGTGTTAGGTGTTAAAACTACCTGAACATCTCAGCTGCAAAGGCTATAAGGATTTTTTCTCATTTCAGATGGTGGATAATTATGCTTGGGGTTTCCATCTTCTTTGTTGGTTCTTTAATCATTTAGGTGTGACAGAGCATTAATCTGTCTCATGTAGTAGGCGAAAGTTGGGGAAAAGGGGGCGCAGTTTTGTATGCAGGGGAATGGTGATGGCTCTCAAGAGAGTTGACCATCATAGTTTTACAGAATTACGATCTGTCATAAAGGCTGACTTTGAATGACGAGCAGTACTGGAGGATTGAAGGGACTGTTATTCCAGATAAACGGGGAAATCAGAAAGATGGTAGCAAAGTGCCAGCTCTGAAGCGCAGCCTAAACCGAATCCGTGGCACTATAATTTCATCACCCCACTGATAATATACAGGCACCCTCTGAGGTCATAACAATGCCATTAAAAACACAGGAGCAGTCCAACCAAAACCCACCGTTCTATGTCTGCTGAACCTCCCACATCAAACATTAGAAAAATGCGGGTGGTCAGCAGACCATGGATTATTTCCGTCATGATCTTCTGTTTGAAGTGTGTAAAAGTACATCAAGTGAATGTTGAACATTATCGGCACTTTACGGGTGTTTTAAACAACCAAACATGTGATTCTCGAAATGTGCTACGAGGTCTACTTGTAGGGCTGATAACCTCAGCTATCAGACCATCTATAACTCGTACTAATAATAAGGAATTTCCCTCCATTATGAATTTTAAATACTTCAGCGACATGTTCAGTAAAGAAGGTCATACATTGTGTGTATCACTGCTTTCAGTTTTGTTCTCTTTGCAAAAGTGCTGCATTCAAAAATAACTTTTTTTATTTTATTAATCTAATTTTAAACTCCCTTAAGCAAATGTGTGAACTAATTTTTTTGCCTGAGATTTTAAGATGAATGAATCTAGTCAGTCAAGAGATATATGCTCTATTACTCTGTATCAAAACTATCTGCTCTTGTGCTTTTATTTGAAGTTTTGACATTTTACCACAGTCAGATCTTCCCATTGATTTCCATTTGCTGTCATGTTAATAACCTGGTCTTTTATATTGTGGCTTTGGTTTTTGTTTTCTTGTCGGCTTTCAATTTATTATCAAATTGTATCAAATCCAGTTTCTTTGAACCCTGCAGTGTTTTAATGATGATAGAAACCGGGTTGCAGTTAGATGTTAATGGTTAATTCTAATGGTTACTTATATATTAATTAATCCTGTTCACCTGAGATGAAAGGCCCAATCAAGCTAGCACATCGCAGGCAAGCCATTTGATTCTGCATAACGATGCACTTTACAAGGAAAAAACTAAACTTTCATCATTTCCGACACTGAGGCATGCAGTTTCATCAGAAAAGCCAGGCTGCCATGAGTGTTATGGGCATTCTGAAATATTCTGCTGCATCAGCACCATCCCTTTGACATGCCATCTGTATCACACATAGTATATTTCATGTTGACTGAGTTGACATAACACAGTACTAAACAGATAAACCAGTACCTAATGTTTAACAATTACCATTAAGTGGGTGCTGATCAGCTTAGTGGGCTTTAGGGTCATAGTAACTTGCTGGTGGGTAATTGAGGGACATATATAGAAGTTCCAAGCAATTAAAGACAAATCAACCCTTTGTTCTTGTACATACAACAAAAACCTATTCAAATCACTTATACTCATTAAAGGCATCAGCTTTGATTGAGTTGATTTGAGGTGGTGACCATATAAAAGCACATCAATGAAATCTACATGTTTTATTTCAAGCTTATGACAACTCACTTTGAATCCAGTGATTGGGCAACACTGTATTGCAGCAATGTTTAAGGAAGCATTTCCCCGGCGTGTACCTGATGTATGTTTGCCCTGGAGTTTGGAAAATACTGCTAGGAAAACACTGAAGATAGAATTGAGTGGCAAATGATCCAAACAAAGCAGAATATGTGTCCTTAACCTGCATTTTTACAGTCCTCCTGGCTGGACAAGGGCCGCGTGTTACTGGTAGTACCAACAGTCCTTCCATTGAGCAGAACGCAGAGGGACAGCGCTAAATGGTGTGTGACAGCACGCAAGCGCTCTCCAGCCGCTGCTAAGGAATATGGGCAATGAATTTACAGCACCTACTGGAGATGCTTCTGGTCCATGTGGTTTTCAGCTTTAAAGGTCTAAAACACAACCTGCCCATTCGTAGTGTTGAATTATGAACTTGGAAAAGACATTTGGCTTTAAGTATGTTGAACGAGTGCTGCTTGAATTTCAGCCGTAATTTAAAGGAAAACTCACTTAGAAAACAATTAAAGTGCCTTGCAAGAAGTATTAAGACCCCTTTAAATGTTTTTTTCCTTTTTACATGTTGTTACATTACAAAAAAAAGCTAAACATTTTTTATGGTATAGATCAAATCAAAATTTTCCATTTTGTTTTAAAGCTGAGGCATTTTAAAGTGGAGGGGAAATCATACATTGTTTTAATTGCTTTCATATCTAAAAATTGGAAAAGTGTAGTGTGCACTTGCATTATTTTCCATTTTCTCTGATACCCCCAAATAAAATGTAAAGTTACTAAGATTTGCCTTCTAGCAGGACAAAGATCATTTGCACTGCTGTCATGTTTTGTTCAATCTGAGGAAGCATAATCTGATTTTCAAATAGGAAAAAGTAAAAACGTATTTCTCTAGATTCATTTTGCAAGGGACTATAAGCTGTAAATGTCCATGGAAAACCCCTAAAGTTGACCGCAATAATTTGAAATGCTCGGAAAAGATGTTAAAAATATTTTTATTATCACTAAATTGTTTATCACTAAACTGGCCCTTTCTCGACAGCTCTTTTTTTTTCTTCTAAAATTCATTCTGACAAAACAGCAGGATTTCCTGCCTGACATGCGCTGCCATTTTGCTGCTCTGCTGGTTTTTAGCAACCATGTTATCATGCTCGTAAATTTCCAGAATCCCCAGATAGAACATGGATTATTATTTTCTGACAGCATTCTTAGTGATACCACAACATCCACAAGAATCACGCTGCTCATGCTGAAAATATGAGACCATCTTTAAGCAGCTTCGCCCAGACTGACAGAATGACTTTCTAGTAAGTTTAATGACTAGGTTTGCTGATGCACTGTGGAGTGGAAATCCTTTTCATATCCAGATGTACTGCTGCAGGACCTTGTAAGGCGGGACTTTACAAGAGAAAGCCTACAGGGTCTTGCAGGGAGGCGATTGGATGGTGGAAAGTCCAATAGGGAGCCGAGCTAAATGTTATTTGAACTCTCCTCAGACAGAACATTTAAACCAGCAACATCTTCTGCTCTTTTCTAACATTATTCCATAAGGTCCAGCATTTATTTGCTCCTGAGACTCAAAAAAACAGAGGACACAACTTACATTTCATCGCATTACATTTCTTGCACAGTCAGATTGGAAAGCAATGGGAACCTACAGTTTCTGGGTGTCTGTGCGAGTCTGTTGATGCACCTGTTGACTGAGGAGAAACTCTGCACGCTAGAGAATGGACAAATCTGCTGCGACGAAAACCAATGCTCAGCATTGTTTGGACAACTGTAGAAGAGTTGAAGACAGCAGCAGCCCGAACTGTGAAGGTTCACCTCAGACGAGCTTAACAGACGGACGGAGCCCAGCCATGCACCCGGCCGAGAAAATCTCTGTCTTAAAGTACAGGGGATGCGGGTAAGAATCTTTTTCATCGGCTTTGTACTTGTTGATATTTGTGACCTCAAACAGGTAATATTGTCTGATATGTGGGTTTTACAACCTAAAACAAGAAAAATGTCTTGCCTAAATATAAGACTTGTAGTTCGCCCAGGTCTCGTGTTGGCGGCGCGAAAGCTGGCCACAAGAGGCAGGTTCTGCAGGACATGGCTCGGCCACTGAAACATTGGCTGTACAAGCACCGGGACAACCCCTACCCAACCAAAACTGAGAAGGTTCTGCTTGCTCTGGGTTCACATATGACACTAGTGCAGGTGAGGTCTCCTCAGCAAAGAAACTGCAATGATGTTTGTTTGTTATTTTTTTTTTTTTTTTTT
>JAVLVB010000022.1:1344929-1369887 GCA_032876305.1 Orestias chungarensis
GGGGGGTCAATAACTGGGCTCCTTGAGAACATTAACATGTGGGCATGTAGTAAAACCCTTCATCGCGCTCTCAGGCTTCCGCCATCCTTGATTCCAATTAAACATTTGAGGATTTCTTTGATTTTAGCCTTGTAGTCTGATAATGTAACAGCAACAATGCCAGTAATGTAATGCTGTGCTGTCCACATAAGTAACTGTTGCTAAGACTGTGAATTGAAGCGAGACATGCACGCCTGTGATGTCATGTTTCTTTTTTTATTTATTTTTAAAACAGTTTACCACCATCGACTAAAAGATGATTAATGCAGAGGTTTTCACTTGCTAACAAGATGAAGTCAAAGTAGTGGCGACTGGTTGAACGGTAGCTGTGCAAAACCGCAGAGTTCCTTTAGCTGACAGAATAATGAACTTTGTTTTCTTCCTCTGCCCTTGCTTTAGCGCCGCATCTCTGGTCCGTAGTGATTCCTGTCAGATCGCTGCTTTTCTCGTTTCTCTCAGCTTCAGGGAACGGAACAGTATCCTCCGCACGCCCTTCCCCTGCCCGGGTCCTGGTGCCCCAGCTGGACTTTCTGACTCTGGTTGTCGCTCTCCCAGAGCCCAGGAGTCTGGAGGATCTTCTCCACGAGCTCCTCGAAGGCACACTGGACCCCGTCTTTGGTCTTAGCACTGGCCTCTGAACACGGAAAGAATTATTGCGATCAGGGGGAGAAGAGTGTAAAAAAGTAATCAAGACACAAATGTCACCACAGGTGTTAAATCTGAACATGGTAACAGAATTTCTAATTATTTTTGGGGTTGAACAACAGATGAGAATTTTCTTGTGATTCCTTCATTTTCTATCTAACAAACTAATTGCTGTGGATTTATCAGAATTACTTTAAATATTGCAGCTCTAAGGTCCCTATGAATGAAAAAGCGAATTGGTCAAGATCAATGGAATTTAAAGAGCACAAAGAATTAAGGATTTTATCTGCATTTGCAGATGTTCTTCTGATAGCCGTGTATCCTTATAGATATTTTTGAGAAATCTTTGTCTTTTAATTTTTAATCTGAACATGTAATCGTTTAGACATTTCATTTTTCAATCATCCAAAAAGTAAACCGAACAATCTAAATGAGCCACAGTCTTTAATCTGTATTCAATCGAGTTTGGGGTACTACACAGAACATAAAAATAGACCGGATAGATTAGATCAGGAACGGATGCTGACATTACTTTTCCTACTAACCCACATTTCTTGACTCTGTGTCGGCAAAAGCCCAAACTGTAGCAGCAGCCCGGCTAATCTGAGCTGTCTGCATGATTTCCTCTGTGACATTTAATGACAGCTGTAACTTTTAAGTACGACGTAAAGGGTTTTATTGGCGCCAGCTGGATTTTTACGGCCTGTCTTGGCGTAAATGAACATGACCGGCAACGTATGATCCCGCGCGCCGGCGCTTACCAATAAACAGCATCGAGTGTTTCCTGGCGAATTTCAGCCCTTCGTTTCGGTCCACTTCACGGTCCTCCTGAAACCACATCAGGTGTTCAATTATCGTTAAAACCTCTTCATGTTGCAGAGGAGTCCCTCCCATGTTCTGCACATGTAGACTGCAGGCCGCGGCCCACCTTATCGATCTTGTTGCCAACCAGCATCTTGACGATGTCATTGCGTGTCGTGTAAGTTTCCAGTTCGTTAAGCCAGTTTTCAAGCTTTGTGAACGAGTCTCGCCTCGTGACGTCGTAAACTGACAAAAAAAAAAAAAGGATTTCATTAGTAAAGCCCAATATAGTTACATTAACACTGGATGATGTTACCCTTTTTTTCATATCAGTAACTGAACCATATGTAAAACTGGGCTGACTTTACTAACAAATACTTATTCCCATATTGTTGAGATTATGCACATGTTTCAAGAGAGGTTGGTGATTTGTCTTTTTTGTGTCATATATACATATATGTATACATATATATAAAACGATCATTAACATTGTTTTAGATTTGTTTTTCCTGTCATGAGCTTATAAAATGATTTATTTTCTTTACGATCTTTTACAAATACCAAGATACCACAGAATAAGAGTCCTCCATCCTCGCGCTGTAAAAGATTATTTTTTGTCTCTATATGAATTTTAATTAGATGTACTTAAGGCAAACATTTCTCTTTGGATTTTAAAGGTTCAAACCGCATGAAATACTTCTGGAAAGCGAGGCATTTAGAGCTAAAGCAAAAAATCATTTTATTGAAACCACCAAATAAAATATTACAACTGCATCTGCACCAAAAAGCACGGCAATGCTGACAAAAAGGAAGAGGAGAGTGTCATGACTTGAAAAGCGTCGGCTATTTACCGAGAATGACTCCCTGTGCACCGCGGTAGTAGCTGGGCGTCAGCGTGCGAAACCTTTCCTGTCCAGCTGTGTCCTTAGAAAAAAAAAAACAACAACACACATCAGAGGTCAGCTCAAAAGCAACTTTCTTAACCAGCAAGTTCATCACACACCTTAACCCCAATGACAGCATCCCAATTTACTGCTAACTAGCACACTTTCACAAACCTTGCATGAATAAATATGCTCCTTTCTTACTTACTGAGAGATTTCGCTTTTTAGTACAAACATTTAACCTTCTCAACAAGGAGTAGTTTTTCCTAAAAGGAGCTTCTACTTCCACTGTGAGCTTGGCTCAGAAACAGCATTTACTCCAGAGCAATATCGCCACCGTGAGGAGAAGATCTCTAACACCACCATGTTTATCTGTGTTTACCTCCCACTCCTCATCCCTGATGTGCTTTGTTTGTGTGGCTCCTGAAGACTTACCCAGATGGCTAGCTTTGCTTTGTTTCCTTCAATAGCGAGGGTTTTCACTTTGAAATCCACACCTGGAGAGCCCCAACGAGAAACGTGTAACGTGAGCGACACAAGACAGGCTTTAGAGACGCATGTGTGAGTGTGTGCGTGTACAACCTATGGTGGCCGACTGCTCTGGGTCAAAGGTGTCGTCTGTGAACCTCAGGAGGAGGCTGTCAGGGGAAATAGAGACACGGTGGGGAAACAACCGTAAACGTAGCTTTCCTCTTGCAGGAATACAAGATTAAGCAATAAAAAACAATACAGTTCAGCAACTGAATAGGTATTAAACAGAAAAGAAACAACAACACACGATAATGAGCAGAAGCTGCTAAGGAGAGCAGAAGAAAGTTAGGTAACGTCGAACCCAACGTCAACATCAACAAGAGGCTAGCCGGTGACTTTGCTGCTAGCAAACACGAACCTGGACTTCCCCACTCCACTTTCTCCAATGATGAGCAGCTTCAGCGTGGTCAGCACGTCCTCGTCCATGTTTCCAGACCCCCGACAGACGCGCCGACCCACGAAGGTGTGAGCTAGCTATGTGTTTGTGTTCTTTGTTTTGTTAGCAGGTAGCTAACAGCTACGATGACAACTGCCCGCTGGCTGCGTCACTTCCGCCTAATCTGAGGCGCGTGACGTCAGCGACGCTCACGAGGACGAAATTACAGCAAATGAACACATGAATACAAATGTTTTATTTCAAGCTTTCTAACTTTTCCTATTTACCATAGTGAAGTTTTTTTTTTTACCCTAATTGACAAACTTTAATTTTTTTTTGCCTAAAATAAATTATTTTATAAATTGATAAAGTAATATTCAGTCAACAGAGGATGGAGGGCCACTGGCAAAAATAAAATGTATTTATTAATTTTTATTGTAATAACACAACAAGGGAGCATTTTTTCAATTCAGATTTCCACAGTGTTATTAAAAAATTAGAAATCTCACAGTGAGTATTTGTTATATTTAGCTCCCAAACTATTTAGTTAGCAAGTTAGATATTTAGTTAGAAGGTTGTAGGTTAAACTTCAAACTATAGTTAGCCTGTTCACTAAATGCTTAGTTTGCAATATAGGTATTTAGTTTGGAACCAAAGGATTTAAGTAATCAACAAATAACAAGGTAAAAAGGGGTTTTAGAAACTAAAGTGCTATTTTTCTTTATTGGTGTCAGTTTGTGACTGTTTACCTGTACACCACAATTTTAGAAGTATTGTTTTAGGCCACATGGGAAGCAAAGTTTTGTTGCAAATGTCTTTTTATCGTCCTGGGCTTCGTATTATCTCAAAATGCTACAAATATAATGTATTTACATTACTAATGTTGCATAGGGATTTTTTTAGGTTGAAGTGAAGCACCGGTTTTCTACTGTTGAGCAGGTATGATTTAAGAGCAACATTGTTTAAAACAACACATCTTTGTTGGAGTTCGAAAAGGACCCTTGTTTCCCAAAATTCATGTTATCCCAACCATGAAAAGACATTATCTCAGGGTCAGACTATCCAGTTTCAGAGGAAGAAGGGTGAAACCAGTGGGCCACACAACAATGCATCTACTATATCTTAACAGACATGCTGCCTAAAGCTCTATTCTAAACTATCGTTGCCATCAGCATCTGTTCTCAACCCTGTCATTATGCAAATTCCAGCTCCTGGTGGGTAGATGAAGAGGAGCACTATAAATACACCTGATGATGAAACCTGCAGATCTCCCCTCTGTTACTCTTGAAGAAAACAACTGGTCTGACTTCCCTCCAAACTTTTTGGACAAACTGCTGGTCAAGAATCTCTGACTACAACCTTCACAGCTATGATCAGATGCGAAACAGACTGCCTGGACAAGCCCCTACGGGTTTGCTTCAAGAAGACGGGTCATTTTATTGGCACTCATCCCTGGTGGTTCCTGATCACCCCACTTATCGTCTCCTCTGCGTTGGGAGGTGGGTTTTATTTTCTCCAGGAAAGAATGTCCAACGGAATTGAACAGCAGTTTACACCTGTTGATGGACTGGCAAAGCTTGAAAGAAAATACATCCAAGAAACCTTCTCAGGAAACAACTCCATGTTCTCGAGTCTCAGGCTAAGCACAGATGGGAGCTATGCCGTTCTCATTGCGACAAGTGATGGAAACATTCTAACTACTCGATCTATTCAAAGCATCCTTGATTTGGATTTAAGGATCAGGAGCATGCAGGTGGCGTTTGACCATCAATTTTTTACATATGAAGACATCTGCGCCAAAGTGCTTGACTACTGCTCCTCCAGTGATATCCTGAAAATTATCCAGTACAATGCTGCCAATGTGGAATCCATCAATTTGACATTCCCATGGTATCACGCAGATGGAAAATCGATTCCTTTATATTTGAGTCTGGGGAGTGTAAAAGTTCATGCTGAGACTTCATTTGTTGAGAGTGCCAAAGCAGTGCAGCTTCGCTATTACTTGGAGGAGAGCAACCACACAAAAAATAACCTCTGGTTAGAAAGCTTTATCGACGTACTCTCAAATGAGTCATCGTTTTCTCTTCGGGTAAGCAACCTTTTTTGTTTTGTTGTTATTGTTGTTGTTTTTTTTCAAGATTTGCTTTTTGCTGAATCCATCAACACGTTGTAGGTTTCATACTCCACTTCCAAGTCGATGCAGTGGGAGTTGGATAAATCGTCAGCTTCTGTCATCTATTTATTCTCCATCACCTATGCTGTCGTTATCACATTTTCCATTTTAACTTGTTGGAGGTAAGAAGACAAACGAATTATAGGAATTTCTTGACAGTTCGCTATCATAAAGGTGTCTGTTGTTGTCTGTTTGTTTCTTTAGGTTAGACAATGTGAGAACCAAAGTTTGGGTTGCCTTCTGTGGAGTTCTTTGCACAGGCCTAGCGATCCTAAGTGGGTTTGGTGTGCTGTTGTTGGTGGGCAAACCATTTGTCATGACTGCTGCCTCCAGTGCTTTCATGCTCTTGGGTGAGTAAATCTTACTTCACGTTTTTCACTTGTCACCACTGGATGAATCTAATTCCTCTCTGACTTTTGACACCTGAAGGCATTGGGCTGGACGACATGTTCATCATGATCTCCTCCTGGCAGAGGAGCCGTGTTCTGGACTCCGTTCCTGACCGACTGGGCGCCACCTATAAAGATGCCGCCGTCTCAGTCACCATCACCACCCTCACCGACGCTCTGTCTCTCTTCCTGGGCTGCAGCTCTCCCTTTGGCTCAGTTCGGTCTTTCTGCCTCTACGCTGGGATTTCTGTTTGCTTCTGCTACTTGTACACCATCACATTCCTTGGCGCTTGTATGGCTCTGAATGGACAGAGGGAAGCAGATAAAAGACACTGGTTCACCTGTGCCACAATCAGAGAGGACTCTTCATCCAGACCTTCAAAAGCCTTCAGGCTGTGCTGTCTTGGAGGTGGTTACAACCAAACCACTGAAAAGGAGGAAACCGAGCTCATTACTTATTTTTTTCAGCATTTCTTTAGTCCGTGTCTCACCCACAAATGGACAAAGGTTTTTGTATTAGTGTGCTATGCAGGCTACTTGGCTGCAAGCATCTATGGCATTCTGCTGCTAAACGAAGGACTTGACATTAGGAAACTTGCGTTAGATGATTCTTACCTCCTAAGATACTACAAGCACCAAGAGATACACTTCTCTGAATACAGCTACAACGTGATGGTGGCGGTGAAACAGCCCATCTCTTACTGGGATGACAATGACCAGAGGGACCTCCACCGTTGCATTTCAAGTTTTAAAAAACTAGACTATGTCAATAGCACATTTGCTTGGTTTACCTCCTACAAAGAATATGCAGATACTTCTAATCTGAATGTTAGCTCCATGGAAGCCTTTTATCACCATCTGACTCATTTTTTGGAGCTCAACCCAACATTTAAACAAGATCTTAATTTCACAGCAGGAGGTGTCATTCAGGCCTCTCGTTTTTTTGTTCAGACACTAAACAAATCCACTGTGAAGGATATGATGACCGAACTCAGAATGACTGCAGAGAGATGCCCAGTGGAGCTGCTGGTGTACCACCCTGCTTTCATCTACTTCGACCAGTACATGGTCATCTCAGAAAGCACCGTTCAGACCATCCTAGTTGCGGTCACTGCGCTGCTGCTTGTCTCACTGGTACTTATACCTAAACCCCTTTGTTCCATTTATGTGGCTTTAGCCATTTGCTCAGTCATCACTGGTGTTACTGGGTTCATGTCACTGTGGGGCGTCAGTCTGGACTCCATTTCCATGATCAACTTGATTATGGGTATCGGATTCTCTGTGGATTTCTCAGCACACATTTCGTACGCTTTTGTCTCCAGTCGCAAGGTTGACGTGAACGAGAAAGCAGCGGAGGCTTTGGCCCACCTGGGGTATCCAATACTGCAAGGAGCGTTGTCCACCATTTTAGGAGTGCTGGTGTTGTCTATGTCTGGGAGCTACATTTTTAGGACTTTCTTCAAGATCACGTTTCTTGTGATATGCTTCGGCTTGCTCCATGGACTCGCGTTTATTCCAGTGCTTCTCACTCTGGTTGGTGCCTTTAGTAGGTTTCAATGAAGTACAGGTTTATCTTTCTACCTATACCACACCTTTATTGTCCTGGTCAGGAATGATGTGTAGTAGAAATTGAAGACTGCTGCCACACTCACCCATGCGTGGTAGCTTTAAGACATAATTTCTAGTTTCAGGCTTAAAAATGAATTACTTTGTGTTCTTTTTTAGTCAATCCTAAATGTTTCGGATGATCAAGAAAACAAGCGGACTAGATAACTAGCCCTTTGTTAAATTATTAATTGACTGCAATTAATCCAAATTTAATTGGCCCTCTTTGAACACATGAGGTAGGCTTGAGTACTTTAAAAAGCATCATGTCTCAAAAAAGTAGACGAAACAACTTTTTTTACGTCTTTAACTCTGGAAATAGTTCTGAAGACATACCCAAGGCCTTGGAAATCCTGCTAACTAAAATGAGAGCCAGCATCGACAAATGGAGAAAACATGAAACAGTGGTGAACCATATTAAATTTACTCCGAGCACGTCTGTTCACGTGTAACCCCCCCCCCCCAAAAAAGACTTACAAAAATGGTGAAGACGCACAACAAAAACATATACTGACAAAAACAAACATGATGGCATGTAATATGTGGACAGTGACCCAGCCCTTATTAACATATACAATTGACTAAATAAGACAAAAGTACAACTTTTTGAATTGTGTAGGCTTGCTGAACGCTGGACCTTACAAATAAACCATTCATGCTTAAAACTCTCAGGGTGCTTAGATTATAACTCTGGAAATTAGATTGGGCCAAAATGCTTCACAGGTTTCTGAACAAATTCCTGTTACATCACAGCAAACCCTCGATGGTGGTAGTGGTTACAAAGTCACACAACTAGTTATGGGTTTGAGGGGCAAGTCATTTCCCTTATAGGGTCAGATTGGTTTGAAAATGTCATGTACTGTATATTTAACAATCCTCCAGTGCTGTTCTTTTTGGTACATACTCCGCTGTAGTGGAGTTTTGATTTTTTTCATTATTTAGGTAATAGCAAAAAAAAACTTTCATAAAAAGTATTTTTGGTAAAATGTGCACACGTTTGATTATTGCTTAGTCTTCTGAGGTTAACTATGATGGATGGGCTTTTTTAGATCATGTTTTACTCATTTTTTTTGGCGGTGCTGATATAATGGTATAAAAACAATTTTTATGCAGCTATAGTTTTGCAAAAACAAAATTAGACATTTACAAATTTTCTGAATGATTTTATTTGAAAGTTATCATTTATTACTGCTGCACGTAATCTGTCGTCATCACACTATGAACGAAATCTACAGTGGGGAGCCGTTCAGTGAACACAGCATAAAAGCATTCCTATACATTTATATACAGGTTTACCCTTTTTAAGTTCTATACATGCCAAGCGAGGCAAACATCAACAGACAAAATTATATGTAAAACTAAAGCTGAGGAAAAGAAAATATTAATTCCTGGCGGTTCTGGTAAAGCCTTTAATAAAGGGATTGTTCTAAACTTGGGGAATGCCCCTAGTTTCAAAATGAATCAGGAAAAACAAACAGGTGAATAAGTTTAAAAGGTACACATTTCTTGAATCAAAATGTTGCTTCCTAGCTTAGCTTTAGACAGTATTTTTTTTATTGCTCGAGTCACAAAAACAAACAATATTTTACTCATAGGCTTTGTAAAACCCAAGCAAAATAAATATAGTTTTGAGTTTAAAATCCCCCTCCCAGAAAATAAAGTGCACAAACAATAATGCACTGGAAAATAAATGGCTCAAACATTCACCTAAAGGCCTTTATGAAGGAGCATCAGATTCCTGGAAGCGGGGATGATGAGGACGTCTCTAATCAAAGATTTAGATGAACACAAATGATCTATTTGTATTATTGCCTGACCCCAAAATAAGTTTATGTATCATTAGAGGCATGGACTGATTGTTTGGCACTCTGGAAAATGTGTGGAAAAAATAATTAAATGACATTCACTGTTTTAATGTAGGCGCATAATCTCATGCTGAAAATAATAATTCAATTTCAGTACATTTACTTCGCAAGGAATAAGACAATTCCCAAGCAAGCCCATGGGTGGGACAATTATCCGTACCTACAATTGTTTTCTGTTTAAACACAAGCGCTAAAAATTAAAACAAGACTTCTTTGTTCCAGGAGGGAAAAAATATGTCTACGCCGATTCCTCTTTTAGCCACAAGACAGGACAGGGATCCAAGTTTATCAACACCGATGAGCTCCAAAGCTTACGCAGAACAAATCTTATAGGGTAAAAAAATGTCATAAATATGTGAACCAGTTCTTCAGGCTCATTCCTCATCCTGGGAACCATTTTAGGAACGTCAATAACTCCTAAAACGCCAAACCTCAAATAACTGAAAAAATATATATGTAAATAAATCAATCAGTTACTTTAAGCAACAGAATTTCTTAATAAAATTAATAGTGAAATAGTGAAACATAAAAGTAAAAATATAGCATTTTAAACCAAACAAAAGTAGTTTGACATCTGGGAAAAAAAAGGGAGAGCTTCCTAAAAGAAGACAATCTTTTAGTTTTTGGGTTACAGTTTTTCCTATTTAACTGGATATGTGTGTTTCTATTAACAGTAGAATAAAAAATTAAAGCTGAAAATATGGTTAATAAGAGACGAATGGTTTATGTAGTACCTAACTACTTTTAACTCTTAAAATACCAATAAAACAAAACATCTTTATCTGCATCAATCATCTGTTCTGGAGTGAATAATACATTTTAGATTCATTTTTATCAGAACAGAATAAAATAAACACAAGTTGTTGTTTCCCCCCCTCAAGATTTTAAGCTTATGCCTCTACAATAAAAGCTAAACTTAGTCATAGGCTTTTTTTTTTTAAACACATATTTACCAGAAGAGCCAAACAAGGTGTGTGCATCTGTGCAAAATAACTCCACAAACACACAATAACCAAACAATAACCAAATAAATATCAGGATTATTTGTTTGGGAGATTCAATGAGATCATGAGGAAATAATGTGGAGCACTTTTTTAAACGGAGACACTTCAGATGGATGCCTCTGATCCCATTCTTCTTCTAAATTTACCCCCCCCCCCATCTTCCCCATTTGTGTTCCTCTCTGCTGCTTTTATATGCTCTCCAAGGTTTTGCCCTCCAGGACCTGCTGGATCTCTTTAGCGTCCAGCGTCTCGTACATCAGCAGCGCGTCTGCCAGGTTCTTATGCTCTTTGGAGCGAGACTTCAGCAAAGCTTTGGCACGCTCATAGGAGTCCTGAAAGCAGGGATGGGAGAGAACCATGAGGGTTGCGGAGCGAGGAGGTTCTGATGTTTAGATGTAATCGAGGCTGACCTTCAGGAGAACCCTGACTTCATGCTCCACAGCGGCTTGTGTCTCGGGACTCTGCGTTGTCAGGTCAGAGTAGGTCATCACTCCCAACTGTGAAACCAGAAGGGGAAACTCAGATACTAAATAAGCACTATTTTTCCCCCCAGTATTACTTGAAGGTTTTGTTTAGCCTACCTTCTCGCACATCCCATATCTGGTCACCATCATCTTCGCAATCCTGGTAGCACTATCAAAGTCACTTGAGGCTCCTTAACAATGACAAACAACAACATCGCCTCCTTCACTCTTAGTTTTCCACAAAATGTGTCCTGTAGGTCCCTTTCATTTCCCCGATCTCCTGTTAACGGCAGCGTTTCATACCTGTTGTGATGTTCTCATGACCGAATATGATCTCCTCTGCCACACGGCCGCCCATGCTGACGTCCATCTGTGCCAGAAGCTGAGAACGAGTCTCGCTCCATCTGTCGTTCTCCGGAAGCATGGACACCTGGGAAGACGGAAGGAAGGTCAGTAAGAAGATGAGAGTTAAACAACAAACACTGGATAGGATTCGCCTACATGTCCCAGACTCGGGCCTCTGGGCATGATGGTGGCCTTGTTGATGGGCATGGAATCTTTGGTGTAGTACGCCACGATGGCGTGACCGGACTCATGATAGGCCGTGATGAGCTTGTTCTTCTTGTCGATTTCGGCACTCCTCCTCTCGGGACCTTGATAAAGGAGGAGGACATGGGATCGTTTTCTAGTAGCCGCGACATCGGGGCACCATCGGCAAAAGTTCACGCACCCATGAGAATTTTGTCTTTAGCGAACTCCAGCTCCTTCATGGAGACCATCTCTTTGCCGTCAACGGCTGCCTTCAGGGCCGCCTGGTTGACCAGATTTTCCAGATCGGCGCCGGAGAACCCGACCGTTCCTCGGGCGATAACTTTGGCCTCAATGGCTGTGGAGATAAACAGGCGTCCAGTTATGCTGTGGTAGAGTTTTGTTTGAATGTTTTATCTCACAATATAGATTTTTCTATGTTTAATTAAACTGATTATAAATCTCTGATTAATGCATCTCTTTGTATCCAATAAGAAACATTCAAATAAAGTTACTTTCTTCTTTGTCTTTCAATATTTCGAGCTAGTTCCTGTTTTTATTCCAGCCTTTTATTCCAGGTTTTCTCTCTCAGGTGGTCGCACCGTCAAAAGACCCCCAGAGAAAAAAAAAAAACCTGGCCCTGATTTGAATATAGGAACTTTAAATAAAAGCTTCTGTGAAAGACATTTAGTATCCTTATAAAAATAAAAAGTGTCACAAAAACACAAATCCTTAAATAAAAAGCTGATTGACAAAATCTGTTTCTCGTTAATTTTTTTATTATTTCTGTCTATATGTTATGAAGAAAATCTATTTATGTCATTATGTTTTAATCAATTATAAGTATTTATTTATTTATGTTTTCAAATCAAATTGCTCTCCACAGATTTGAGGAGAGCTCAGGGGGGATGTTGACACATGAAGGTATTTTCTATAAGCTAAACTTGCTTTAAGCATCTCCATAACTTTCTCCCTGATGTGTCTGCAGAGATCCTTGGTCTTCATGATGATCTTTTGTTTGACTAATATTCTGTAAAGCCTGGATTTGAAACATTAGAAAAATCCCCAATAAAATACATAAACGTTTGTGGCTGCTTTTACAAAAATGTTTACCGAAAGTTTGAGAGGTATTCAAAGTTTAGAAAGAAACTAAAGCAGAAGTCTTCAACCCCAACAATCTAAAGAGCCATTTTTGCCTTCAGATCAGCAAAATAAATTGTGTTTTGAACAGCAACATTACATAAACTTTTAACTATAAACTATATATTTTATAGGAAATGAATATAAACATTTTATTTTGATGTTTTAAATTCAAAAATAAAGAAAAACAAAATTTTTGCAAAAATAAAATAAAATAGTTTACAATCTTTTGAAAAGAAAAACCTGTAAAATCACATTACTTTGTCCTTTTAGTGCCATTCATTTTAAACAAAACTTATTATATTATCAATATTTAAAAACTTTTTGGTTGTTTTTTTAAATCTTATTTAGCCATTTTGCAGAGTGGCAAATTGCAGACTTCTGCACTAAATTGACCAAAAGACAACTTAGAGTAATTAAAGTGAACTAACACTATAGTAACGGCTCACCTGGATCTACTTTAATCTTCCTGAGGTACCAGTTGAGAATCTCCGTCCGGCCCTTCACGTCTGGTTTGGGTACGGTAACCTGCATGTCAAAGCGTCCCGGGCGGATCAGCGCGCTACGAAGACAAACATGGAGAGATCATGAGCACGCGGCTGTGCAGGATAGCTTTAAACGGAATACGGGTGCTGCAGCAGCCGGCGACATAAAACATACTTATCCAGAGCTTCTGGGAAGTTCGTGGCTCCGATGATGATCACGCCCTCATTTGGTTTAAACCTACAAAAACAGCCCCACTTTCTGTTGTTTGGTTTCGACTTAGGTTAACATCACAAGGTTAAGTATGCTTAGCTTTGAAGACGAAAGTATCATGAACATGATCTAATTTCCCAACAAAATAAAACCAGAGCTATAGAAAATTTAAAAAAAGGAGCAGGTTTTGGAAATTACCCGTCCATCTCGGCGAGCAGCTGGTTGATAGTCTGTCTGGAGTAAGGGTGCATAGGAGACTCTATCCTTTTGCCTCCCACGCTGTCCAGTTCGTCGATGAAGATCACACACGGAGCGTTAGCTTTAGCCTCCCCTGAGGAAAACAACAGCTTCACCTAAATGAAGGTTTCTCCTTTATGTAAGGGATTCATGTTGGTATGATGATAAAAAAACAAAACTCCAATGATTTTAAAACATAAATCTTAACTGATATTCTGATATCTTCTAGTTTATTGTGTTATTTATTTTCATCAGACGTAAAAACTTATCTCAGATATTCAATTAAAACAAAGGTTCCAACAACTTAGATAAAATATTTTGGAGTTATTCTAAAACATTTACCAAGGATTCGTGGTGGAGGTGTAACTTGTTCAGGGACATTTAATATATCTGCGTGTGAATTGGCACTTTATTTGATAGAAGAAAACTCACAAAAGTCTCAGACTGGCTTAATCCTTGTATGTTATGCAATCACTCCAATCTCAGAACAAGTCTGCAAGTAATGTGACCCTTCAACTCTATATTGGGAGTATGTAACCTTCTAAGAAGAGCTGGCAGCTCCGTAAAGAAAGAAAAACTACACACTGAAAAGGTTCCTGATACGACTCGCTCCAACGCCAACAAACATCTCATCAAACTCGGACCCAGAGGCGTAGTAAAACGGCACGTCGGCCTCTCCGGCAACTGCTCTGGCGAGTAGAGTCTTTCCAGTCCCTGGAGGACCAACCAGCAGAACACCTAAAAACAAAGATAAGGAGGAGCAGATAAAAGTTTAAGAAAGCCACAACATGGTTGGATAGAATGGCATCCAGCCAGTAAAAGCCGTCTCACCCTTTGGCAGCTTTCCTCCGAGGACTGTAAATTTCTGTGGTTTCTTCAGGAACTCCACCACTTCCTGGAGTTCGTTTTTGGCTTCTTCCACTCCCTTCACGTGCTCAAACGTCACGTTTTTCAGCTGCACCGGATCCACGGCCGAGTCCAGGCCAGTTGTTGTTCGGAAGCGCACTGTCCAAAAAGGTCCCATGAAAGTTGGGTTTTACTTAAAGCTTTGTGGAAAATATTCACACCGATTTCAAACTGGTCAAATATGGATGTGATTGAAGGTAAATTCGTATTCCTGAATAAAACAGAGAGGATTGCGTTTACCTGATATGAAAGGAGTCTTAGAGATGCCATAGAGGCCAACCAGAAGCAGCACAAGCAGGATTAGACGGGTTCTTCTCAGAGAGTCTGAATTGCCACAAACGCAGAACAGAAGCGTATTAGGCTACGCTTTACACTGCGGGTCCTGATGCTCCAAACAAGTCCTGGCAGAAATCCCAACCAACCCACATGTTCACAGGAACATAAATGTCACACAGCAGCACAATGTTTATGGAGGTTTTACACAACTGTAATGTCACAAGTATGAAATAAGATGTCAGAAGCTAAGAAAGACTTTTGTTTACGTCAAGGGAGACCCCCCATGTCTGGTGCAGACATGTGATGTAGACGTGGGATAAGACAGAGTTCTGACTGCAGATGTCTAGAAAAATGTCGTTTGATTTATTTCGGCGGTGAAAAGATTGAGCTTTGCCATGAAAACGTCAGATTTGGGTTTGCATTAGCCTGCAGTGGGAAGGTAGCTGTGACGTTTTTCTGATCATCTAACACGCGCCGGATTACCCGTTCTGTCGGATTTACATTAAAACCTGCCTTGGGTGCGCTGCGTCAGGGCTTGAGCTTTGAGGAAACCCTCGGCGAAGCCCCTCTTAAAAGCTTCCTGCTGTCCATCGGGGATGTTTTTGTTCTTCAGGAGGCCGTCGAGGCTCTCGGCATCCACCCCCTTATCGCGTGTGAGGAAGCCCTGCAGAAGGAGATGAAGCTGTAGTCACGACCAACCAACAAATAAATAACACGGAAAGTTGATGGTGCGGCTACAAGTCCAGCTTCTGCTATGACTGGTTTTTTTTAGGGAATGTGTAACTTATTTAGGGATCCTAAAATAAAACTAAAACATTCACAGTCTTTTAAAAGTATGCATTTTGACACCTTATGCATTAAGACTCTTTTAATTAGAAAAATTACATTAATTACCAATAAGACACCCTGATATTTGTAGTTTTATCATAAGGTTTGAACTCACCTTTATGAAAGACGGTGGGAAAGTCTCAGAGTCCACGGGCCGCTCGAAGGCCGACTGCACTCGCCTGGTTTTGCTCCTTAAAGTTTTAAAGCCGCGACTTTGAAGCGTCACTGCAAAACACCAGAAAGGAACCAGCAACTCGAATTTAAATTAGGACAACAGAACAAAACTTTACTGATCACACTCCCTGGGATTTCCAGTAATTCAGTGGCTACCTGGCCAGTGTTTTAAGTCTGCGCAGACCGTCTGGAGGGGAGTCGTGTGCTTGTTTGAGAAAACAGGAGCCATCGGGGACGTGAGGCCCAAAGAAAAGCCTGAGTAAAGCAGTGAAAACAACAGCAGTCCTTTAATTATACATCTACATATACATGAAAATAAGGATATTTGAACGCCAACGTGTTCAAAAGATGAATATTATTAGCAAGTTAGCGCAAACAAACAGTAAACTAGAGATCTGCCGACGCCATCAAAACCAGTGAAAGAGAGCAGGGATACTTCAAAATTACTTGGTCTATTGTTACCGTGCTTATTGTGGAAAAACGAGTGAGAAGAGCGATGGGAGGTCCTCCACGCCGGCCCTGGATGGGACGCTTCCTGTGGATTCAGGCATGGCAACACACGGTCCACCAGCTCATCCAGCTGCCGCTTCCCAAGGTCGGACAAACCGAGCTCGCGTAGGTTCCACGTGTACAGCGCGTACTGAACAACACAGACGACGCTAAATGTTGCGTTACGGTTTCCATTACAATACAAGAAGCGCAGCGCTAAAACGTAAGCCTAGAAAACGATCGATGAAGAACAGTATTGAGAATAATCCACGACTCAACCTAAAGTAGGAGTTAAATAGCCATTAGTGATCCAATACTTCATTAAACCCCGATTTGTTCTCTCTCTCGTGTAATTAAACTTAACAGGATGCAAATGTTTTCAGCTTCGAGACTCTTCACGATTGTGTTTCAGGACGGAAATTTAAAGGCGTGGGCTCAGGACTGTGGGGTGTTTAACTGAGACAGAGCCGGAATGCGAGCGGCCTGCAAATACATAAAACAAAATTGGTAAATATTGGTTACAGGCCGGTACTGGAGCACTATCGTCGAATATGTGTGCGTCCCTAGAAGAGACAACACTATATCGCGGTGTTGTAATTGAAACTGGGGCTTCAGGCTATTAGAAACAGCTGCTAATACAAAATTACTGTTAACCACTGAGAGAAGGAGTTTGGCTGCAGTTGAGTTTTATAGTCTCCCATCAATCATTGTAATCAGTTTCCACATCTTAGACACCACCACATATTTACGTGTTAGCATAAAGTGGCATTTTGACAAAGTGAATATAATCCTGGCATCCAAAGCGGGAGAGAAGAGAACATTCAGCCTCTACACATACATTCAGCTCCTGCCTGCAACCCAGATCATAGTTTCAGGAAACAAAAGGAAAGTGGAGCCTCAACATCCCCCTGAGCTGGAGTCTTACCTCAGCAGGCTGCAGGTCTGGATGTGGGACAGGATCCTTGTGCTTCCTCACTGAGCTCTTCAGGGGGTGAAGGATGTGGATGAGGTGACTGAGAGGCAGGGTCACCTGCGACAATTCAAAGCGAGATTAAACAACACCAGCGTAATCCCGCGAGATGTCTGGGCCACACCTGAGGTTTTCTTGCTGTCGCTGAGGACAAATTAAGAGCAGACAGCGGCGCTAGAGCCTCACACGGCTACAGTGTGAAAGCGAAGGTGTAAAGAGCCACTGGTGTGACACCGGATGACCAGCTGGCCCTGACCTCGCAGCTCAGCATATGACGGACCACAACAACTAGCATGCTAAAGCTAACCACGGCCCGGTCGGTTCCGTACCTGCGGCTGGGCCGACGTCGCCAGGGAAAACATCTTCCCGCTTTTGTCCGCGGCAGTGGCTCCGTTAGCCTCTTATTTGGGCGTCCCGGAGAGCTCAGCGCCGTCGCGTTGCTCCGCTCGGTTTCTGCGCATGCGCAGCATACATAGCAAGCTTCTACAGCGAGGGCGGGGCGGGGGCGACAAACCGGACGTGACGTCGGCGTGGTTACAGTGACTATGATCCCTGTTGGAACCAGAAATGTGTTCCTAATTTACTCATTTCAGAAAGAAACTGTGTTGTTCAGACTTTGTTCTTTAATTTAATTCACCCTAATTAAATAATACAGGATTTATTACTAAAGGAAATTAAACATCGTTGTAATTAGCCGAGGATTTGATGTAGATGCTTATAGTCTAGGCATGGTTGATCTCCTGTGGTGGTCTGTGCTACTGCTAACCTATAAACCTCTGACTGAAGACACTTGTCTGATGAAGGATGCTCATCCTTGTCCTTAATGTTTTTTGTTTATTTTTCTGGAGATTCCTTCTTTGCACACTAATCTGAATATTAGATTGCAAAGTAGATCTGTATTATGATATGTAGTTTATTTCCCTTTTGAAGAAGAAAAAGCCAATTTTTTTTTTTTTACTACATCAGATATTGTATAACTTCAATTTAGGGGCTATCAAACTTGTGTTTATTATACCTTGTAGGGTTTCTCTGAAAGCCCACTTAACTCATGGTCAATCCCATTTAGGGGTTTCTAGACATTCATCCTATTATGTCTCCATAGGTGCCCCATATGTAAACTTTAGGAGGTTTCAATAGATTTGGTTATAAAGACAATTCAGGTGAACCATTAATTATTACATTTTTGTTGCACCTCTGAAGAGGGTTCCACAACACAGGTGAAGGCAATGGAGCTTTGTGGATTGGGACTTAGTTTATGTTTATAAATGTTTAGATATTTAGCAGAAGTTTTGATCCAAAGCAACTCACAAAGCAGGCAGTAGCGTGACGGGTGTTGCCTAAGGAAAGCAACTACTGATGTAACTACAGACTGTAGAATCACTATTCACCGGGTCATAGCGACACTGCTCATAAACATTCCAGTTTTTAAAAACTTGTAACAATCGGTCGTGGGAATCAATATTTAGTGCATGAAAGCTAATAACTGCCACAGCTTAACAATATTGTTTAAATATGGTTGTTCCAAATATGTTTTATTATATGTTTTTAAGTTTGTTCCATACAGTCACATAGTCTTTCTCTAAGTTCAGCTAAAATGTTCATTATCTTAATTTAAAATGTAAAAGAGACAAGACAAATGCTTAGATAAGGATAATGTAGATTGTCTATGCTCCAACAGGTGTACAATGCAAAAGATAGCATCAATTATGAAATAAAAACACATTGTGAAACAGCTTTAGCATTTTCTCTGTGTTCTCTCCGAGTTGCCATCTTGTTTCTGTGGTATTTTCTTTTCTTTTTTTTCTTACACAAGTTCTTTCAAAACAAACAAACAAAAAACAAGTCTGATTTACCAGAGAGCAGCATATTGTGCCTGTTTAGTTATTGCTGCATATACAACAAGGGATCATTTACTTATCCCTGTACTGCAGGGACAAGACAGACAGCTTCCAATTCAAATTACTGCTTGTTGAATGAAATCTATACTAGTTCTTAATTGAAAAGTCCCCCATTCTACTCTAATACTAAAACAAACACATCATAACTGATTTCTAAGTCAGAAATCTACTTTCATAAGACATTAAAATCAACCTAATACAAAATCATATCTATCAACCAAATAAATAACAACAATACCCACAAAACATACACTTATGGTCTATATAGTCATATAATCCTAAATATTCCTGTTCTGTTGTCAGTTTATAACTACAGACTATAATTATCCCTTTTCACACACCTAAAGGTTTTCTGGTAAGAAAAATCTCTTATTTCCTACAGCCTTCAGATTAAAGCTTCTTTACGCTCCATCTGGGATGTTGGCTTAAGTAAAGCCACAGTGTCACAAAAGTGCTTCTTTGATTCCTGCCGATTTTCAGAAAACTCATGGAATTTTCCTGTGAAACAAAAAAGGGGAAAGGGACATAAAACAGAAATGTTTATAAATGTATTTATTTATTAATTTAAATTCTGCTTACCTTCTTCTACGCTGGACATAAAGTTGGAAAAGCCAGTGGGTGATAAGAGGCCAGAGTGCTGCCATCACCACGGCTAATGGAGAGAGGTGAAAAGGCCACCAAGATGGTCTCAGGAACTACAACAGACAAACAATATAAACTGAACTCAACAAATAATAATAACATAATTGAAATATTTACACTGACAGTCGCTCTCCACTTCTGCAATATTTAAAGTAAGAAGAAGAAGAAAAAGAGGATGAGAACCTTTTGTGCAACAGGTAAAAAGCCTCCCTGCCTTGGGGAAGGAGATCTTGACTAAACAATAATTTAAAAAAAAGACATAAAACATTTCTAAAATATCATTTATAATCAGACAGCGTAAAAATAAAAGAAATGTGATATAAATAAAACAATATTAGGGTTGTAGTAAGGGTTGATCACCTGTGACCTAGTCAGTTCCTCCAAAGTGTGCAGCCTGTGGAGCACGTCGGCCATGTTGTGCTGCAGCCTCAGCAGAGCAGCTGCTATTTGCTCATTCGCGTTTCCCCTTGTGACAGGATGTCTGCTCTGTAACGCACAAACGCAGACGGCGTCTGCACTGACACAACGCAGAGGGCTGCGGCTGGATCCTGGTGGTCCCGCAACGGGAGACCCAATTTGGACAGAATCAAAGGAATTATAAAAAAACAAAACAACAACATACAATTTGCATGGATTTATAGTAGGTTTCGAAATGCTGCTTGAAACTGGGAACTATGTTCAGAGTGTTATTAAGGTAAACTACTGCAGACTCACGTCTTCCTCTTGTCGATGAGGAGCTGCTGTGTTTGCTCGGAGCTGCTTTATTTCTTTTGATGCAGAAATCTTCTGCTGGTGCTTCATCTTCGACATCTTTCAGGGTTGTGCTGCTCTCAAACCAAACATCGCCTGTCTTCACCAAGGTGGCTCCTGACCCGGGGGACCGGCCTTTAGACATAGGCAACCGCTGCACATGCAAAGAAGAGTTGGGCAAAGCCAAATAGAACTATACAGCATCGATTATGACGGCCTTCTATGTTGTGAACAGCGATGCTTTGAATAGGGTTTTCCCAGCCAACAAACTAATTCTGGTTTTCTTTGAGGTCCGACCGGCAGATTGAAACCAGACGCAAACTTCAAACAACAATCTATTTTGCTGATGTGACAGAGTTGGATTAAAGCAACACAAAGTACCTTTTTAACCCTCACAAAGTATTTTTATAACTTTTATGATTATACGTTGACTTACAGCTCGTTTAATGACACCTCTTTCGTGGACCGAAGGGGTCCGTGTCACTAACTGGAACTTTGAGACACAAAACAACTACAAATGTGCCGACTGCTTTACGGCATTCGTCACTTCTGCTGTTTCTTATATTCAACATCATCTTAAGACATTGTTTCACCACAATTAGATTCATCACCTCCATCGCTATTCATTCTGCAAAGAGCAACTGGAAACAGAAATGTACTTCGATCCAACTGCAGGCGAGCGGGCGATCAGGAATCTACGACACTATGCGCTGGTCCTCATGGGAAATGCAGTCTTAGTTCAGGCAACACACTACAGCTTTTGTCCAAAGTGGCACAAAAATCGACCAAAACTGAAACTTCTTTAGTGTTGCCTCAAAAATCTCCAACCGGTGTTGGATTTTATTCCCCCAACACAGGAACTTTAAATTATTTCCTGTGTTTATGAATTGAAAATATCGAATGGTTCAAGTTTTGATACACTCAATGATTTGGTAAGTAAGTACAAATCCGACCCTCTGGTTGTTAATCAGAACCAGTCGAGAGAAAACCAGTTCCGAACTATGTTTGAAAGACTGGGACATCTCTAGTTATGATTTTCATTTTAATCATGGAGATGCTTTCTGACATGGAAGAGAAACACAACAAACCTCCTCCATCGCCAGATCATCCATTGAGTCGCAGAACTCCTCATTGTCAGAGTCTGTGGGTCGGTGGTTCCTCTCAGGATTAGTACTGTGATTCTCTGGGCGGTCAAAAACAAAACACAGCATATCAAAAAGAAAAATACTTTGCAAAAATATCAATCATGCCTAATCGATAATGGAAAAATTGTTTTCTTCATTGTAGACAGGAACAACTAAAGACACTTCATGTTTTCTGTCGATTATTTTCCTATATAAAGTCATTGTAAGCAGGGAGTACACTCTACTTCCAGTTTCAGGGTTTGCAGGGCCAAAAAAGAAGAATCTGGTCCCATTTACAAAACAAAACAACATACCATTAAGGACTGTAAGCATACAAGCGTGTAATAAGACATCTCTAGGGAGGGAGATTAACACCATTGACCTCAAAGAGCCATCAACCTCTCCTCATCTATGTGGGAGGGGTTATGAGGGTTCTATAAATATACTGAAAAGAGGAAAACATCTAAGAAAGCCGACAATCATTCCTGTTTTGCATACCCCCCAAGATTCAACCTTACATCTCATCTGGCTTCATTCCTCAGGGAAACGGCACATAACGTAAACAGCTAGATCTCGGATTGTACAAGTTTTTGGCGTGGGAAACGGTTCCACTTGTTACACTGTTTGTAACCGTGTAATAAGACAGACAGAATTATTCACAGTGAAGTGTCTTATCCATTGAAGTAATCTGTCTGCAAAATGTGTGCCGGCAAATCATCCGAACGAATCATTACACTTTTTTAAGGAGTTTGCACTGGACAAAGAGAATTGAGATAAAGCCATAACATACCGTGCCAGATTCGGAAATGAACACCAGCTATAGGTACAAACACCTGATACCCAGCTGTAAAGCATGGTAGTGGAGGGGTGATGATCTGGGCTTGTTTTCCAAACACAGGACCAGAGCTTCAGGTTTAAATTGAGATTGTGCTCCTACAAGCTACCAAATCAGCGGGTGTTATTCGGTCACAGCTTTTCTGGTTTGGCTTTATATCTATGATTTTTGAGATCTAAACTTTTTTTAAATCATTTTAAAACCTCAGAAAGACATTTTTTTACATATCCACGCATGCAAAACACAAGCTCTAACAGAGAAGATGTGATTAAATATTACACCTACTATCTATGTTCCATCACAGGCAAAATAGATTCAGTTTAACCAATTAAATCAACTGGAAAATAAAAACATTATTTTCTTTTTATCTTTTCATTGTAAGCAATGGCATAAAACTCTATGAAAGTTCAAGAACTGTTTTTTTTTTTGTGTGACTCATCTGCTTGAAACAGCCGTCAGAATAATGTGGCGTCTTACCAGAGAAAAATCTGTTAAAGTGCATGTGGGGATTATACTGCACACCCGGCTCCATTGAACAGGCCAGCTCCTCTTCCTCCACCTCGCTGTTGAGCGAGCTGTGCGTTCCGTTGGTGAAGGACGACATGCTGGGCGCCACGCTGCTGCTGGACCCCTTGGTGTCAGACCCCCATCTTCTGTCATCCACTGTCAAAAAGCACGGCTTCTGGTTCCAGTCTAGAGACGAGATTTAAATGTTGGTTTTGGAATTTATTTTTTATTAACCCAGAACTACAATGTTGTACCTGTTATTTGCGCATTGTTGGCACAGAAGTCGTTGTTCCAGATCTCCTCTTCCTCATTTTTCTTCCCAACACCTCTGTCTCCTTGTCCTAGCACACTGCTGTCTCCGTGTTTCTCCTGGAGGTTTTGTATTTCCTCCCACAAATCCCCAAAACCTGAAAAGTTACATAAAACCCTTTTGGTCAACTAACAAACCGCACCTCAGAAATACAGCGTCTTCCAAAGTGTTCCTATTGCTTGAACCTTATTGACATTTTGCTACATTACAACCACAGACTGGATTTTATGTGATGAACCAATACACTGTAGATGAATGTATAATTCAAAAGTAGAGGAGGAATTACTCAAGAGTAACATGGAATTTAAATTATCGTCACAAATAAAAGTCTGGAAAGGTGGTTGGCATGTATTTTTACTCTGATACCCTAAAATAAAATGAGATATTAACAGCTGCCTTCAGAAATACACTATTTAAAATAAAATTATTCCATACGTGGCATTTAATTCGATTCAAATCTAGTCGCGTGAAGGGCAAAGGTCATTAGTAAGCGATCAGAGGAGCGGGTAAGAGTGCCATGGTAACCCTGGAGGAGCTGTGCAGAGGATCCATAACAAAACAGGTATTAGTTACGCATTAAAAAACAAAAAGTCAAAAGACGTTCATTTTACAGTAATCTAGGACGTAGGACACAGAGCAACATACCATGTGGAGATAAAAGCAAATGCTACGTATCAACCAACACATTCTCCTATGTTAGTAGCTGAGAAAAAAGTTTTTTAGTTTTTCTTTTCTTAGGTAAATTTAGGGAAGATGTTAACATTCTTGACAGAATAGAGACTGAGGCTGGAGGTTCGCTTTCCAATATGAAAACATTTCCTGTGGTCAAATGTTCACCAAATATTCACCAAGTTTTGGTGGAAACTAGTTGGTTTCTACCAACTAGTGCTTGAATAACTTTTCTGCAAAAAACTAAACAAAAATAAACTATTGTATGGAATAGTTTTTCTGAACCAAACATACTACCTTTTATAGTGTAGTAATATACTAAGTACGACGATTCTTCCTTGTGGAAAACTTCTGTATACATTATCCAAGTATTCGTTTTAAATGTTATATTATTATTAAACTGTTCCCAGTATTTTAATTACCAAATTTAGAAAAGGGTTTATTTTGCTTCACATGTGTTATTTTGTAATTATCTTATTAAAAGATGTTAATGTTTCCATTGTATTGTGTTAAATACCAGAATTTCCACCTAACTTTATATTTTCATCTTTCTGATGGCATCATTTTAAAATAATCAGTACCAATAGAACTGATCTGAAGTCACAATGAGTTACCCATTACTTATGTATCCTTTTTACATATTTCTTTTTAACTTTTACTTGAGCAAAATTACAAAGAAAGTACTACTCTTACTTAATTTTGAGCAACTCCGACTCAGTCCACTGGCACAATACAACATATAGGGAATTCAATTCAACAAAATCTCTCTGGTAAGACTTTAAAATTGATTTTTACAGAGGCTCTCTGTACACTCTGACTTAGCTTGAGTCATTTTACCAAGAAGTGCGAACTGGTAGTGGCATACCCCCAAATACCTGCAGCTGTAACCACAGTGAACCCCAACCACAGACCTGTGACGGCAACACCTCCCAGCTAGGACTGTGCCGAGGAGCTCACAGATGTCCTCGCAGACCTTCTCTCTAAGCCAGGCTGTTGTCTCTGCTAAAGAAGTCCCACCACCATCATCTCCCTGTTTAAAGGCCTCTTCATCCTGCTGCTCTGTCTTACTGACCCCTGTTATCATGAAGTGCTTTGCGTAACATGCGGTAAGTTCAAACTGTCCTCGCTCCTTCACCTGGACCCCTAACGGTTTGCATACGGGCCAAATCCGTCCACTGAAGAGGCAATTTCCACTGCACCTCC